>CAIGQW010048629.1:0-10412 GCA_903798125.1 Danio choprae
ACACACAGAAACGCCAACTGACCCAGCCGAGGCTCGAACCAGCGACCTTCTTGCTGTGAGGCGAACGTGCTACCCACTGCGCCACTGTGAGGCCCATATATATATATATATATATATATATACACACACAGCACACACACATTTATTATGTCAAAACAAACGTACATTTTGGATGATTTGGATTAATCGTGATTAATTTTTGCCCAGCACTATATAATAAACATGCACAATAAAATACAGTGAATCAAAATCCAGTGAATAAGTATTTATAATTAAACATTTAGAGTGCTTTCTACGAATATTCAGATTGCACTTGCAGTTTCCCAACGTCTGACCTAGACATGTGCTGATATTCAATCATTTAATATATTGTGCTAAGCATGCACAATGTTAATATCAAAATACTGTGAATAATTATTTATTATTACAATTTTTAGAGGTGGTTCACATAACGCATCTAAAACGTGCATCGCTTCCTTCACTAATTTCAATGTGCTCACGCTGGCGTCTGCCGTGGCTAGGCAACCGTCAACCGTTCCCTCAAGAGGATGACAAACTGACCAACCCTTGCTGCAGCTCTGATACAAGATTTATTTATGGAGGACATTTAAAAGCACCGAGACAAACACTGCAGTGCTTTTTAATTTTCTCCATCAATAAAACTTGTATCAGAGCTGCAGCAAGGGTTTGCTTGTCATCCTCTGAAAAAACAGTGGATGGTCACCTAGCAATGACAAAGGAGCACAAGGGTAAAAGCGTGTTGAAATTGGTGTAGGAAGTGACACGCTCACGCTTATAGACGCAATGCTTATAGACGCAATATGTGAATGGCCCCTTAATCGCAACAACAAAATCTGATATGGTCATAAATCTAATCTGACCTTGAATTTCGCTCAGTCGTCCAATCCGCTTGCTGGCTGCCATTTCTGACCCCGTTGGTGTGAGCGTGCTCCTGTTTCTGCAGTTGCATGAGCAGCTCGTGAGGCTTTATCTCGGGCAGATTCCCGTATGCCTCCATCACGCGCTCCTCCGTGTACCCGCAGGTCGCCGCCGCCGCCTTTAGCACTCCCAACACAAAGTCCTCCTGTTCAGCATCTGTTTGATTAGCCTCTGGTCTCTGCGTTTCTCCAGAATCAGGCTGGTTTTGCTGGTCAGTTTTATACTGCTCCTGCTGGATTAAATCGAGGAGTTGCGAGGCTTCTTTGGGGCCGGTTCTGGCCAGAACACTGCGCACCACCGCTTCTGTGAAGCCCATAGCAGTGAAGAACTTGAGGAGGTGCTGGAAGTCCTCTCCACATCCGCTGCGGTCCGAATCAGATTCTGCTGCTCGATCTGGAGGCTCTAGAGTCTGGAAGTGTCTTGAGTCCAGAGTGAAACCTTGTGGAAATAAATGATACCACTTTAACCCTTGTGTAATGTTCACATTTACTACTCTTTTGTTACCTAATGGTTCCTAACCAACCTGTTTCCCACCTCACCACAAGCGTTCTGCAATAACTCAGTAAGTACATTGTATTTAGATTTTGATGTAATTACCTCGTAGTTAAAGGTGACCTATTATGCACCTTTTTACAAGATGTCAAATAAGTGCTTCATCTAAAACTCCACATGTATAATCCTCTTAGTCTTAGCTGACATTATCTTCAGCAGCTCAAACACTCGTATGGCTAATGGACAGACGGCTGCTTCTCACTCAGGGCTGCTGTTTATGCTAATGAGGGAGAGATGGGCACTAGTGGGCGGGGCTTTCCCCCTCTGATGACACGTACAAAGGGAGAATGTCAATCAAAGTGTTTCTGCATCAAGTCTGATTATATAAAAACTGAATTAATTCATGTTCACCATTAGAGGCTGGAGATATTCACACACTGCTGACACACACACTGGGTTTATAACCTTTATAAAAGTAATTTCTGGATAATACGTGCCCTTTTTTGAAGTAGCTTACCCAACAGTGGCCGCTGTGAATGTGAGTTTTCTGCGTTATTATTATTATCAGATGCTTCATGCACTCCTCCGTTCTCCTGCAGTGTGGTCAGCGGGTCCTGCAGTGTGTGAGTGTGTCTGTTTTCTGGGTTTGGCAGTGAGCGAGTGTGTGTGTTTCCGGCCAGTCTGACCAGCTCCAGCAGTGCCTCCTTCACCCGCACCGGCAGCGCCAGCAGGTCCAGTGTGTGTCTGTCCTCCAGTTCCTCCACCAGGGTCTTGAAGGCCCGTCGGGACTCCAGGGACGCCCCTGTGCTGTCGGGACGCCGCCCCTGCCCACTGCGGTACTTCTCCACAAGGTCCACGATGAAGGAGAAGGCTTTCACTACAGGCTCAGTCAGCCCGCTGATCAGGAGGAACCCTGGAGAACCCACCTACAGCAGAAAATAACAGCTCATGTCAGCACTATTAGCATTGAGGTTAGCATGCTGACATATTGCAGGTGTTGTGGTGACCTGTGCTTTCCTGTGTACACTACACTGGGCTTTGTATTAAAGGTATTATAATAAATAAATAAATACATTTCATTAATTTTTCCTTTGGCTTAGTCCCTTTATTCATCAGGGGTCAACACAGTGGAATGAATCGCCAACTAATCCAGCATATGTAATACACAACGGATGCCCTTCCAGCTGCAACCCAGCACTGGGAAACACCCATACACACTCATTCTCACACACACACACACACACCCACACACACACACACACACATACACTACGACCAATTTAGTTAATTCCCCTATACTGCATGTGTTTGGACTGTGGGGGAAACCGGAGCACCGGGAGGAAATGCCAACACAGGGAAAACATACAAACTCCACACAGAAACGCCAAGATAGGACTCGAACCAGCGACCTTCTTGCTGTGAGGCCACAATGCTAACCACTGAGCCACCGTATCGCCCTAAATAAATTTCAATTATGTATAAATAAAAATAAATAATAATATTAATAATTATTATTATACATAAATATAACAATAAACAAATAATAATAAACATATTTACATAAACAATAATAATACTAAATATATTTATATATAAAATAATAATAATATATTTATACACATTTATATATATATTTTTTTATCATTATGTATAAATAAAAATGAATAATGATTATTATTATTATATTTAGAAAAATAAATAAAACATATTTTTATAATTTTTAAATCATTACGTATAAATAAAATTAATGCTATTATTTATTTATTTATTTAGCTTGGTTCACACGTAGCATTAATCTGGCATTTTATTTTTGTTTCTCAAATAACCTTAATCTTGTGTTTTATTCCTGGCAGCCTTCATGATTTTTTACTTGGATTTTATGTATTTATTATTGTGTCTTCATGTAGTCTTTATATTGCAATGCATTCATGTGGATGTTTTTCCTTATCTTGAGCTTTATACATTTTGTTTGTCTTTATGTAGACTTTTATTTTGCTTCTCAAATAACCTTTATCTGTCTTGGATGTTCAGCTTTTCTCCAGCCTTTATATTGATTTTTATTTGTAAACTTTATCTTGCAGTTTATGCTATGTTTATGTTGTCTTCATGCAGACTTTTAATGCATTTTACAGGATTTTATTGGTCTTCATCTTGGATTGGATTGTTTTTTTATCCTCTTTTCTTGCCATATACTAAAGATAGTCTTTCTATTGCTTTTTTTAAACCTTTATCTTGGATTTTTATTTTATCTTTGCACAGATTTGGTTAATGCGTTTCCTTTATCCTGCATTTTCTACACTTTTTCAGCCTTTGTATAGCATTTTATTATTCATTCATTTTCTTTTCGGCTTAGTCCCTTTATTAATCTGGGGTCGCCACAGCGGAATGAACCGCCAACTAATCCAGCATATGTTTTACACAGCGGATGCCCTTCCAGCTGCAACCCATCACTGGGAAACATCCATACACACTCATTCACAATCATACACTACGGACAATTTAGCTTACCCAATTCACCAATACCGCATGTCTTTGAACTTGTGGGGGAAACCGGAGCACCCAGAGGAAACCCACGCCAACACAGGGAGAACATGCAAAATCCACACAGAAACGCCAACTGACCCAGCCAAGGCTCGAACCAGTGACCTTCTTGCTGTGAGGCGATCGTGCTACTCACTGTGCCACCGTGCAGCCTATAGCTTTTTTTACCAATACATTTTTCAGCACAGCAAGACAATGTTTAAGGATCATTTAACGCAGTAAAATATCTCAGATCAGCTTTTGTAGTAACCAATATGGTAGAATATCTGAAATCTACGAAAATGATGTCATGCATTGTAAATGAAGATATTTCTGGAAGATTCGGCCGTGTATAAAACACAATCTGTGAAGCCTGAAACAGACAGTAAGATCTTCATAAATGCAGTCACACCCTAATGTTTTCTCCTGAGGCAAACTAATTTGGCTGTAATGCTTTGTGCTGAAGAGTTATGTAACGTCCTGGTTTTTGTTTTTGTATATTTCAGTTCTGTGTTGTCACGTCGCTACGTCAAAGAAGCAAAAAGGTTTAATTTTTTTAAAGAATTTTGAATATTTATTGAATTTATTAAAAACAAAATAACATTATAATGCAAATCAGTTCCTTTCTCTCAAGTTGTTAGAGTGGCTGTCTGTAGTATTGGTAACTTAGCAACCAACAGTAAACACACAAGCATAATATATTCAAATGGGTGTAACTTTCGCTACATAAATTTACTTTATAAAAAAACGACCATTCTAAAACTTCCATATGCAAATTAGGTTCATTTCCATAAAGTTGTTAGAGTGACTGTCTGTAGTATTGGTAACTTAGCAACCAACAGTTAACAAGACAAGTCTAATGGCGTCACGTGGGTGTAATGTTCGCTTTGTCACAGAAGAAAAAAAGTTGAATTATTTTACAGAATTTTGAATATTGGAGATGCGGTGGCGCAGTGGGTAGGACAATCGCCTCACAGCAAGAAGGTCACTGGTTCGAGCCTCGGCTGGGTCAGTTGGCATTTCTGTGTGGAGTTTGCATGTTCTCCCCGTGTTGGCGTGGGTTTCCTCCGGGTGCTCCGGTTTCCCCCACAGTCCAAACACATGCGCTATAGGGGAATTGGGTAAGCTAAATTGGCCATAGTGTATAAGTGTGAATGAGTGAGTGTGTATGGATGTTTCCCAGAGATGGGTTGCAGCTGAAAGGGCATCCGCTGCGTAAAACATATGCTGGATAAGTTGGCGGTTCATTCCGCTGTGGCGACCCCTGATTAATAAAGAGACTAAGCCGAAAAGAAAATGAATGAATGAATTTTGAATATTTGTCAAATTGATAAAAAAAGGAACATTCTAAAATTTCCATATGCAAATTAGGTGCGTTTCCATTAAGTTGTTAGAGTGGCTAGATATAGTATTGGTAACCTAGCAAACAACAGTAAACAAGACAATCACTATAGATTCACATGGATGTAACTTTCGCTACGTGATAGAAGAAAAAAATTGCTGCATTTTTTTAAAGAAATTTGAATACTTGCTGAATTTTAAAAAAAGGAACGTTCTAAAACTTCCATATGCAAATTAGCTGCGTTTCCATCAAGTTGTTAAAGCGGCTGTCTGTAGTACTCTTTACATTTTTACATATTGGAAATATTTGTTGAATATCTTACTAAAAAAAAGGAACATTCTAAAACTCCCAAATGCAAATTACACGCGTTTCCATCAAGCTTTGAGAGTGGCCTTCTGTAGTATTGGTAACCTAGCAACCAACAGTAAACAAGACAAGCATAATGGAGTCACGTGGCTGTAGCGTTCACTACCTCAAACAAGAAAAGAGTTGCATTTTTTTTAAGTATTTTGAATATTTGTCAAATTTATAAAAAAAGGAACGTTCTACAACATACATATGAAAATCAGGTGCGCTTCCTTCAAGTCTAATGCTGTGCTCACACCAGACGCGGAACAGGCAAATCAATCGCGATATTCGCATATAAATAGACGCGTGAACATTTTGAGTTTACTCGTTTCATTTGTGCGTCAAATTCACTTCACAATAGACGTGGATTCACCTCATGGGCAGGGCTTCTGTCTGCCCGGTGACTCTAGCTTCATTGCTGAATGGCTAAGATGGATGTTATTAAGAGAGTAGCTGTGCTTTATGTGCTTTAGGAAGGCTAAAAACAGCGTAGATTCATTCTCCGCCATGTCTGAGTGCACTAGATCCTTTCAGAGGTGCAGCAGCTCTGTGAGTTCATCAACTCCTCCAGAAACGATATCTGGATGATGGAAGCTTTCAGCGGTACTTCAGACTAAGCCGAGTCCAGTTTGATGAACTGTTGTCCGGTGTCGGCATTTCCCCTCGGGACACTAACAGCAGGCGCTACGTCATAATCACGCCCCTACAAGAGAAAGCTCCCAATTGGTTAATGCTGCGCGAATGTCCGCTAAGGTTCAGATTTTACAACTCGAGCGAATCGCACAAAATGCGCAAAAATGCTCAAGTCGCGCCGCTTTATCCGTGCGAATCACGTTATTCGCGTCGTCTCATTAGCACGAATCACATCATTCGTGCCACTACGTTCACATGTATCGTGCTCCAGGATGTCTATTCGCATCTTTGCATTGATTTAACATGTAAATCACTCGCACTTGATGCTTCATCAGCGTCTGGTTTGAACGCAGCATTAGAGTGGTTGTCTGTAGTATTGGTAACCTAGCAACCAACGATAAACTAGACAAGCATAATCGAGTCATGTATTTGTAATGTTTTCTACATCAAAAAAGGAAAAAAAAATTATTATTTTAAAGAATTTTGAGTATTTGCCAAATTTGTTTAAATAAAGGAACATTCTAAAACATACATATGCAAATTAGGTGCGTTTCCATTTTGAATTTTGAATATTCATCAAATGTATTAAAAAAATTACCATTTGAAAACTCCCAAATGCAAATCAGGTGGATTTCCATCAAGTTGTTAAAGTGGCCGTCTGTAGTATTGGTAACCTAGCAACCAACAGTATGTTTTACTCACCACCATATGAGCAGAGGTAGTTTTAATCAGGCAATCCATAAACAGGCCTTTGGCGCCGCAGAAAATACAGTGCAGAACTTCAGGGAACTGCATCTCTTTCTGAGCTTCCTGATTGACCACACCTTTCACGAAAAGCTGAGAGTGCAAAATATACAAGGGAGTAAACAATCAATACTATACTATATAAACAATAGGAAACACAGTAACACTCTACACAAGAGCCACCCCAGCCATGGACAGCACTGTGCAAAAGAAGTCTAAGAAGTCTCGTGAAATGAAAACAAAGTGTCTGACATGCCCCGCCCCCTTCTTCTCAGTGGCTGTTCATTAGATGATGACGACTGAACGTTCGGTTTTGAGTGAAAAGTACTGTATGTTGTTGTTTCACTTTAAGCATTGAGGAGAAAAATGTCCAAATAAAAGGAGACAGAAATGCATAAAAGCGTATGTAGTTTCAGTTTAAGCAAGAGAAAGTGCTTGACCTTTGCTGCAGTGACGTGTGTGTGTGCGCCGCGCAGCTGCAGCCAGATCTGTCCACCCTGTGAAGGAGTTTCTTCTGTTCCGATGCTCAGCTTCACCCCAAACACTCGCTCCACGGAGGGCTGCAGCGCTCGAATGGCCTCCCGCAACACACCTGCGCAGGTGAACTCATCCTCCACCTGCTCCTGAGGTCCACATTCATCCACTGAGAGAGACATGATGAGCTCGCTGCAAACACAAACACACTCACATTCACACACTATGGACAATTTTGTTTACGCATGTGTTTGGACTGTGGGGGAAACCAGAGCACCCAGAGGAAACCCACGCCAACACGGGGAGAACATGCAAACTCCACACAGAAATGCCAACTGGCCCAGCCGGGACTCGAACCAGCGACCTTCTTGCTGTGAGGCCACAGTGCTAACCACTGAGCCACCGTGCCACCCCTACAATAAGTGCATTGTAACAAATTATTAATTTCTCTGTAAGTACATATTAGTTAAGGCCACTAAAAATACATGCAACCAATGGTTAAAGCAAAGGTTTACAATGCAAATTCAATTACACCAAGCAAGATAAACAATGCAAGTCCTTCATTAAATATACTAAAATACAGAAAATATTACTTTAAAAACTATATTGTACATAAATTATTATTCAACAATGTATTTTATTCAATAATATTACTGAAAATAATATAAAAACTGAGCAAATATATATTTATACACATTTACATAAGTAAATAAACAGACTCAATGATCGGTGGACGTTTATGCACGCGCAGATTCTGTGTGGGGCTACTTATGAATTGCAATCAGTTACTAATTACAAATGACATGAAAAAATGTGCAGTAATTTAATCTCTTAAGGCATGTGCACACATACACAGGCAGTTGTATATAGTTTTCCCCGCTTTCTTTAAAAAACAAATCTCTGTCTACACGAAAACTCACAAATACACTGTGATGAATGTTAAGGGCACGCCAAACCAACAGGGGGCGATAATGAAACTTTTATGCTGGATTCACACCGAACATGGAGTTAAGTATTTGTGGAAGTTACACTGCATACAAATCAATGAAAACAGAAGAACAGAGGCGGATTACCGTCCTGTGGTGTGAACGACGCAAATACGCGTTTGTGGCAAACATGCAGAATTTGTCTCATTTGTGTCTTCCACATTTGGTTTGAACTCTTGTTGGCCAATCAGGACCGAGAAACACAGCGACATCATGAGGCAAAAACTCTGCTTGTATCGTCCACACGACCACACTGTACCCAGAGTTCGAGAAAACCTTCACCCTGGCCGGAGTTTTCAGAGTTTCGGGTTCAGTCACCTGACACTGCGTTTTCGTGTGAACATTCGAACATAGGCTCATTCTGAAAGCGTAGCCCGATACACGATTCTGGAGTCCACGAATTATGTAGCCAGAGGTACGTATGGCTGCATTTCATTTTTTAAACGAACACTACGGGGCGGTATGACGCCATTTCTTTTCGCGTTTACCAGCAGACCGCTTACCTCCGTATGGACGGCTTACCCGCTGTAACCAGTTTGTACCGTTAGCTCGCCATGTACGTCAGCGGACTTGAGACGCAGAGAGGAGTTGACCACGACGACGGGGTTCGAGTCTGGTGAAGAACGGTTCCAGAAAGCAGGTAAGACAAAATCAGAAGACAAAAAATAAAATAAACAAGTAAATAACAGGGTGAGAATGTGGTAAAATCTGAAAACGTGGTAAAGATCAGACGAGGGCTTTTCTTTTTCCTGGATTGCCTTTGAAAGTTGTTGGTTGGGTTTAGGGAAGCGGGTGGGCGCCTCAATCAATACAATTGGTTGGGTTTAGGGAAGGAGGAGGGTAGGTCAGTCAGACATTCAGTCAGTCAAACAGTCAGTCGACAGCGGCCTCTGGTGGGTTAACGTAAGAACGGCAGGCGCGAATGGCACTCGCAAGAGAAATTTGAGATCTCAAAAAGCGTAAACAGCGCCCTCTGGTGCATTCGAGAAAACACGTACCTCCCGGGATGTATTTCGCGATCTCCAGAAATGTATCCAGAGGTATGATTTCAGGATGAGCCTGGGCTGGAGCATTCAGCTAAACCATGTTGTAAAAACTGTAAAAACGTATGTTCGTACTGACAGGAACTTTTATAAGCATTTCATAAGGATTCATTTATAAGGATCATTTCATATGGATTTTAGATGGCTATAATCGCTTTACATTTATGGTGACGTGATCTGACTACTTTTGGATTACATTTAGATTACGCTACTGGTCAAATGTTTTACAACACTATGATTTTTATGCTTGACTGTAAACTAATAATTGAAATAAATAATCCAATACTTCAAATTTCCAAATGACTTAAATTTGAACTACACATAACTGGATGCTTATAATTGAATTTTCTTTTAATTATTTGTTTATGATCGACAGTAATATATGGGTCAAAGACGAGACATCCAATCGGCATCAAATTAAATGTATAATGTGATATTAATGTGATCCACAGAAAGTGATTTATGATTCACATAAAATTATTGTAAAAAAAAAAAAACCTGTCAAAATATGGGTGAAAAAACATGTCATCATCATTCAGCATAAACATATACAAAATCTAAAAAATGCTGGGTTGTTGTGACCCAACATTGGGTTCATTTTTTCAATTGAATTAAAAAGACACTTTTAACCCAATGGTCAGGTTTTGTTATCAAATGATTCTTGCTCTAAATATGCCTGACAAGATTTCTGGACACAGAAACAACTGTTACACTTAATAACATTAGTGGCTGTCTTCAGGCAATCATGGGAACAAAGTATGATAGTTATTATTTCTGGATAAACAAATAAAACATTTTTAATATATGTGAGAAAGCTGTATTACACTGTTTTACACTGTATTACACTGTTGTACGCTGTATTACACTGTTGTACACTGTATTATACTGTTG
>CAIGQW010048641.1:0-10241 GCA_903798125.1 Danio choprae
AATTAAATTAAATTAAATTAAATTAAATTAAATTAAATTAAATTAAAATTTAAATAAAGAAATACAATACAATAATGTATTATAATAATTATTATTATTAATATTATTATTATTTTAATAAAATAAAATAAAATTATACACTAAAAAATTATAATTTATAAACCAATATTGCCACATTTTTGGTCTATTATATACTCATTAATGCAAGACCTATACATACACACATAAAAAAAAGTAAATATATTTTATAACATATCACTAACAAAATCATAATATATATGGCAAATTTAAATACATCACATTATTAACAATATTTTTGTCAATATAACTTTAAGTTAGGGGCCTCACAGTGGCGCAGTGGGTAGCACGTTCGCCTCACAGCAAGAAGGTCGCTGATCGCTGGTTCGAGCCTCGGCTGGGTCAGTTGGCGTTTCTGTGTGGAGTTTGCATGTTCTCCCTGTGTTGGCGTGGGTTTCCTCCGGGTGCTCCGGTTTCCCCCACAAGTCCAAAGACATGCGGTATAGGTGAATTGGGTAAGCTAAATTGTCCGTAGTGTATGAGTGTGAATGGGTGTGTATGGATGTTTCCCAGAGATGGGTTGCAGCTGGAAGGGCATCCGCTGCGTAAAACATATGCTGAATAAGTTGGCGGTTCATTCCGCTGTGGCGACCCCAGATTAATAAAGGGACTAAGCCGAAATGAAAATGAATGAATGAACTTTAAGTTAATATTATTTTTATTTCTTATTAAGACCAAATATATTTGAATTCATATTTAAAGATCCATTTGTTGGGGGTATACAAGGGGTACCTCTGAAGTCTAATAAACCGATTTTATTTTTAAACTGTCAAATATTGCTTTAATGGTTTTTAAGCACTATTTAGAGAGAAAGCATGTAATCAGTAAGCGAGTGTGAAGCCTGATCCGTCTGCCTTCAGAAACAGCCTCATCTGTCTTCCTGTCCACTTTGAAGAGACAAATGACAGTGATTCAGTTTCAAGGTGAGAAAACATCACATTTGAATATTAATGTCTAGCTAAAGCTGAAGGAAATAAACAGGGGTCATTCTTCAAGAAATGAATCAAGCTTTAAGACACAGGTATCTTTAATTTATTTTTACATGATTAAATGAAATGTATACGTTAACGTAACAATAATTTAAATATTAAATAGTTTGCTACTTATGCTACTACATGGGTATAAATGTTATTTATGTCCCAATGCATTTGTAAGATATCAGAATGTGCTTTTGTTACTTGTTTAGTTTGTCCCGTATGCCCCGTAACATGCAAACTCCACATAGACCACATCAGTATTTTATTAAATTAAACTATTCCAAAACCAAAAACATTTAATTTTAAAGTACTTTATATTAAAACTATCATTACTCTTTTTCCTCTCATTATTTCGGGTTCCCATTAGCCTATTAACAAACTCTAATGCTAAATAAATCATGTTTTAATTCAGAATTATTAGGTCTATGACTGAAATTCCCTCAAAAAAAAAAAAAAAAACGATTTTTGCTGGTGGTTCAGACTACTTATTTAAATTGAGCTGAATTAACACAATTCTTGAGTTTTTCTGGGGACAACTTAATTGTTTTATGTTCAATCCCCTTAAATTTGCAAAAACAATTAAGTTAACTTAATCGATTTGTAGGCGACACGGTGGCTCAGTGGCTGACACTGTTGCCTCACAGCAAGAAGGTCGCTGATTCAAGTCCTGGCTGGGTCAGTTGGCATTTCTGTGTGGAGTTTGCATGTTCTCCCCGTGTTTGCGTGGATTTCCTCCGGGTGCTCCGGTTTCCCTCACAATCAAAGACATGCGCTATAGGTGAATTGAATAAACTAAATTGGCCATAGTGTATGTGTGTAAATGTGTGTGTAAGGGTGTTTCCCAGTACTGGGTTAAAGCTGGAAAGGCATCCGCTGTGTAAAAATACAGTATGCTGGATAAGTTGGCGGTTCATTCCGCTGTGGCGACCCCTGATGAATAAAGGGACTCAGCCGAAGGAAAATGAATGAATGAATGAATGAATAATCGATTTGTGTTGGGACAACATGAAGGAACCCAGCATTTTTTATAGTGTTGCGAATAAATCTGAGAAACTCCAAAATCATCCACATCAGCAGTTAAATGCTTTCAACAACTTTCAACAAAAGGCGTCTCTTTGGAGATCGAATTCTGCATGGCATCCAATGACAGTGCTATTTATTTTAAATATTTTTCTTTTATTTTCATTTAGTTATCTATTGAATTATTTTGCTTCCCAATTCAATTCCATGGACCTCATTTTTGTTTTGTTTCTCTCCAAACCATTACGAGCCTGATCCTAAATCATGTAAATCATAAAATCATTGATGAAATACTTTTAAGCAGCCTTGTCTCACTATCATCGGCCCAGTCAAATGACTGCGGGTGCAAAAAATCCATTTCAATCCCTCGCTGCTCTTCCTCCAGGATTACTGAGCATCCTTCACCGCTGACTGCTCCGCAAAACAGCACGAGGCCCACGGTAATTGCAGAAATATGCTGCTCAGCTTATTGTGTTTTGGACTAAATACAAATCATTGGCACGTCTGGCCATTCATCATGGCATCTGGGTTTAGTAAAGCGCGGTCAGACGCCGGGAGTTCTGATAACCTCCGTGCGGAGAGACAAATTAAGGCTACACTTCCCACCTAATATGTCTCCTTACAAAAAGAAACAAATGAGCCTTTGAGTTTTCTAATTATCACAGCACATGATTCGGTGTCAGAGACAAATATTGCGCTGGAAATGAATACTTATATTGGTTGGCTGCGGGAGGCAGGACTGCATGCTGATGGCGGACGGTAAATGATGATGATGGTGGCCGAAGAGGATTTTGAGGGGATTTTGTGAGGGTGAAATAGCTTGTAAACAATCACTTGACACACTCGAGAAGTTGCTTTCACTTACATTCAACACTGCTCTTAGGACGTTCTGTTGATAATCGATAGACCTATAACATATAGCTGGATATAAGGTATTCACATTTTCCTGTTCCTATATAGGCTGCGTTGAAAAGAATTTACATGATTTTCATTCATTTGCGATTATACAGCGGAGAACATAAGTATTGAACACATCACTATTTTTCTTAGAAAACATATTTCCAAAGGTGCCATTGACTTGAAATTTTCCCCGAATGTTGGTAACAACCAAAGAAATCCATATATGCAAAGAAAACTAAACTAATTAGTTTACAAATTAAGTTATGCGTAATAAAATGAAATGACGCAGGGAAAAAGTATTGAACACATGAAGAAAGGGAGGTGTAGAAAGGCAGTGAAAGCCCAGACAGCAGCTGAAATCTCTCAGTAGTTCTTCAGCAACCCTCTGCTCTTCCTCAGTGTAAATTAATATTAGCTGCTTCAGTCCAACATCTACATTATCAGGATGATGAAGATGAAACCAGGGTGGACATTTCAGCACGACAATGATCCAAAACACAGCCAAGGAAACTCTCAAATCCTTTCAGAAAATCAAGCTGTAGAATAGCCCAGCCAATCATCTGAATCCAATATAAAATACAAATTAAAACTCAGATTTATACTTTATAAAGTATTAAATACGTTTCAGTCGTTCAGTACTTTCTCCTTGTGTCATTGTATTGTTATTACACATAACTCATTTTTCAGATTTGTTTGTTTTGTTTTATTTTCATGTTTGTATTGTTTGGTATGTCAACAGCTCCTTTAGAAATATTAGTTCCTGGAAAAACCATGATGTGTTCAATACTTATTTTCCCCTACCACATGAGCAGTTCTAAATAAAATAATAATGTCGAACAAAACCAAGAAAAGTTCACTACAGCCACTGTTTCCCCATAAAAAAAATAAATAAAAACAGGCTACATATTGGTTTTAGCCAGCCCAATTTCATAAGGAAACAAAACTGTTTTTCGTGAAGTCAGAAAAGTGGCTACACTGTAAAAAAACAATATCTGTTAATTAACAGTTTTGTGATTCACAAGTGTTGGCATTATGGGATGTTGATCTCTGCCCTGTCAACTTTTGATGTTGAAAATTCAACTCTACAGTTTAACAAAGTGAAATAATATTATGTATAAGAAATAATATAGAGAGAAATAAGTCGGAAGAAAGATACATTAATGTTGTTAGAAGAAAGATCAAGGTCCCATAATGTAATTCAAAAGAATAATAAACTAAAAATAAAAACATGACTTGCAAAAATACAGAAAACTGCAGATTTACGGGGCCTCACGGTGGCGCAGTGGATAGCATGTTCGCCTCACAGCAAAAAGGTTGCTGGTTCGAGCCTCGGCTGGATCAGTTGGCGTTTCTGTGTGGAGTTTGCATGTTCTCCCCGTGTTGGCATAAGTTTCCTCCGGGTGCTCCGGTTTCCCCCACAATTCCAAAGACATGCGGTACAGGTGAATTGGGTAAGCTAAATTGTCCGTAGTGTATGAGTGTGAATGGGTGTGTATGGATGTTTCCCAGAGATGGGTTGCAGCTGGAAGGGCATCCGCTGCGTAAAACATATGCTGGATAAGTTGGCGGTTCATTCCGCTGTGGCGACCCCAGATTAATAAAGGGACTAAGCCGAAATGAAAATGAATGAATGAATGAATGCAGAATTACGGATATTTTTTTACAGTGTTCTGCATAAGTAATTATACAATTTTGCTTGAATGAAAATGCATGATTTTTAAAAAGTGATGTGCCACCAAAACCCACCACTAACCCTATCCTTACCCTCATAAAAAATGTTAAAAAATTAATATGAATTAGCCACTAAATCAAAAAATGACAAATTGCTAATAAAAATGAAGCTTGTTCAAACATCTAAATATTCTTAAATCAAGATGCATTTACTAGATGGCAAACAACATATATATTTTTTAAAATATTAAGTAAAATTAATGTTACATTATAAACACAAAAACTGCTCTAATTTAATGTACAAAGAAATCCACAGCCATTTGTACTGTTCTGTTGGTACAGTATTTATGAATGTGCTGCTGTTTCTTTCATAACTCATATGGCATAAGTTGTTGTTTAGCTATTTGGTGGGTTAAAATAATGAACAGTAAAGACCAGTTACACTCACAAAGGGACAAAATCATGTGTGTGTTCATGACTTAAGGTCTATACAGAACTTAAACTTCCTACTTGGAAATAACGTCAAGAATGCCACTTGAACAATACATTGAGGTCAGAGGTGGGACATTTCACTACTGAAACTCCCAGATCCAAATGTGTCTAGAATATTTTGAAAGACAAATAACTAATTTGGAACTAGGCACTGGAACTGTCTTGGTGGAAAAGTGGTAAAGAAACTCCATCAAAGCAAAAACAAACACTCACTTTTATGAACACATCTCTACCTTACTGCACACAAATCTCACAGACTGAAATGCCTGTCATGAAAGCAACAAGTTCTTCTCATCAATCTCATTAGTATTTATGAGACAGTGACATGCTGGACCACATCACTTCCTGTGACATCGACACGGTGCAGATTTCAAACCCATAAGCTAAAAACAGCATACAAAACCTCAAAATTACCCAGTGTTCTCCTACAGTTAAAATGAACCAATGCTAACACTGACTTCTCTAATGTGCAACATAAACACCTCCGTTAAAATCTCAAAAAATGTAATTCAGTTTAGTGTTTATGATCCTTTAACAGCTATTTGCTCAGTTTGGTACCATACACACTGCATGTCATTTTGTTTTTACTATTTCATTATGCCATGATTCCAATATTAAGACCTACAGAAAACATAACAAAAATAATGATGAATATAATTTGTTTGAGTTTGGCTTCGGAAATCAGATGATCTGCGACATTTTGTGGCATAACATTGCACATAATTATTCCTTTTTGTATTTATTTGGTTTTTACAGAGGATAATGTGGTAACACTTTATAATAACTACACACTTTGGGTAATTATTTAAGCATTAGCAAATAGTTAACTCATTATTTGTTAAGCAATTAACTCAACATTAATAGACATTAGTAAGTAGTTCATAAATACAGCTACAAATGCTGTGTTCTTGACATAAGCACATGTATAATGTGCTTAATGATTGTATTTTCATACTTTGTTGATACATTTTTCACTACTAAATTAAGTATTGAGGTATTTACAAACCATTTGTATTTAAGAGTCGCTGTTGATTTTTAAGATCATTCAAAATGAGCAAGTAAGTGATTAATAAACTATTCAAATCACCATTTCTATATCTTATTATTCAGGCATATAGTAATAGGTACTCTGTGCTTATGTCAAAAACACAGCATTTGCAGCAACAAATGATGACTTAACTATTTGCTAATGCTTAATAAATTATACATAGTGTGTAGTTATTGTAATGTGTTACCGATAATGTTTGTGTTATTGTGGTTTCCCATATAGAAATCAAATGTATGGCAATTTATTGTATGTAAATTACATATATGACATACAAAGCTCATGTTTGGTTTTCACATATACTGTGTAAAATACACATATATACACACATCAGATTTCTGTATGGGTTTACTTTGGGATGAAGAAGCAAAAGCTTTAATTCAATTAAAAGTTGAAATGCTGTTACCTTTCTGTCCACACATGCAACAGAGCGGCCAGCCACACGATTGGCAACGTCTCTGTGTTCATTTACGTCATCATTCAGCAAATCCTCATACCGGCCATTACGAAACTTAAAGAGCTTGTCAGTGTATGTCGCTCTCCCTGGATGAAATGACAGAAACAATTACATGAAACTAAAATCCATTTACTGTAGCATTTGTTTCAGTGCCTTGTTCATGAAACTGTTTCATACCTGAAAAGGCATTATTAGTGTTGAGGACATAAATTTCCTCCCTGCCGTCACCATCTATGTCACATGCTGTCACTCCAATGGCATTGCCCTGTCGGTCTCTGAGAGCATAATATGGAGAACTGCGATTGTCGACTGCAATGTTGACAAGCCTCTTCTTAAACTTGTCATACTTCAACACCAGATTTGGCCCATTGTAGCTAAAGAGGGGGAAAAGTACAACATACATATAAGTTTATACATGATACACGCAAGGCATTTAAAGCAAACTAACACAGTCCACATATTTTGATCAGTCATTATATAATTAATTATTTTATATTATTATAATATTATGATTTAATTTTTATTTTGAAAAAGCAGTCATATGTATGTGTGATTAATTAAATATACATAATGTAGCAAAAAATTAGGACAACCTATAATTCCCTAACATTCAAGGTCACTCCTTAGTTCTATTTGAAGTTATCCTAACAGGATTGGTAAAGCGTGTTGCTAACAAAAGACAAATGACAGACCAGGATGAAAGACCAGGATAATGCAGAACATCTCAATTGCCAATTGGTTCAACACTGCAGCGAGAATTGGTCACCAGTTCAGAGCTAAACAGGGTAGGATCTGTATCTCAGCAAACAGTGTCACAACAATTAAGAGAATTTGAACTCGTCAGCAAAACTGAATAAAAGACTAACATTTGCTGAGGAGCATGTTGAGTGAACAGAGAATTGGTTTATAGTGCACTTGATGAAAGCAACTTTACTTCAAACACTGTAAATTTGATGAGACATGTTCATCATCAAACTGGGACAGATAGACTGAACTCAAATTTTGTGCACAAGTCAGTTAAAGAAGGAGGTTAAGAGTCACCAGGAGGTGTTTTTTTTTGCAGAAGCAGCAGAAGTTTGGTTATAAAGCTACAAATGTTTATCAGAAGTAGGGCTACACAATATATAGTTTCAGCATCGATATCACAATGTGCCCATCCGCAATAGTCACATTGTAGGATCTGCAATGTCGAGTTGGGATTTTCCACAGTTGACACGTTTATCATTTGCATTTGTTTTTAAGGTTTGTGAGCATTTCAAGCCAGTTTAAAACATTCAGGAAGAAATTATAGTGCTTTTAACTTTAAGAAAGATTTTAGATAAGATTTTGTATTTAAACAATGTATAACAGTCTAAAACATAAAATTCTGTGCATTTGATTTGCATGTTTCCTGCACTGTATTTGTCAATGCTAGTGATTTGGTTTATTTTATTTCATGCAGATGCACTAAACTACAAAATCATACCAATCAATCTAAAATTATGAGTTATTTCCAAATAGAGCTGTTCATTTCATCTGGTGAAAGTATACTCAATATCACAATATGTATTGCAGAAAAATTAAATATCGCAATGTACGTTTTTTTCCAATATTGTGCAGCCCTAATCAGAAGCTCCTCCAGTAACATGTTCCTTCAGGTTCCTTCCATGTGTTCATCAATTAATCAGCCAGCAACTTTCATAAAGGGCAATGAGCCTCCTGCCACACCGAAATAATAAAATGGCAGCCCAGAGTCCTGATCTAAACCTGATTGAAAATCTTTAGAAAACCCTTGGCTAAGAAACTAGTCAGTAAACTGTGAAAGGGACAGAAGAAGAGCTGATCAAGATCCAAGCAGAGCAGTGAAAGACTAGTGATATCTGTGAGAGACTTTGTTGACTATACACTCTCAGAGATAAAAGTACAAAAACTGTCACTGGATCAGTATCTTTTTAAAGGGTACGCATTTGTGCAATAATTCTATAAACCCATATTTATAACATTGGTCCATATTGGTACTGCAAAAGTACAGTGCTCATCATCATTATCATCATCATATGGTTATTTTGTAAAATACTGGTCTATAAAAATTGGTGCAAATTTTGAATGACAAAGATTATTTATTCATTAATTTTCCTTTGGTTTAGTGCCTTATTTATCAGGGGTCGCCACAGCAGAATGAAACTCCAACTATTCTGGCATATGTTTTATGCAGCGGATGCCTTTCCAGAATGAAGTATTTTAAAATAATTAATTCATTACTAAAACTGCAGATTGTTTTGTGTGTGTGCATGCGTGCGTGTGAGCGTGCATGTGTATTTCTTCCTGTAGGCATCATTGTTGTTAGAGTAACACTTAAAACCCCCAAAAAAATGCTAATGGGGTAGAAAAAAAAAATGTAATAGTTCTCTGAAATCCTAACTCAAATAAAAACATGCCTTCAGGGAGTACTGAATAACCAGAATCCATTTATTTGTCTCCTGTTTCCAACAAGGCACATCCTAGGTGGTGCATTTAACTGACCTGCAATCCCACAATTCAACCTCGGCTGTCATTTAATAGAAGGAAAAACAAATTCTGGCTTCCCCAGAGATACAATTCTGTCAGTTGCACTTAATTTCAATCTTGAGTGCAATTCAAACCAAACACTGAGCTCTCCAAACACATCAATTTTCATCAACACAAATCCACCAAGATCCAAATCATATCACAAACGGTTTACAAATACGCCCAATTAATTGCTTTGACATTTCTCCTTCTACTAGAAAATATAATTTTTGAGTAAAAAAAAACTGATGTAATGTTGGCTAGCATATATTTTCTGTCATTATTACAAAAATGTAAGTTCACTCAAACAGCACAAAAGCACCACACGCTGTAAATTCAAGACACTGAAGTATTTTATGTCAAAAATGCTCCACTTCTTCATTATTCTGCTGAAAACAATGCATGCAAGCTGTCAGAAGTCCAGAACACTCACCCTGAAACAAACATCTCCAGATCTCCGTCTCCATCCACATCAGTGACAGCAACACCATAGTTGAGCTGTGTTGGATTATTCTCATAGTCGGGAGGGAAAACACTCTGAGTTACTGAGGTAAACATGGGTTCAGTCCGCTGACCCCAGGACAGTCCTGACACACCCACAGTGAGCAGTAACATCCACGCCAACATTGCCATCTGTGAAATTCAGCAAGTTTTCAAGAAAAAGAAAAAAATCACTCTGTGGAATGAAACAACGGATACTGTACTTACCTCCTGATCTGTGAAAAAACTCTTTATGACTCATTCAAGTGAGAGGAACTGTAAAACACCATGAACTGAGCCTCGCTGTGGAGAAATCCCACTTTCCTTGACTTTTAGAAGACTGAACTACAGTGTTAAGAGGCAATTACCTTCCCAGCATTACACTCACAGTACTGAGACATAAATACAGAGACTGCAGACATGTGACAGCTCAGAATGGACCAAATTAAGATCTGAGAGCAGAAGCCATTTCACTGCACATGAGACAGACATTTAAGATGGCAAAATCCATATGTGGCGAAAAGTATGAGGACACAGTCTTTCTAATGATCTATCTATCTATCTATCTATCTATCTATCTATCTATCTATCTATC
>CAIGQW010048657.1:412-11632 GCA_903798125.1 Danio choprae
AATGAATGAATGAATGAATGAATGAATGAATGAATGAATGAATGAATAGTTTCTTAAATGACCGTAATTCTGGAATTCATACCTGGCAACCCAAAAAAATAAAACATAAAAACACTGAGCATGAGGGCGTATCAAACTGTCTGATGGCATGTCAAATATTAAATGAGCTGAACGTCATTTATTCAAACATCTGAGAAAGGTACTTAAAGGGACAGTTCACCCAAAAAAGGAAATTTGCGTTAGTTTTGTTAGTTTTTTGGAAACCTGTAATCATTGACATTCATAATAAGAAAAGCAAATGCTATGGATGTCAGTGGTTACAAGTTTCCAACATACTTCATTATATCTTTTGTGTTCAACAGAACAATAGAACTCAAACTGGTTTGGAACAAGTGAAGGATGGGTAAATGATGAGTTTTCTTTTTGGGTGAACCATCCCTTTAGAAGTATGTCGGAAAGTCAGTACTTTAAGTCAGTACTTTAACAAGTGTATCCACTAGTAAACTATCAGAGGAGATATGGTAAACCCTTTTTGAGAATTCAGTAATTGACTCTGATTGCACAAAAATTGGCTACTTTTCATTCCTTTTGGGAGGGATTGGAGTTGTTATTGGGCTGAAAGTTTTTCTTGGACCTGGCAACCCTAAGTATCAACACCTAGGTCCAGAGCAAGTTTAACAACTAACAGATCACCTGCTGAACTGGTAGTAACAACATCATTATAAATACACATAATTGTCAGCCAATTTAAACATAAAAACTATAAAAAATAATTAAAGGGATAGGTCACCAAAAAAAGTAAACATAATTTACTCACCTTCAGGCCTCCCAAAATATATATTGCTTTTTACTTCATTCATTCATTTTTGGCTTTCTTAATAGTCCCATCATTAATAGTCCCGGCTTAGTCCCTCCATTAATAAGGGGTCGCCACAGCGGAATGAACCGCCAAATTATCAAGCATGTTTTACGCATGTTTTAAGATGCCCTTCCAGCCACAACCCATCACTGGGAAACACCCATACACTCTCATTCACACACCTACACTATACGGACAGTTTAGCTACCCAATTCATCTATAGCGCATGTCTTTGGACGCCAACACGAGGAGAACATACAAACTCCACACAGAAATGCCAACGGACCCAGCCGAGGCTCGAACCAGCAACCTTCTTGCTGTGAGGTGACAGCTCTACCCACTGCGCCACTGCATCACCACTTTTTACTTTAGTGTTACATAAAAACAAAACGTTTTAGCTGATACTTTGGTTCATGGTGATTCTGAAAATGCAGGCCAGCAGCTACTGGCACTTTGAGAGTTAAGAAAAAACTGTTGTAATTTAAAGGGATAGTTCACCCAAAAACTGAAAATTCTGTCATTTACTCAACCTTCACTTGTCACAAACCTGTTTGAGTTTCTTTTTTCTTTTGAACACAAAAGAAGGTATTATGAAAAATGTTGGAAACCGGTAACCATTGACCGTTTTCTACCATTCTTCAAAATATCTTCAATTGTGTTCAAAAGGGTAAGTAATGATAATAGATGATGATAGATCATTTATAAGGTCTCAATGTATTTGGTGGCACCGATATTAATTTTGTTTTGCCTGTATATGTTCTTTTGACTTTTTAAAGTGCTGGTAACCATTGAATTGCATTATATGAATCACCAAAGACCACTAAAGTCTTTCTTGTATGATCTGAGGGTGAATAAATGAAGTGCAGAATGTAAGTCTTTGGGTGAACTATTTTTTCAAGTCAAAAGTTTATAGCTTACGAAACTTGGCATATTAACAAATGTTATCTCTGTTTTCATTTCTAACCATCTGCCTCTGTATTGTGTGTTTAATAGGCAGGGCTGAATAATGACATTGCAGCTCTGGAGAAAGACAAGACTGACGCTGAAGGTATGTTTAAATGTGTTCAGTAAGAAAGCCCCAAAATAATATGAAATAAAATAAAAGCAACTAAACATTTTCAGATATAGAAACACATTTATTTGGTGTGAGAAGTTATTGTTATTAATATTATTATTATTATTATTTTTAAGAAGAAGTTAATCAATATTTCAATTTGTATAATATTAAAATTATTATTATTTAAAGGACTTTACACAAGGATATTACACAAATATTGGCGGCACAGTGGCTCAGTGGTTAGGACTGTCACCTCAAAGCAAGAAGGTCGCTAGTTCAAGTCCTGGCTGAGCCAGTTGACATTTTTGTGTGGAGTTTGCATGTTCTCTCTGTGATGCCGTGGGTTTCCTCCGGGTGCTCCTGTTTCCCCCACAGTCCAAAGACATGTGCTATAGGTTAACTGAGTAAACAAAATTGGTCATAGTAAATGAGTGTGAATGGGTGTTTCCCAGTACTGGGTTGCAGCTGGAAGGGCATCCGCTGCGTAAAACATATGCTTGAATAGTTGGCGGTTCATTCCGCTGTGGTGACCCCTGATAAATAAGGGACTAAGCTAAAGGAAAATGAATGAATGAATGAATGAATGAATGAATGAATGTGTTACACAAATGACTATACAAAATAATTCAGTTATTATTGCTTCTGCATGTTTTTTCACTCAATAATATCTTGATTTGATGTAATTCTTGTAAATGTTTATACATTTCGGTTAAACATTTCAAGAAGCACCCCTTTTGGTCTCCTACTTTATTTCATTAATTAGGGTTCGTGTAGACCCCCTGATTCAAAACACAACATGTATATGGAAGGCAATCAGTTCAACTAAATATGTGAATATATTTTTATTTTATGAAAAAAATAAGTCAGAATTATTAGCCCCCCTTAATTATTAGCCCCTTGTATATTTTTTCCCCAAATTCTGTTTAACGAAAAGATTTTTTCAACACATTTCTAAGCATAATATTTTTAATAACTGATTTCTTTTATCTTTGCCATGATGACTGTACATAATATTTTACTAGATATTTTCAAGTATATACTAGTATACTAGTATTTAGCTTAAAGTGCCATTTAAAGGCTTAAATAAGTTAATAAGGCAAGCTAGGGTAATTAGGCAAATAATTGTATAACGATGATTTGTTCTTTAGATAATTAAAAAAAATATATATGCTTAAGGGGGCTAATAATGTTGACCTTAAAATTCATTCATTCATTCATTTTCTTTTCCGCTTAGTCCCTTTATTAATCTGGGGTCGCCACAGCGGAATGAACCGCCAACTTATCCAGCACATGTTTTACGCAGCGGATGCCCTTCCAGCTGCAACCCATCACTGGGAAACATCCATATACACCCATTCACATTCATACACTACGGACAATTTAGCTTACCCAATTCACCTATAGCGGATGTCTTTGGACTTGTGGGGGAAACCGGAGCACCCGGAGGAAACTCACGCCAACACGGGGAGAACATGCAAACTCCACACAGAAACGCCAACTGACCCAGCCGGGGCTCGAACCAGCGACCTTCTTGCTGTGAGGCGATTGTGCTACCCACTGCGCCACCGTGCTGCCCCTGACCTTAAAATGTTTTTTTTTTTTTTTTATTATTATAAACTGCTTTAATTTTAGCCGAAATAAAAAAGACTTTCTCCAGAAGAAAAAATATTACAGGAAATACTGTGGAAAATTCCTTGCTCTGTTAAACATCATTTGGGAAATATTTGAAAAGAGGGCTAATCATTTTGACTTCTCAATGTATCATCATCTCAGATTGGAGTTTCAAATACAGCTATTTGATTGGCTTTTTTGATGTGATCCAAGTTTTATCCCACATTTAAAAAAAAGATTGGCCAAGAAAAGACATGTTAATGATTCTCTCTCTCTTTTTTTTTGCTGTGTATCAGGTAATTTTGCTGGTGAAAAAACAAAATGGGAAGAAACCACAAATGGCCTTAAAAAGCAGTTCCAGGAGACAAGTCCAGTCTGCGCTCATTTGAAGAAAGAAGGCTTTGAGAAAGAACCTAGCTTAAAGTGAGTTTAATAGCTTTCTTCCTTCAGATGTGAATAAATTTGATTACCAAGAGCTGCGTTTGAATTCATCTAAATACGTTTTCCTTTTATTACAGGGATATTTGCCCTCCGCTGCAAACTGCAGCTGAAGCATAAGGATGAGCAACGTTTTCATTGAAGACAACATTCTATCAAAGGAGATCTAAAAATAAACAGATCCGTGACATCATTTTACCTCAGTGAAATGTCATTCAGATGTGATCTAATCTAAAGTCTGATCAAATCAGTGTCATAGGTTAATGTAAGCGCTTAATGATGGCTTATCTCTGCATTAGAAAATCATTTATGAATATCTTTTTTTGGCTCCCTATATGTAAATGAGTTGTTATTGGATAAAAATAAACAGCTTAAAATCAGTTTAATACATTACAGTAAGTGAATGTATGAGACCTAAAACAAGCGAAGGCTACACGTTTGGTCCTCTTTATGTGCTAAAAACAACGCATTTACATAAAGTGCATGTACAGTATATATTTTTTCTTAAAATGGTAGTTAGTTTAATGTCAGTTTTGTAGAATGTTGTGGAATATGGATTTTGGAGGGACAAAAAAGGGATTTTATGCTATAGTGTTTACAGTAATATATTTTCTATTACAACATGTTGCTGTACTGTGCTATGATAATAATATTGAAATAAAATAAAAAGATCTGTTCACTTTGTTTGTTTTTAAATGGATTATAATAAATTAAACAACTCAAATCTGTATTAAAGTTTTATAATCATTGTAATAACTCAATATAAAAAAGCAAAAATGTATAATTTTTATTTTTGATTGATTGTCAAGAACTAATTTTCACACAGGTTATGAGCTAAAGGATGTGGAAAAAAGCTGGAATAATATCAAAAAGTTGCAACTTAGTAACAGAATTTGCTTGATGTGTGCTGTTATTTTAATAATTAACAGTGTCTATATTTTGTGATTTAAAGATGTTTTCCATTTGTGCTCTGTCGACGTCTGAGGAAAGTTCAACACTGCAGTTTAGCAAAGGGACTTTTTGACATTTTAGTAGTTTGACCCAATATATATTGTAAAATAAATAATATTTAAATGAGTCTGTAAAACAGCAGGATGGTTTATTGTCATTTTTCTGTACTGTAATTTACAACAACAGTACAGATATCAGTTCAAACTATTAAAAATGTCAATAAAAGTCAGTTCATCAAACCTTTTAACATCAAAACTTGTTAGAGGAAAGATCAAGGTCCCGTAATGCAATCTGAACGCATAAATACATAGAAAAAACAAAATATGAATCACAAAATATGGAAAACCGGTAATTTACAGATATGTTTTACAGTGTGCTTTCAGTGGATTATGATTCAGTGAAAATAATGGCGCTGGAGGATGTCTGAACATGAATAACACAAATGATTAAAAAAACAACTAATTATTTACTTATATTCATATTAAAGGCTAAGAACTTGCATAAGTTCTTAATTAATATGGCAACTTCTCTATAACTCTCTAAACGTCTCTTATGCCCACCTGTTCTGTGCTGCCATCTGTTGAACGAGAGCAGGAACATTCTGTTTTCGGATGTGGATTGTTTTCTGAATCTCTGCCACAAGTTCCTCTTAGTTGTTTCTGATGATCATTCCAGCTTTATCCAGCAGTTCCATCATCATGTATTTTTTCCAACACTTGTCAACATCTATTAAAACAGATATTTTTTGAAGGTTTGTCAAATTCATGTTTGGATTTTCAGCACAGCATGATTAAAAATGATTTGCCTTCAATATATTAATTAGTACATTATTAAATATATAAAATATTATTATCATTATAACAACAAAACTCAACAACTCAATTAAACTCAACTCAATTTTATTTCTAAAGCACTTTCAACCAACCACAATGGGTACCAAAGTGCTGTACATAAAAAACAAAATACATGCAAACAAGCAAGGAGCCAAAATACATAAACTCACAGCACATGATTAAAAGCGAAAGAAAAATAATAAGTGGGCTTTCAGTGACCTGAAATGACTTCAAAGTAGGAGATGTTCTTAAGGAGTCTTTGAGTTGCTACTGAAAAAGCGATCACCACGACATTTTAAGCGTGATCGCGGAATAATGACATCAAATAAAGTCGATCCTTAGAGCAAAGAGATCTCACGGGTTGATGTATATTAATTAGCTCAGAAATACACTCAGGGGCCAGGCGATGGAGGGATTTAAACACATATGACAGTACTTTGTGCTGAATTCTACACTGGGTTGGTAACCAGTGTAGGGAAACCAGTGCAGGTGTGATGTGCTCTCCTTTTTTTGTGCCAGTTAAAAGCCTGGCAGCTGAGTTCTGGACCAGCTGCAGATGAGAGAAAGGCCTGACTCACACCCAGATGCAATGCATTGCAAAAATTAAGGGGAGAGTTCTCAGAAAACTGAAAATTCTGTCATCTTTTACTCATCATTCACTTGTCACAAACCTCTTTATAATGCTTTCTTTTGTTGAACACAAAAGAAGATATTTTAAAAAATGCTGAAGACCAGTAACCATCGACTTCCATAGTATTTGTTTTTTCTACTATGGAAGTCAACAGTTACAGATTTTAAACATATTTACAATATTCATTCATTTTCTTTTTCGGCTTAGTCCCTTTATTAATCTGGGGTTGCCACAGCGGAATGAACCGCCAACTTATCCAGCATATGTTTTACGCAGCGGATGCCCTTCCAGCTGCAACCCATCCCTGGGAAACATTCATACACACCCATTCACACTCATACACTACAGACAATTTAGCTTACCCAATTCACCTATACTGCATGTCTTTGAATTTGTGGGGGAAACCTACGCCAACAAGGGGAAAACATGCAAACTGACGCAGCCGGGGCTAGAACCAGCAACCTTCTTGCTGTGAGGTGATTGTGCTACCCACTATACCACCGTGCTGCCCCTATGTAAAATATTAATTAATTCATTCATTCATTCATTTTCTTTTTGGCTTAGTCCCTTTATTAATCTGGGGTCGCCACAGCGGAATGAACCGGCAACTTATCCAGCATATGTTTTACGCAGCGGATGCCCTTCCAGCTGCAACCCATCACTGGGAAATATTTAGAATATTTCTGACATATTTCATTTTTCTGTTGAACACAAAAGCAGATATTCTGAAAAATGTTAGAAACGTGTAACCACTGACTTTCACAGTAGGAAAAACAAACACTTTGGAAGCCAATAGTTACAGGTTTCAAAATATTTTTTTCAAATATCAGCTTTTTTGGTTTTTGCAAAACTCAAACTGGTTTGCGACAGTTGAAGGTTGAGTAGACGATGACAGATTTTTCACAGTTTTTCATTTGTTGAATATTATATTAACAAACTAAATAAAATGCTTCTGTAAAGAGTTTAGCCAGGTAGGAAGGAGCCTGCATATCCAAACAATTCCAAGAAAGATATTATCTTAAAACAAACACTGCTCTGCGTATTTGCTTTCATGATCATAAGGGTTTATTAGATTATAAGATTATGTAACTGTGATACAGTATATGTAATTCATTTAAATATAGGCTGAAATTCATCAGCAATGACTTCAAACCCTAATGTAGCAATTGAATGCGTATAGAAATATATGTTATTAATAATAAAATTGAGTTTATATGACTTAAAAGCTACTGTTTGAAATGCACTCACTGGGCTACAATGTAAGCTGTGTCTTTTTCTCCTGTTGCACAGCCTCATTCAATGAGTTCTCACTGTAACACTGTTGAAAATCAAGCAGGGAAGAGCAGATAGTTTGCAAGAGTTTCTAGAATTAGAATTTAAACTTAAATCTGGATGAAAATAAGCAATATGGTATATAAAATGTAAGCAGTACTACCATTTACCTCAGACATCAGTAAAAAATTACATTTTGATATGTTATGATTATGAATAATTATAATGAATAGGAATTAATTATTTAGTTGCAGTTTTATATTTCTTTTACTCATATCATAATTTACTCATTCTCCATGTGTTTTCAAACCTCTGCGAGTTTCTTTCTTCAGTTGAACTCAAAGGAAGATATATTGAAAAAAACGCCATTGATTTCCATAGTTTTTTTTGTCCCCCCCGGGTTTCATTTTAGGGTCAACTGTCCCTTTAAAATCAGTTTGCTGGCAGAGGTTGAAGGCCAAACTGAAACTATAAAGCAGAGCAGGACTAACTGGTTAAAACATCTCAGGTTACTTTACCTAAGAATAGGGACATTGAAAAAACAACAAGACAGCAAGAGAATACAAATTGAAGTCAATGAAAATGTAAGTTGTTCTACTACTGTTTTTGGATATAAAATAAAAGTCAGATTCATTGAGTTCTGAAACAAATACTTTAAAAGTTATGTTCACACCTTGGCGAATAATATCTTTAATAAAAATGTACCAGGATTTTTCCAAAGTTGCTCAGTGACAGGCAACAAACTGTGTCTGTGTGAATTCAGATAATAGAACATCTTTATCAATATAAGTTTTACGTTTCTGCTTAAAAGGGTTGCCGGTAAAATTTAATTACTTTGAGCCAAAGGTCAGTTCGAGACCAAAAGAACATTCTTGAACAAACATCTTTTTAATACACATTATTAGACAAGAGATTTTATCACAAGTGATTGCAGCAAGGAAATGATGAGGCATGATCTATAAGTGAGGCAGTGTTTAATAATATATATATATATATATATATATATATATATTTTTATATATATATATATATATATATATATATATAGTTATCAAAAAGACACAGGACAATTGGAGATACACAAAACAAACATGCTTAAAAACAGCATGTTGTTGGTTAGGTAGGTTTTGACACTAAGTTTGGCTGCTGGTTTTAGCTGGTTATTGGCTCATCAGGACCAGCGTAGTAACCAGCACTTGACCAGAAAAGAAGATTTCTTTTCCCACAGAAAAAAATCCCATAATGTTTGATATACAAAATGTTTTGTCTTCAGGTTTTTGAGTCTTTATCACTCTCATTCTATCAACTTGCTCTTTGCTGCCATCTAATGGACAAGAAACATGTCCACCATGATGTGGGTGACGCTTGAGAATCTACGAATGCAAAAAAATCTACGACGTCTTGGGTTTGATGACACTCTGAATCACCCTCAGAAGATTCTCTTTGTTATTTGTAATGTTCAGTCCAGCTTTCTCCAATAGTTCACCAATCTTTTCAATGGAGTAGGGACCTTGGACGGTGCTATATTTTCTCTTCAGCCTTTCCATTTCAGCTATTAAAACAGACATTTTAAGACATTTGTCAGTTTTCATGTTCGGATTTCCTTCATATGCAACTAACTAAGACTATTATAAAAATGCTGGCTTGTTTTAACGCTGGGTCATATATAGACAAACCCAACCGTTGGATTAAAAAGTCATTTAAATTAATCCAACATTGTTTTTAGAGTGCATAGCTACTATAATGACACATAAAACCTTTACTAGTAAATTACAGTTAAGAAATCATGTGCTGAACAGCACATTTGTGTATTTACTAGACAGGGAAATTAGTAGTTTGCCAGGTTCAATGTGTGGTACATTTGATGATATTGAGATATTTACTAAATTCTTTAAAAAGCAATAACATGACATTACCTTTACTACCACAGTTGACTCTGTTGAAAAGAGGAATATGTATTACAGTAGGTGCATTGCAGCCTTCAAACACATAAAAATCCTTTGGAAAATCCTTCTCCTTTTCTATTTCCTCAGGGACTTCGGGGAAATCAATGTGTAGCTTTTTGCACATTTCAGCCGTTTTTTTAAGAGACTGAAATAAAAGCAAAACTCAGGATGAGGATGTGTGTGTGTGTGTGTGTGTGAACTGAGCAGGGATTATATTTAGTATTCACTATGAAGGTTAATAAGAAAAAAAACAAAAACACAGCATTTTCTACATTCACCTCAAATGGGTCGTCCTCGTTGAAATCCAGGGAGATTATGAGGTCAATCTGTCTCTCTTTCCTCAGCACTGGTAAAAAAGGTGAGTTGATGACGATCCCGCCATCAGCATAATGCCTCACTTCCCGTTTACAGATTTTAGAAACCTCCTTCTCTATGGATGATATGTGTGTGTGTGTGTGTGTTTGACGTTGTTTTTGTTTACTCTCACAAATAAATGCACCATATAGCATTAAACCAACTTTTGAATACTACTTTATCTTTTCAAGTTTTACTATTACAAATGTCATTTTGCTTACCCGTCATTTTGTACAGAAAGTTGTATGTTGTTCCCCAGATCCAGCAAGCAACTAACTCAGTGCATTTAACAATGACACTCCAGATCCCATTGCCTTAATTAAGAGCAAAACTTCCGTAAGCTAACCAATTTAATGAGCCTTTTCTTGTTATCAGTATTTAAAATAATTAAGAAGATTTTCAAACATCCCTGATTGCCATCTTACAGTCTCAAATCATTGACTTTAAAGACTCACATGTTGGATCCCAGTATGACTGCAGGTAGCATACATATAAGGTATAATCCTTAACAGTCTTCTTATTCATTTCTTTTGACTTGGTGAGTAATTCCTTGTATTTGTCTTCATCCAGCATTTCTGTAATACATGCAATTATTAGATATTGCACCGGATTTCTAATACACGTCACTAAAAACTTACCAAGTCATGTACTATTATCTACAATCTTCTCAATAGTAACAGAACATGAAGAACTTTTAATTTCTCAAGGATGTCTGTTATTCACAAATGCACGGCCATGAAAAATAGAGCAAATCCTGATGTTAGCAAGATTTCTGACCATTTTTTTTGCTCTTATGCTTAGCTTAAGTGTGTTTGTATCGTGATAGATACCTCTCAGTAATTCATTCAGGGTTTTAACCTGAGACGAAGCATCTTCACTTCTTAAAACCAGAAGATTCAGTTGGACAAGAGTCAAAAGCAGTTTTCTAGCCTTGTCCAGGTGTTGAGCACTGAGGGACTGAATGTCTGTTAGTTTTGTTTCTGAAGACGAGAGGTCAGCCATCATCTCAGACTCAAATAAGTCTAAGAGGAAAAAGTTGTATATTAATCTTTTACAAAATCTCATTAATGGATAATGCTGAATTACCACGATGATTCACATGAAACAAAACGAAATGATAGGAATAAAGGGTATTCAACGTACGTTTGATTAAATATATCAGTTCCTCCAATATTTTTTCAGGGTCAGCAAGACTACTACCACACAGACCTGTGGACAATATATAATAAATAAAACAATTATTTCATATATATATATATATATATATA
>CAIGQW010048658.1:58-10064 GCA_903798125.1 Danio choprae
GAGTGAGTGAGTGAGTGAGTGAGTGAGTGAGTGAGTGAGTGAGTGAGAGAGTGAGAGAGCAGACACTGAGCTGTGGGAGTGACAGAACAGAGCTCATTAATATTCACGACCATTCCAAATATGGTCAGTATGGAGCTTCTGGTTCTGGGCATACATTCTAGGGTAGTAGATGAGCATATAAAACTGGAGATTTTTTTACTTGCTGTAAATAAGCTATATAACTAATATGTAGATGTCAGAGAACAATTGAACTTATTGAATCAATGCACTAAAAGGCACATTTAAATGTAATTTTTTCATATTTCATCTTTTCAACATATTTTATCTTAAATGTGTATTTTAATTTTATATAAATGTAAAATAAATAAAAATGTAAACCAGATGTTACTTTACCTTGCTCTTATTTTCTTTTAAAATCTAAGCACTTTTCAACTGAATAGAATAGATTGTCAACCATTCATCATCAGTGTTTCCAACAGCATACATTTACTCCTGAGGTGTTTGCTTGTGCAAATGTTGACATCAAGTCTTGAGGATGGGCGGTTGACAATCTATTCTATTCAGATGACAAAGTGGTCTGATTGAATGCTATACAGTTCAATGCTGTACAGTTGAAGAGTGTCCTGACTTCTGGTTTCTAGGGTGTTGCTGTGCAGTTGATGAGGTGACCTTGTTGGTTGCTAGGGTGTTGCCATGCATTCAATAAGGTGGTCTGATTGATTGATAGTTGTTGCGATGAAGTTGATGAGGTGGTCTGATTGGCTGGTAAGGAGTGTAGTTGTTGCGTGTTGCTTTGCAGTCAATAAGGTTGCTAGGGATTGCTAGGGTGTTGCTATGAAGTTGATAAGCATGTACGATTGATTGCTAGTGCTATACTGTTGTTAGGATGATATGATTGCTTGCAAGAATGTTGTATATCATTTTCAGGACATTGCTGTATAGTTACTTCAGAAATGTGTTCTAGCTGGTGATGAGTTGTTCTAAGTGATTGGTAAGGATTGGTTGTCAAGTGGGTCTTTGTGGTTTAAGAAAGTAACAGTTATACTAAGAGAAAAATCAAGCCTTAACAAGCACCACTAACTATGTATCAGATGCATATTTATTTATTTATTCATATTTAATTTGTTTCCTACCTAAAGTAACTGCATGAAGAAGAAAAAATAGTTAAAAAGTACCAGACACACTTATTTTAGCAGCACAGAGGGCCGATAGAAACGCATACACTCAGTTGGGTCGGTCAGGAAACAATCTGCCCTGCCTAAACTCCATAAGCACAGAGGAAATGCAGCGCAGGACAGCATCCCAACACACACACACACACACACACACACACACACACCCTTAAAGACACACCCAAACCTCCCTGCTCTTATTTCAGCTTATCCTAACAAGCTCCTGTAGTCAGAAAACACAGTACGGCCATTCAGGACATTGAGGTCACATCCGAAAATGTGGCAAACGACCCATTTGTTGACTCACCCCTCCTAATTTCCTTCTCTCTTTCTATTCTACTGTGCCTGATGCAATGCAATATCCCCTGCTTCCAAACCCAAATGTCCACACTCATCTGCTGTTTCTATTGCAACACTGACACACAAAAGACCTGATGTCATTCAAATGCAGATACTTCACCACTAAATATACATAATGCTCGAAACGCCTCATAAATCTTTTCAACATATGGGCCGTTCATCCCTGAAAGGCCCTGTAAGTCATCCTTTTGTGTAGATCTTATAGTGAAAGTGTAAGTAAATGCTATAGAGCGAGCTCGGGCAAATGTCTGATTGTGGGAGTTGTATGGAATGCGTTTAGAACTAGTTAGTGCACATCGCTTCAGTTTGTTGATCTAAATGAATCGCTCCATATTCCTTACGTTATCAAGTACCACGCCCAGTTTATGCAAAAATCCAGGGTGCGGTGGCCGAGAAGAGACTGTTAATCAAGTTTAATTTGATTCCTTTCTATTTAGGACAAGTTGTTTTGCATTTTGATTTTGATCCAGATACATTTTTTGAAAAGCTTACCACAAAGGTGATTATTTGTTTATTGCATTTTATTATTTTATGAGTATATGTTTAAAATAAGTAGTGCTTATAATGCTTATAATAAAATATATATATAAATTATAACATATATAACATATTTATGGCCTCACGGTGGCGCAGTGGGTAGCACGTTCGCCTCACAGCAAGAAGGTCGCTGGTTCGAGCCTCGGCTGGGTCAGTTGGCGTTTCTGTGTGGAGTCTGCATGTTCTCCCCGTGTTGGCGTGGGTTTCCTCCGGGTGCTCCCGGTTTCCCCCACAAGTCCAAAGACATGCGGTATAGGTGAATTGGGTAAGCTAAATTGTCCGTAGTGTATGAGTGTGAATGAGAGTGTGTATGGATGTTTCCCAGTGATGGGTTGCAGCTGGAAGGGCATCCACTGCGTAAAACGTATGCTGGATAAGTTGGCGGTTCATTCCACTGTGGCGACCCCAGATTAATAAAGGGACTAAGCCGAAATGAAAATGAATGAAATGAATAACATATTTATGACTTAGGATGGGAATATCATACATTATTTCACATTATATATGTATATAGTCTGTAATATAATAATAATAATAACAATAATAATAATTATTATTATTATTGGTATTGTTAGTAGTAGTAATAATAATAATAATAATAGTAATAATAATAGTAATAATAATAATAATAGTAATAATAATAATTTGGTTATAAATAATGCTTAAAATAAGCATAAGGATAAAAAAGTAAAATACTGACTAATTAACAGTTTACTACATATGAACAGTTTTAAATGTAATGAACAATTAACAGTTTTTTTTTAATGCTGTCAAATAAAAATATATATATTTAAAATTCTAAAGACCAAAGACAATTGTGGTAGTTTGAAACAATATATTGTAGAATAAATAATAATATATTTATATTAAATCAGTAGAGTAACAGGAAAAAGTGCCACTTTTTGTATTTACATGACTCACCTAGACAATATATTGTTTCAAACTATTCAACTTTACAAATAGTCACTTTGTTAAACATTTCTGAACATCAAAAGAGATAGAAAGTTTCCATAAAGCAATTCTAAAGTGTAAGAAATCACAATAGATATTTTATACAGTGTATGTATATAGGTTTATCCATATTTAATTATCTTTTTATATCATTCATTCATTCATTTTCCTTCGGCTTAGTCCCTTTATTCATCAGGGGTCGCCACAGGAGAATGAACTGCCAGCTTATCCAGCATATGTTTTACACAGTGGATGCCCTTCCAGCTGCAACCCAGCACTGGGAAATCTTTTTATATCGTTTATATATAATTAATTATAGACCATTTCAGTGTGGTCACGTCACTGGCCCATGAGCATTTCCTGCTTGTTATCAAACTATTTCATAACTGTAACAAGAGGCAATTCAAATCAACTTAATTTTAAAACATCTATCATAACATTATTTATCAATATGTGGCTCTTTTTGGATTATCGGAAGCTGTAGAAATAAAACATTTCAAACAGGAAATATGTTGGGACCCATGTTTTTGTTTACATCCCTTAAAAGGGTCTATAAGGTATGTTGGCTAGAATAATGCTATTAAATATTATTATTATTCATATTTTAATACTCACATTGTATATGTTTGCGGTATAATAATTATTATGCTTTTCATAATTGCTTGCCATTTACATTGCTCAAAATGACAGCTTCCATTATGGCAACTGAAAAGTACCAATTAAAAGTGTATTTCTTTAATAGCAAACATCCCTTCTTCGATAGCAAACATTTTAAGGAAGTGTTTGATTTGCGCATTCCATTACGCCCGCTTTCAATTTATGGTTGTCCTTTGTAATTTACGATGTTCAAAGTGTTGCTTTTGTTCAATTCAAATTGGCACAGCCTTGTTGCCGTCTCTGTTGAACCAGTCACTATGATGTGACTCAGCACAACACAATCTGAAACCATAACCGTCTCTGAAACTCTGTGGAAATCAAACTGAGGCTGATATTACCTGCAGCTCTTAGAGGAAATTGGCACGTTCTCTAGTCTTTGTTTAAGTTGGAATGTAATATTTCATGTCACAACCGTAACAATCCTAGAACTAAAGCAGATCGTTACGGCTCCTCCCTGTCATTTTGTTAGCCTAAATATCTGGCCTGTTATTTAAAAAATGAAGTTATGTTGTTGTATTGATGAGACGCCATGTTGCATCTCTCACAATCACCATCTGAAGTGCGGAATAAGCCTTGAAGCACATAACGCAGATAAGATAAATGAGCACTGAACAAATAAGTTGACTTTTGGACGGATGCCATGTATTTATGCAAGCTTTCTGAATGACAACATTCATTTTCCCCTGTAATATGCAAAGTCAGCTCATGGGTGGAGTCATAGCTGAAGGACACCTGTGTAAAACCTGTGAAGACTTGAGAGATGTAAACACTGTGATAGCATACCTATACTATACTAAAAGCTATTTTCTGTAATGCCTTTTAAAATATGATTAGAAATAATATCTGTATTTTCAGCATCATCACTTCAGTCTTCCAGTGTTGCATGGTATTTCAGAAATCATTCCAATATGATTGTTTAAAGAAACATTTGTATTCATTTCAATGCTTGTAACAATAGTGCTATTTTGTTCTTTTAGAAACTACATAGTGATAAATCTGTACTGTCACTTTAAGGCCCTTGTTTGTTTGGAGTTTGTTTCAGGAGTTTGAAACACCTTACTCTAAAAATACTCTAAAAGCATTCACTTATAAACACTATTGAGCTACCATTGGTCAGTGGTGATGACGTCATAGGTAGGCGTGTATCTGAGGCCCCGCCTTCTTTAAAATGGAAATCTTCTCCGGTTCACTCCCTCTGTTCAGTCTATTGACATCAGACTTCCGCGGGTATGAACATAAATACTGAAAAGCATCTTTGTAATAGAAATTGAAGCGTAATTCAAATGGAAAGTAACACTGACAGGTTTCCTCATGTTAACTGATGATGTCTCCCTATCTACTGTACAAAGTGCTTTATGAAGATAACGTGACATGACTGGGCAACCAATTGTAGAGTTTGCGCATTCTCATCTCTATTATCAGATCTGTCTGTCGGATTCATTCGATTAGATTGAATTTGGAGTGAGCCACTGTTCGCCACTTTACTACACAAACATACAAAAGAATGCATGCTATGCAAGGTGGCCTTTCTAGATGGTTCCATTAACTGTTATTCTAAGGCCTCCTTCTATTAACTGATTCGCTTACTATGTTTAGTACACAGTGTGCCCATAGTAACCATCATGCCTTGAGTGAAACTCACTCAGCCATGAGTTGAATAACAGAACCATCAGTAAATCAGGAGTTTACTTGATTCTGATAAATGCAGTGTGCACATTCTTGCACCATGACTTTTTATACACACAAATTTGGTTTGACTGAACCCAACTCTGAACCCTAGTGCAACCAAACAAGCACACCTACAGCAGACCTCTGACAAAAAGTGGGAGTCAGTCCACTTCTAAATGAACTCTAATACACTTTGCCTTAGTGCAATTGTAAGGCAACTTGCTGCAGAGATTTCTTTTAGTTGACTCAACTTAAATTGAGTCAAGTGCGGTACTTGGGTTAAGAGTAGAGTCAACTCAAAATCGCTCTTCAGCAAGTTGCCTTACAGTCTTTGTTGTATGTATGAACAGGCCAAAACTATTTTATTTCAGTCAAACTGGGCATCAGAAATCAGATCTCCTTGCAGCACGTTCATTTGCACATGTTCATATCTGATAATAGAAGCAGTGTCCATTTTGCATCTTAAGGTTTAGTTATAAAATGACAGGGGGAACACATAATATACTAAAAGTAAATGTGTTTTCTTTTATTAACCTGAACCAAGTGTGAACAAACCCTGAAGGGAACGTTCCCCTAACAGTTTTTGGTTATTTGTTTAAATATCCAAAAATAATGGGGGGGATTGTTAGTATTTGTTTTCTAATTTTGATCTTCACTGTATATACACTTCATATACACTTGTTCAAACAACCTATTTAAAAGGAGCTGAATCAACACAATTTTAGGTTTTTGGGGGGAACAACCTAATTGTTTTATGTTCAATCTACTTAAATTTGCAAAAACAATTAAGCTAACTTAATCGATTTGTGTTGGGACAGCATGAAGGAATTGTGTCGAAAGCAGCATTTTTTTACAGTGTATGGCGTCTGTTCATTATTTCACTCCAAGACATCTGTTAGGGTCTAACCGGATACTTATCATGTTTTGAGCCACACTGCTATCTAGCATGGCATAGTAATTTATTAATACGTAATGCCATTCATTCCAATGATTTAACAAGTTGTATTTCAGATATCTATTTTATTAAATCATCTTTGAAACACACTCAAAAAAGAACTGTTGCTGCTTTTTCAAACTACTGATTTAAAATGAGTTGAAACAACACAATTCTTAAGCTGTTTTTGGGACAACCTAATTGTTTTATGTTGACTCCACTATAATTTGTAAAAACGATGAATTGAATTTAATCGATTTGCGTTGAGACAACATGAAGGAATTGTGTGAAACCCAGCATTTTTGTTTGCAGTGCAGGCTAAATTTGATGTATATATATTTTATCATTATAGCATCATTACAGTCTGACCTCTGCTATTGTTTTCTATTGAGAATGATTTTAAGAACTTTATAGCGTTCTTGTTATAGTCATCTTTATATAGAAAATTTCCTCACCATTTACTCACACTCAACTTCTAAACTTTTGACAGTTTCGTTCTTCTGTCGGACACAAAACAAGATATTCTGAAGAATGTTGGACAAAAAAAACTGATCGACTCCTAAACAAAAAATACTATGGCTGTTTTTTAATCCTTTGTGTTCAACAGAAGAAAGAAGCTCAAACAGGTTTGGAACAAGTGGAGGATCAGAAAATGATGACACAATTTTCACATTTTTGGATGAACTATCACTTTAAGTTCCCTCACTTCTTTCCTCACACTCTCCTCTATTGTTTTTGCTGTGTTTTTGTGACCGACTATGGCAACCCGATGATACATGACTGTTTCTTGTTATTCTTTGCTGTGTGTACAGTATGTATAACTTAATTAAATGTTTGTGCTATAGCCCGGAGGCAGTGATACGTTCCTTTTAGATGAATGCATACAGTGCATACAATGAAGATACAGTTGTTAATGTATGTGTTTGTGCAATGTCTGTTCTTAGTGATTGGTTTACAATCAGAGCTCAGGAATGACTTTCCACATGACACTTTGCCTGTCAGGGACTATAGCGTGTTCCAACAGAGGGTTTCAAAATCATCAACACAGTCGAGAGGAACGTGTGCTTCAAAAAGGATAGCATAGTAGTATTTTTTTCAAATGTTTTTAAGGATTTAATGCGATGATAATAATATGGGTTGATTTTATACACTGTTAACAGTTTCCTGTAGAATCAGCAGTTCGCCAGTAACTTACTGTAAATCGATTACAGCACAAATACTGCCTTTACATTTACAGCACCATTTATCTTGCTGTATGGGTATTTACAGAATTGTATGTATATCTTTATTGTAAAGTGTACAGTAATTTTTACAATGTAACTTTAAAATACAGTAACGTACTGCATAACTGTCCTACAGTAAAATGCAGTTCATTTAATACAGTTAAATACTGTGTCATTTACAAAAATCGTTAACAGCGTAGACTATTACCTCTCCAAACCCCAAACTCAGAAGCAGTGCTTTATTTCAACAATGAATGTCATTGTAAATTTGACATTCATTGAGGTGGCTAATCAGAAAGATAAAATATGGCCGTTAATTTGCGCACTCTCGAGTCATTGCTCTAAATATAGCATGAAATGTTTTAGCTGAAACTAATAAATTCCTAAATTGCCAGCACTTTAAGATCTAAAAAACAGACTAAACTAAAAAGAGATACCTCTGCCTCCTGACGAAATATTGAGATCCCATGAAGCAAAACAATCGATGTGTGAAAGAAAATGAATATTATATACACGTATAGTATAACATTAATACCTTTAATACACATCCTCGGCAGTGTACAAGAAAAAGACAATGTACAGTACATTGTCCTTTATTGTACACTGACAATACTAAACTGAAATTAATAAAAAAAATTAAATTGTCTCTCTTAGTTATAATTTAATATATCATGTTTATGTTACTTATGTATCTTTATTTTAGAGTTTTATGTTTGCTTATTATATTAACTTTGCACTGTTTTTTCTAGGTTGGTAGGTATAAAATTTGTAACTGATTTTACAGAAAAGTTCTAGCCATTATATTTAATGTAAAATTATGATTTTTTAAAAAAAATATTATTTAATTAGATGAATTAACCAGCCTCATTCGATATACCTAACATGAAGTCATGTTATTATTGATAAAAGTCTATAATTAATTTCTCTTTTTAAATGGGTTACAACCTTTAGCTCATTTCCATTGAAAACACTTACTGCGTATATGTGTTTGATGAGGTACAGTCGTGGCCAAAAGTTTTGAGAATGACACAAATATTAGTTTTCACAAAGTTTGCTGCTAAACTGCTTTTAGATCTTTGTTTCAGTTGTTTCTGTGATGTACTGAAATATAATTATAAGCACTTCATACGTTTCAAAGGCTTTTATCCACAATTACATGACATTTATGCAAAGAGTCAGTATTTGCTGTGTTGGCCCTTCTTTTTCAGGACCTCTGCAATTCGACTGGGCATGCTCTCAATCAACTTCTGGGCCAAATCCTGACTGATAGCAACCCATTCTTTCATAATCACTTCTTGGAGTTTGTCAGAATTAGTGGGTTTTTGTTTGTCCACCCGCCTATTGACCACAAGTTCTCAATGGGATTACGTTCTGGGGAGTTTCCAGGCCATGGACCCAAAGTTTCAACGTTTTGGTCCCCGAGCCACTTAGATATCACTTTTGCCTTATGACACGGTGCTCCATCGTGCTGGAAAATGCATTGTTCTTCACTAAACTGTTATTGGATTGTTGGAAGAAGTTGCTATTGGAGGGTGTTTTGGTACCATTCTTTATTCATGGCTGTGTTTTTGGGCAAAATTGTAAGTGAGCCCACTCCCTTGGATGAGAAGCAACCCCACACATGAATGGTCTCAGGATGCTTTACTGTTGTCATGACACAGGAATGATGGTAGCCCTTACCTTTCCTTCTCCGGACAAGCCTTTTTCCTGATGCCCCAAACAATCGGAAAGGGTCTTCATCAGAGAATATGACTTTGCCCCAGTCCTCAGCAGTCCATTTTCCATACTTTTTGCAGAGGATCAATCTGTCCCTGATGTTTTTTTTTTAGAGAAATGGCTTCTTTCCTGCCCTTCTTGACACCAGACCGTCTTCCAAACGTCTTGGCCTCACTGTCCATGCAGATGCACTCACACCTGCCTGCTGCCATTCCTGAACAAGCTCTGCACTGGTGGCACTTTCGATCCTGCAGCTGAATCCTCTTTAGGAGATGATCCTGGATCTTGCTGGACTTTCTTGGATGCCCTAAAGCCTTCTTAACAAGAATTGAACCTCTTTCCTTGAAGTTCTTGATGATCCTATAAATTGTTGATTTAGGTGCAATCTTAGTAGCCACAATATCCTTGCCTGTGAAGCCATTTTTATGCAACGCAATGATGGCTGCACACGTTTCTTTGTAGGTCACCATGGTTAACAATGAAAGAACAATGATTTTAAGCATCACCCTCCTTTTAACATGTCAAGTCTGCCATTCTAACTCAATCAGCCTGACATAATGATCTCCTGCCTTGTGCTTGTCAACATTCTCACCTGAGTTAACAAGACGATTACTGAAATGATCTCAGCAGATCCTTTAATGACAGCAATGAAATACAGTGGAAAGTTTTTTTTCTGGATTAAGTTCATTTTCATGGTAAAGAAGGACATTGCTATTCATCTGATCACTCTTCATAACATTATGGAGTATATCCACATTGCTATTATAAAAACTTAAGCAGCAACTTTT
>CAIGQW010048661.1:0-15229 GCA_903798125.1 Danio choprae
ACCACCTAAACATGAATTTACAAGACAGGAGTGGCAGAACCCTGACACTAGCCCCCCCCCAAAAGGGACGCCACCTGGCGTCCCTAAAGGGAACATCCAACAAGGTACAAGACAGACTAGAAACACCACAAGATAAAAACAGGCAACATCATCAGACAACACAAGACAGGGATGTGAACATACAAGACATCAGGAAGGGAGGGAGGGAGGGAGGGAGGGGAGCCAAACCAAGCCCAGCAAGACAAACAAGGGAGGGATGGGAGGGCAAAACCAGGGAGGATCAGGAGGTACAGTCCAGGGCGGGACCGGAGGGACAGACCAGGGTGGGTTCAGCGGGTCAGGGACCCCGGCAGGGGGCCAGGGTGGAGCCGGAGGGACCGTCCAGGGTGGCAAAAGCTCACACCAGGGAGGAGCAGGAGGGACGACCCACGGAGGATCGGTCAGGGACAGCAAGGTAGAGGGTCTGTGGGGAACCGGCTGGGCAGGAGGCCTGAGGGGAGCCGGCTGGGCTGGAGGCCTGAGGGGAGCCGGCTGGGCTGGAGGCCTGAGGGGAGCCGGCTGGGCAAGAAGCCGGGCTGGGGCCAACAGGGCAAGGCGTTTGGGTGGTGCCGGCAGGGCAAGGCGTCTGGGTGGTGCCGGCAGGGCAAGGCGCCGGGCTGGGGCCGGCAGGGCAAGGCGCCGGGCTGGTGCCGGCAGGGCTAGGCGCCGGGCTGGGGCCCGCAGGGCTAGGAGCCGGGCTGGGGCCCGCAGGGCTAGGAGCCGGGCTGGGGCAGGCAGGGCAAGACATGTGGGCGGCGCCGGCAGGGCTAGGAGCCGGGCTGGGGCCGGCAAGGCAAGGCATATGGGCGGCGCCGACAGGGTTAGGAGCCGGCCTGGGGCCGGCAGGGCAAGGCATATGGGCGGCGCCGGCACCGAGTTGCGCTCTGGGGCTGGAGCCGACACTGGCGGGCGCTCTGGGGCTGGAGCCGCCTTTGCTGAAGAGGCCTTTCTCTTCAGCCTCCGCTTTTGGGTGCGGGTCAACCCTTTGGGGTTGGGCATGGACTGGGAGGTGGTGCTGGTGGTGGTGAGAGGGGTCCATTCCCCCTGCAGGATCTCCCTCTCCTTCCTGAGGCAAGCATAGTCCACCACCTCCCAATAAGTCCACTTCCCAATTTCACCCAGCTCCTCCCAATCAAATGGCTCATCCAATCCAGCCAGAAAGAAGTGGATGAGGTTGGTCTCACTGAACCCAAGCCCTCAGACTGCCTCAAGAAGACCCTCGGCGAAGATGCCGAAGGGGCGATGGTTTTGCTGGTGTGGCAGTCCTCTGGCTAGGGGTTGGTCTTGGGGTCCTTCTTGCTGGGAGAGAGCTGGGCGCAGAAACAAACCCATTTCTGCGGAGTCCTCTTTTGGCCAGTTCGTACTGTCACGGTGGGTGGGGTGGAGGGAAAGGGAGCGAGGACTCAAGTGCAATAAAATGGGTTTTTAATAATCAAAAAGTAAAACAAAAAGCAAAACAAACTACCCTAAGGGGGAAAACATTAACAAATAAAATAAACAATACAAACAAACAAACAAACAAACTTGACTGGGCAAGGTGGCAGGAAGCAGGACAAGGCAGGATCTGACAGGACACAACAAGGGCATATCAGATGGATATCAGACGACGAACTGGCACAGGACAGCAAACATGAGGAGAATATAAGCACAAATAATTAACATACAAACAGGTGAACATAATAAACTAATATTGGGTTAACAAGGAGGGTGGGTCTAGACAATAGACGGGAGAGCACATGACAAACAAAACACAAGACATGTGCTCACACAAAAACAAGACTCGAACACGCAGCCAATGAGATAACTCATTAACCGCGCATTCACATGACACTCACACATGCACTCACACATGCAACGTGCATGTTTCATCCCAGCGCCAACCAAAACCGAAACCAACTAGACTGAGACGCTGGGAATGAAACACCACGCTGCCGACAGAACAAACAAACACTAGGACAAGAGCGCGCATCTTGGACCACGCGGACCTCGCGCTTCCGCATTACGCGGGAGCACGCGCGTCTCGCGCGATCAAAAATGCCGCTCAAACAAAAGACACAAGACAGAAAACGAGTGCTCGACCCGAGAAAACTCGAGCCGAGCACAACATACAGGACAAGACATGACTAGTGTCTGGACTCTACCACCTAAACATGAATTTACAAGACAGGAGTGGCAGAACCCTGACAATTTGAATAGTATATATATGGGAAATTATGTGTAATGTTAGATTAACATTGTTTGTGATTATTATTATTATTATTATTATTATTATTATTATTATTATTATTATTATTATGTATTTTTATATGATTGCAAATCTTTCATTTTTTTTTACACAATTTTTATATGCTATTTTATTTTCTACTATTTTTAAAACTAAATGTGTCTCTATAAATACACACCTATGATATTATATAATGATGCAGCAATTTGGTGTATATGGCTTATATGAACGCACAATATATATATAAATATATTCTCTAATAAGATAATAAATTAAATTGAGTTTGGAATAAATTAAGGTTGAGCAAAAAATAACAGTTTGCTTTTGAGTGATCCATCCATTGAACCACTACAAAAGAAGAGCAATCTAGGCAGTGTTTCTTAAAAGCATTGTAAGTAGATTGTATCTGGGCAGTGTCTCTTAAAAGAGTTGCAAGTAGATCATATGGAGCAAAGGTTTCACTTACTGTAACTACATATACTTACAGTGACTTTGAGAAATATCGCCATCATCTGTAAAAATAGGTCTTGCTTGTAAAATTTCCTGACGTTAAAATTCTGGTAGTGATGAAATACTGTACTCTATAAATGCAATGCAACTCTTAAAAAAATATCCCACTGTCCTGTTTAAAACCCAAAGCCTCTTTTGTACACTCTTGTGAATTCAGGACTAACACATTGACTCTGCTTCATCAGCCTGGGAGGAGGCTGAAGTGAAAGCAAGCTGCATAAATAAATATCACTGCTCATAGAAATCAAATCCAATGCTATGCACCATGTGAACTGATCAAAGAGACTTCTGCCTTCCAGTTCTTGATGGACAAATGTAAAACATTTGAGAATGTGATATATGCACACACAAAAATGATGGTGGCATTTATAGAAATAATAAATATATGCTATTGCATAAAACTTATCGCTTTACTTTTGTCCTAGACCCAAAATGGTGTAAATCTGCAATTTATTAAAATGATGACAAAACAAGTTGTTTTTAAGATAGACCAAACGAGTTTACAAATTAAGAAAGTCGTATATTAAACTTTATGTTTAATGGTTTAATAGCAGCTAATGCGGAACTTGTATCAATGTCCAAGCATGTGCAGCAATAGAGTGTATGTATGAATCGAGCATGTGCTTCAGTTCACTGAGTGCATAGCTCTTCATTTTGCCTTTAAACCAACAGTTACTTCTGTGTGCAGTGATGAAGGACCGCTTCATATGAAGTATGACTATGATGATTTAAGTACATAAACCAAAGTGTTTTTTGCTGTATTTTCTATAAAGGCTGATTGTTGGTTTTTGTCAGACTGGTAGCCATTTTATTCAATCTTTAGACCTGTTTGGATTTCTGCACATTTTAAACCCATTTGCAACTGCTCATGAGCTGAAAGCAAACACGAAACACATAACCAAAGCAGCACTTATGGAGTGAACATATGCAAAGGGCCTCATTTCTATAAGCGTTTCCTCTTGGCAGAACTCAGGTGTGTGGGGAACTTATCGGTTCTCGGGGGCTTTTAACATACAGAGAGAAACCATATGAAGCCACTTATGAGTTTATAAATGCAATTGAAATTTTGTCTTTCATGATCATTAGGTTTTCAACACAACACAAGCTCATCTGTGTAATTCCTGAAAAAAAAGAAGAAAAAAAAAGGAAAAGCAAAGTGTAAAACCTAGCATGTGTTTCCACTCTTTGCGTAATGACAGCGATTTCCCCCCACACTGATAGCTGCACTGCTCCAACCTGCACAGTGCATGTTAAACATTTGCTTTATGATCTCATCCTTTCTTCTACAGTCAACAAGAAACACTATTGGGATTTCACAAGATGATCCACCTCTTTTTCTGTACATATATTTATTTATTTTTTTGGTATTTTTTTGGCTGCTAAAGTCTAAATGACACTATGACTAGGAGAAAAGAAACAGAGCCTCCAACAACAACAAAAATCTAACAACCCAAGAACAATGTAATGAAGAAAACTAAGAGACTAAAATATAAAAATAGGAAAATAATTTATAACAAAACTTCAGATGGATGGACGAATTGATTAATATAGAGAGAGAGAGAGAGAGAGAGAGAGAGAGAGAGAGAGAGAGAGAGAGAGAGAAAGAGAGAGAGAGAGAGAGAGAGAGAGAGAGAATGGCTCATACACTGAAAATAAATGTTACACAAGAGTTTTTTTTGTTTTGTTTTTTCCCCAGTAGATCCTGCTCCAACTGCAAATTAAATGAATGGCAGTGTTAAATAAAAACATTTTCAAGGTATTGTGGTGCAGCTACACATCATGTACAGATGACCATACGGTGCAAAAAAATAAAATTAAAATAAAATAAAATAATAATATTAATTCATTCATTTTCATTTCGGCTTAGTCCCTTTATTAATCTGGGGTTGCCACAGCGGAATGAACCGCCAACTTATCCAGCATATGTTTTTACGCAGCGGATACCCTTCCAGCTGCAACCCATCACTGGGAAACATCCACACACACCCATTCACACACATACACTACGGACAATTTAGCCTACCCAATTCACCTGTACCGCATGTCTTTGGACTTGTGGGGGAAACCGGAGCACCCGAAGGAAACCCACGCCAACACAGGGAGAACATGCAAACTCCACACAGAAATGCCAACTGACCCAGCTGAGGCTCGAACCAGCGACCTTCTTGCTGTGAGGTGAACGTGCTACCCACTGTGCCCCCGCGATGCCCCTAAAATAATAATAATAATAGTAAATATAATAATAATAATAATAATAATAATAATAATAATAATAATAATAATAATAATCTACATAAATAAATTAAAATGAATTTCATTTACTTTCAAAAGAAAGAAAAGAGTGAATAATACAGTGAGTAACTATAAAGATTATGAAGATTATAAACATTATAAACATTGTGAACTATTCTCATCTGTTTCCTTGTTTTAAGATAAGTAGCATGTCATAATGTTTAATAAACTTTTATTGTGGACTTTTCAGAAGTGTAAACCACAAAAAATAAATAAATAAATAAATAAATAAATCATTTGACTCTTGAAACACAAGACAGATTGACCAACTGAGCTTCACAAATCATGTGGATTTTGACTTCAGCACGTCTCAAAACAATTAAGGGATAGATTTGTTTAAGTGCTTAAAGATTTTTTGGCCAACCTTCCCAAAGCTCCATTATGCAATGAGGGGAGATGTGCACTCCTGAACTTTGACACATTGAGTTGTCGCTTGCCAAGCTACAGTGGTTGGATCTTTCATGACAGAGCAAGCCTGAACTGTCTCATAATTTCCTGTGGAGCACATGTGCTCTTAATTTGTTAAATAAATAAATAAATAAATAAATAAATAAATAAATAAATAAATAAATATTATTGTTATTAAAATATTGATTAAAGCAGCAAAAAAACTAAAATCACTGTTTCTACAAACATAAGAATGACAATTTTGTTCAACACTGATAAGAACTACAAATGTTTGCTTAGCATTTACCTGATCTAAATTTCTTAGCACAACAGACAGTCTAGAAGAGCTTGACACTGCAACTGAAACTATTGACTATTTTCTAGAACTTTAAACACGTTCTCCGTTACATTTAAAGAAGCTTAAGGGAAAAAATCCAACACTGTGGCACAATGAGTACACTTTTCCTAAAGAAAGCAGCCCATAAAATGGAATATAGATGGAAGAAAACAGAGGTTCCCCTTCAGAACAGGAACTTCAGCATTGTGTCATTGACACATCAGGAATCGCCAGATGACCAATCCTTCTGAAGAGTAAGAAAACAATCCAATGAATGTCTATGAATTGGCAGAGTGCAGCTCCTAACAGGTGCAGCTAATTACAATCTGTTGAGTATAAAGCCAGCACCTGAAAGAGAGCAAGCAAGACTTTTCACTTCAGAAGCCTCACAGAGCAGCTGAAGAGTGTTCTATCTGCAAAGCTGATTCCTGAGAACAGTGACTTCACATCCAGCACAGGCAACAATGCAAGCATTGCCGGTTGAGCTGGGTCTGATCTCCCATCCCCTGAGCATTTTGCTGGGTGTCACAAAAGCAGTTTTAATAAAAAAGTAGATTTTTTTAAAAAGAGCAACATAGTTGACCAACATGTCTTTTTCAAGATGTCGTTCAAACTGTGCGTTTCTAGGTGCAGTGGTTTCCTCTCCCCAGATGATGGCCATGATCACTGCTTCACGTATTTGGGAGTCCGGGATGTTGATGCGGTGCTCGCAGACAGCTCATGCCATCCCTGCGAGGGCATGAGCTGTCTGCACAACTGAGGCTACAACACTTCAGCAGGCCTGAGGGTTACAGTGGGGGCTAATCTGTCATCTTCAGCCCTGCAGACTCTTAACTCCTCCACAGTACCGAGTTTCCAAGTTTCGAGCGTTTGTGATAGTTCATCCTCTGGGATGGCCACACTCTTGCTCGATGACACCGGGACCAGAGGCCGATCACGGCACTAGAGGGTGGGCTGTCATGACAGTACAGGCCTGCTTCCACCCTCCAGAGTGGTAAGCAAGGTTTTAGACCTGAAGTCGAACATGATGACTATGCATTTCTGTGCTAGATGACTAGAAGCTCCTTGCTGAGGGCATCCACCTGCGACTCCAAAACCTGCTCTGCCACCGCAGCCCATTCCTCCGGCTAAGCGGCTGTGTCGGGCCTCCTGCAGGCAGCCAATGCCCTCGCCCCAGGGTGCCACTAAGTCCTATAAGCAGACTGCGATGCAACCCTGAGACAGTTTGGGATGCAATGCCTTCCAGCTTGCAGCGCTGATGCACTTCACCACAGATTAGGGTGCCAGAGGTAGGACTTCTTTCTCTCACTCCTTCAGCCTCTTCATGGCATCCTGGGAAGAAAGTAAGAGACTATATCTTTCTCGAGACGCACCTCCTGGAGTGAGCACTCCCATCCGAGCTGCCCCACCTCTGGTATGTCAGTGATTGCACTGATGATGCTGCTCGTTTGGGCTCTGGCACCCTGGTTAGTGCCGGCCAGCCCGTTGAGGTGGCTCATTCAGACAGTCAGATTCAGGTTTGATTCAATTCACCAAACAGCCCCCAAAGTTCACAGGTGTGTATTTCTCTGTGGTCAAGTCCATAACCGCTCCTGTCTTGGCGAAGAATAAAAGTGTAAGTGTAATGGTTAATGAAGAGGCATCATATTGATCAAATGTACCCTTGCTTTTTTCATTATATATGCTACCACTCAGCAATATCATAAAAACACTGCATATCAGGTGCATTTTTGTCACACTATAGTATATCAGATGATCAAACTAATAAAAAGTAGATATGCTTTCCATTTGAGTCAATGAAGCCTGGATTAAGGTTTACACACGCACGCACACACACACGCACGCACACACACACAGTCTGCTCTGGTTTAGAGCCATGACAGCAAACAGAGTTAGCAAAGGCAAAATATATGGGACCACTTTAAATGATACAATGAATGCTATATTTTAAAGCAAAAAGCAAAAACAAAAAAAACTTTGACTAGCAAAATTAAAACTGTAAATTCATTTCATTAAGTTCATTTGAAGTTCATTTCATACACCTGTAATGAAATTATCTATTGTTCTATTGAAATAATGGCATCGTTTTTTTACTAGGAATTCACACATAATAATAATAATAATAATAATAATAATAATAATAATAATAATAATAATAAAGAAAAGTTACTTCAACAGCCTTTACTGAGGTAGAGTGGGAGGGACACAGTGTTTTGCTTTGAACATTTCCTATTTCCTTCAGCACTCTTGATTAGCCTACCATGCTAATGGAGAATTTCCTGTGTTAAGAAAATGCCACTCAAACAAACCGAGACAGTGAAATACTAAATTACACACAAACAGGCTAGTCACGACATGCAGTCTTGAAATACTGAAAAGAGAGAAATATTAAAACAGCATGCAAAGTTTCAAGCCGACATTCTTTTGGACTTATGGAAACATTGTCTTTAATCATTTCAGCTGTCTGAGAAAAGGGTTTTAATGTTTGACAAGGATTAACATGCATTATTTTCTTTAGTACTATGTCCAATTGATTTTGAGAAGAGCAACACATGGAAATATTAGAAACGATTTTATGCAAACAAACACTCCAAATTCACCTTCCAATTTTTCTTTGATTTGAACCTGAGATGTAATTCCCAAGGTATTTTCACTTGTTTGCTTTGTAATATATGGCTCACTTGTTTTCTGTGTAACCAGATTTAATGTCATATTTTGGTGAAATCTAAATATCCTGAGTTAAACAGATTTGCTTTAGCATGTTCTCTTCTCATATTTTTTTTTCTTTTCATTCCTTAATTTTGGATAATTTACAGTTTCTTCTTCACAGTACTTTTTTCTCAGTTGTCCTCTCTTGACCAATACCACATGCCATGCATTTGAGTTCAGCAATCTCACCCTGTAAATTGGATTTGAACGTTCCTTTCATCCTTAATTCCACTTTTCTCACTCTGATTTCCCCCTTCAAGGAACGGGATCATGTCACTGTTCTGCAAAGTGGGCCGTCTCTAATTTGATCCCAACGTACGCAGATGTTTCCATGGCAATTAATGAAACAATCCCGAAACAAATTGGTGGCTGGTGTATAATAAACAGGCAGACTAAGGCATTTTGACTCTGCCGTAAGTTATGGCTGAGCTTGATAGCATCTAGATAATTCAGAGAGGGCTGCTCTTTGTAAACAGTATTTCCACCCTTTTTAAGGACTGAGTTGCAGTCTTGTCAACTTCTTACAATCTAGCTAGGTTCTTTACGGTAATGCCGAGAGAGACTGGAAATGAACAGATGTGGGAAGGGTCAAGGAAACAGAGCAAAACAATTTCATGAGACATTGAGACTATGTGGATACTGACGAGACTGTATTTTTGAGTTTGCCGGCAGTGATAAAGAGCTTTTCCTGAGTCATTACTGGGATGATGTGAATGTTCTAGAAGGGCGGTTCTCAAGTTGTTCAGCTTCTTGACTAACAATCAGGGTCTTTTTGGTGGTGTTTTAGTGTTGAATAATAATAATATCAGTCACTGCATTGGCATTAGGGATGTAACAATGCAACAACTTTGAATTGGTTGAAAATGTATTCAAATATGCTGAGATGCCAAACAAATCACAATACAACTGGAGTATGAGTTTATATTAATGAATCTCTGAGGGGAACTGACTCTCTTTAGAAAGGTTTAAATAGTATTTTCTGTTCATCTTAACAAATTTTAACAATTTACATGGGGTGTCAGCATTAAGGCTTTTCATTTCTTTTTCATTTCCATGTCCAGCATTGGTGAACTAAATTATGGTTCTGTTGCATTGTCGCATTGGGTACATTGCTTGAGGCATAAACTGGCATAAGTTTCACAAACTTTCAACTTTGTGTCAGTGAATCAGATGGCTTCATGGAAATCCTATCCGGTCGTTACCAGAAAATGTGGTTAATCAAAATAGAGGAAAAGCTTATTATTGGCAAGAGTTGGTAATGACTCAATGCTTTATAATCAATCTTTACAGACATACCAGAATGCATACCAGAGGGATCAAACCTGGAAAGAGGTGTTAGAGTTGGTTGGTGAATATGTAGGTATAGTAATATATGATTGGCTGACAATAATCGCACAAAGCTTCAGTTAACCATTAATGCAGCATTAATGCATTAATCACATGTGAATGGGGTGTAACTGCAGTGCTGCTTTGTCTAAAGCAGTAATCCATGAAACATAATGGGCTTTATTTTAACAATCTAAGCGCATGATCTGAAGTACATGAGATAGGTGTACTTGGGTTGTGTCCAAATCTACTTTTGATATTATAAGAACATATATATATATATATAAACAGTCAGCACACTCAGCGCATGGTCTAAAAGGATTTTAAATTGTAAAATTGTAAACGTTTCCGCATCAGACATTGATAGCATATGTCGACTTAGGCAGCTGTTATTCCCTGACCGTCACAGGGGCGGTGCAGACTGGTCAAAAGAAACTGAAACTTTGCCCTTGGGGCTTGCAGTGAGGGCGTCTGGTGAGCTCGGTAGGCTGCGGTGCATGATGTGGGGTGACCCATTGGTCGCAAAGCGGATCCCGGAGCTGGCGAGCATGGAGGGTGAGACAGATCTTTGATAACAGGATGACTGCACAAAGCACAGGTGTGAGCCATCACACAAAAACAAGATACAACAAAACCAGAAGTCACAATATTCTGGCAATAAGCCTACAGAAAGCATAGGTATATGTAGAGGGGGAAATCAGGGCAAAAGTGCAACAGGTGTGTAATGGGCGCACACCGGTGCTGATAGTAAGGGTCAACAGCTGAGACAAAGAAAACAGAACATGACAAAAAAAAGCTCAGTTCAAACCTGACCAATGACAGTACAGCCCCCTGGTGCTCCCAAGGGGAAAGACTGGCAACAGAAGTCCTCTATAATGATTTAAGATGTCCCGGGCCACAACCCAGCTTTTCTCCTCTGGGCCATAGCCCTTGCAATCAACCAGACACTGAAAACTGGCCATTCAACTACCGCATGCACCTTAGATGGGTCCATACTGATTCCCTCTGCAGAAACAACTGAGCCTGGAAAACTGGATTGGGCTGTCTGGCACGGTCCTCAAATGGTTCAGATCTTACCTTGAAGGGAGAGGTTACTATGTCAGTATAGGTCGAGGTGGACACCCATGACATGTGGTGTCCCACAAGGCTCAATTCTGGCACCTCTCCTGTTCAACCTTTATATGCTCCCACTGAGCCAAATAATGAGAAAGAATCAAATCTCCTACCACAGTTATGCTGATGACACTCAGATCTACTTAACCTTACTGCCTAATGACTTCAGCCCCATTGACACCCTCTGCCAATGCATTGATGAAATTAACAGTTGGATGTGCCAAAACTTTCTTCAGTTAAACAAAGAGAAAACTGAAGTCATTGCATTTGGCAACAGAGATGAGGTTCTCAAGGTGAATTCGTACCTTGGCTTTAAGGGTCAAACAACAAAAAATAATGTCAAGAATCTTGGTGTGATTCTGGAGTCAGATCTGATTTTCAATAGTCATGTCACAGCAGTAACTAAATCCACATACTACCATCTCAAAAACATTGCAAGAATTAGATGCTTTGTTTCCATTGAGGACTTAGAGAAACTTGTTCATGCTTTTATCAGCAGCAGAGTGGAATACTGTAACGGCCTCCTCATTGGCCTTCCCATAAAGACAGTCAGACAGTTGCAGCTCATCCAGAACGCTACTGCCAGGATTCTGACCAGAACCAGAAAATCAGAGCACATTACACCTGTCCTCAGGTCTTTACACTGGCTCCCAGTTACATTCAGAATAGGTTTTAAAGTATTACTACTTGTCTATAAATCACTAAATGGCCTAGGACCTCAATACATTACAGATATGGTCACTGAATACAAACCTAACAGATCACTCAAATCTTTAGGATCATATAAACTAGAAATTCCAAGAATTCAGTCAAAGCAGGGTGAATCCGCCTTCAGCTACTACCCGTCGCTGCTGGAATCAGCTTCCAGAAATGATCAGATGTGCTCCAACATTAGGCACATTCAAATCCAGACTTAAAACACATAGGTTTAGCTGTGCCTTTACTGAATGAGCACTGTGCTATATCCGACAGATCATACTATTTTGTCTCTCTTTTCTTTTTCATTCTTTTATAACCTGTTTTAACATTTTTATCTGTTTTTATCAGTTTTTTTATTATTAGTTTTTTTTTTATGTTTGACTCTTTTATTCCTATTTATGTAAAGCACTTTGAGTTGCCACTGTGTATGAAATGTGCTATATAAATAAGCTTGCCTTGCCTTGTCTAGCATAGGTTCCTGAACAGGCTGTGATGTCAGCGGGGAAGGAATGGGTCGAGGAAAACCTCTTGACATAGGAACGGAACTGCAGATGTGGCGGCGAAGGACTATGTGCTTATTAACTCAAAGTACCAGCTCTACAGCGGGTCAAAGCAAGAAGGGAGACCATGGGACAAGACTTCGTTTTTTAGACCGTGCAGAAAACTCGCACTGAGTACCGGTTGGCTACACTCCCATGTGGCCGCTAAAGTGCGGAATTTGATCGCCAAGAAGACGTAATGCCTCAAGCCTGTGGACAGAGCGATTGAGGACTTTGACCATCCACTGCTCCACAGTCACTCACTCGACCAGTAAGAAGAGAGATTACAAATGCCACCCTGGAGTGATCATTGGCATAGGTGGACAGTTGGAGGGAGAATGCTACCTCACATTGTATCAGAAAATCCAGACACTCTGTAGACTAACCTGAGTAGTGTGGCAGGTTGTTGATTCTGGGCTTGGGAAAGTGTCGGGTGTCAGACACCGTAGCGGAATCTAGTCACAGATTCCGCAGTTGGGCAGTGAGCTCCATGACCTCAGCTGATAAACCCTCCCCAACATGCCTGGTGGCTGACAGCTTTTCCTCATGCTGGTCGACCATCATGCCCTGCATTTCTACAGCAAATCGGATGGGGGACTCCACCCTCGCCTCCATCTAATTTGGCCAGATTATTCAGGGGGCTGGACAGAAATACAGAACACAAAATGCCAGAAATATGATTTATTAAAGTTCAAAAACAACTTCACTGGCCATCAAGGGGAACACAAACTGGTCAAACAAAACTGAAACTTTGCCCTTGAGGCTTGTGGTGAAGGCAGCTGGCAAACTCGGCAGGTCATGGTGCAGGACCTGGGGTGACCCACCGGTAGCATAATGGATCCCGGAGCTGGTGAACATGGATGGTGAGGCTGATCGTCGATAACAGGATGGACAGAGGACACAAAAACGCGATAGGACAAAACAAGCAGTCACAATAATCAGCCAATTAACCTCCAGGAAGCACAGGTTTATGTAGAGGGGAAAAGCAGGGCAAAAGGGCAACAGGTGTGTAATGGGCATGCGCTGGGGCTGATGGTAACAGCTGAGACAACATGACAAAAAGAAGTTGAGATCAAACCTGTGCCATTGACTTTAGAACAGCTTAGTTGGTCCATGGAGCAGTTGCCTCAAAATAGCAACACATCATCAATGTGCCTTAACACATCTACTTTTCAGACCAGCACACCCATGGAGACAAATGTATTTAAACGTTGTAGTGCAGAATGTAAAACTTATACTTTCACTGGGCTAAAAACTTGCAAAAAACACTTGCATTTAGGGACTTATAGTCTAAGGTACATATTTCTCAGTTCTCTAAATTGTAGCCCAGGGCACATATTCACTCAAAAAATGTATTTTGCTGCTTGTTCAAACTGCTTATTTAAAATGAGTAGAAACCACACAATTCTTAATTTTTTTGGGGACCACTTAATTGTTTTATGTTCAATCCACTTAAATTTGTAAAGAATGATTCAATTAACTTAATCGCTTTGTGTTGGGACAACGTGAAGGAATTGTGTGCAACCCAGCATTTTTTACAGTGTTCTCAATGAGCCTGGGTTGGAAAATTACATGCAAAAGCCTCACATTATGGCATTGTATCTTTTGCATTCCCAGTATGTGGAATACCTACTAGGTAGGTAGAGTAGGGGTAGAACCATGTGAGGTCATGAAATAATACATTAAATAATAAACAGTTTTCATTGTTTATTTCCTACATTTCATTTAAAGACATTGGTTATATTATTATTACAGGTTCACTTTAATTTAATTGGGCATTTGACCACATTGAGACACAAAACCATTAATTAGGACAGACAATGATAATGTGTGATGGGAACCAAGAGTGTTCAATAAGGGTTCAGGTCCAGAATTTGTGCACATAAGTCAAGTTAATAATTTCTTTATTAGAAATTATTAACTTGCACCCCATTCATGTATGCTTGGATATATGCAACCATAGTTAAGGGTGTAGCTAAAATAACTGGCAAACCAGGTTTCATACTTTTCATTAGCTGTTGTCTTTAAAGATAAAACCCTCAAACCTGTAAATATATAAATGATATTCATACAGTGGATGAGAAACCCTAAAAGAAGGAATTTCCCCACTGCATCCAACTTCAGTTGTAAAAGTGCTAAAGAAAATGAGAGAGAACAGCTGTTGTCTTAATAAAACCATGACCATTAAATTGCCATGTCTAATTAATCTAAAGTAATCTAACTGCTTTCCCAAGAGATTATCAGATGATTGTACCAAACATATTTCTAAATATATGGTCACTTTTCTTACCAGTCACTGGCTTATCTCAGAACCAAAACACAGTCCTTTTTCAATGCCAAGACACTTTTGGTCAATGTAATCCAATCAAGTCTCAATCTGTAGGTCAGTGTATTCAATTCACATTATCCTAAAACTAAATTTAATTTAGCCACATTTATTAAAGACTCATTTGATCAATAAACAAAGACTAAGTTAGAGTATAATCAGGAGCAACATTTATTAACTTATTTGGCAAGTCAAGCATACTGCTTCTAAAAGTTTATGTGAGCATGAAAGCAGAGAGGTGAACTTTTTAAAGGGCCACTGGCCGTCAACACCTCAAGCTCTGCCAGTCTTCACCCCAGCCCTCTGGACTACTACCACAGCCAGCTATGGCACGTTCTCACGCACAGTCTAATGACCACCTGCCAAGTCTGTCAGCTTCAACACTTACTGCTGCAGTTCCTACTGGCAACCCTCAAACATATACAGGCCTTTCACTTCACTGTTTCCTTCAGAGGGAGTGTCCACTGTCCTCCAAAAAAGTTGCAAAGGGTGCTGACAGATGATTTTTAATTCAGATATGTATCTATCATACACCCAGCGCAATAATTTTATCTTTGCCATGATGACAGTAAATAATATTTTACTAGATATTATTCAAGACACTTCTATACAGGTTAAAGTGACATTTAAAGGTTTAACTAGATTAATTATGTTAACTAGCCAGGATAGGGTAATTAGGCAAGTTATTGAATAACGATGGATTGTTCTGTAGACAACTGAAAAAAAAA
>CAIGQW010048665.1:2500-11387 GCA_903798125.1 Danio choprae
CTGGCAGGAGCACTGTAAGCTTAGCTTAGCATAGATCATTGAATCGGATTAGACCATTAGCATCTCAAAAAAGATCAGAGAGTTTCAATAATTTTCATATTCAAGAGGTAATTTTAGTTAGTTCACAAGTTCAACAGCTGTATAATTCTAAATCTTCACTTTTCTGTATGTTGTCATTTTTTCAGGATAAGATCGGATGGAGGTCTGATGCATCTCATTTACTGGTCTTCACAACTGATGACAAAAGTCATTCGGCTTTGGATGCCAGGCTGTCTGGAATCGTCCAGCCACATGATGGAGAGTGCCATATCAATGACCAGAACGAATATGACAAGACCACCATACTGGTCAGCCAACACAGAGTTTTTTTTAACCTAAGTGTGTAATGCTGTAATGACTGGTACTTGACATGTTTTTGCATATATATTTTTTAATCTTACAGATACATGGTGTCTTAAAATATTAAAAGACGATAAATAATTTTAGAGAACATTAAGCCCCTTAAAAAGTATTTAAAAACATTAAATGCTGTTTTCCAAGGTATTACATTTTGTATCATATTTCATTATACATGTACAGTATATTTGTCCAAAAACATTTTAGTTTTATTTTTTCATTTTATTATAATTTTTTTTAAGAGAGTTTAATCATTGCGTACACAAATAGTTGGATTCTGTGTAGTTTGTTTATGGTATCCCACTGGGTTTGTTGTCATCTCCACACTCACTAGACTCTCTAGACTCAACTTCACTAGAGCAAGTTTCTTTAGAGACACCGATAAGTGTCCAGTTTTATACTAACTTCTTTATTATTCTTCATTTATGGCAAAATAAAGAGTCTGATGTACAGTAGGTTAAAGTTTTGCTGATGTAATCCGTTAAAACTGGTAATGGGGTCTTAAAATGTATGAAAAAAACTCTATCTAGATAGATAGATAGATAGATAGATAGATAGATAGATAGATAGATAGATAGATAGATAGATAGATAGATAGATGAATGTCTAATTGCGCACATATTTTTGTGTTTGTAGGACTACCCTTCAATTGGCATGATCATGGACAAGATATCTGAAAACAATATCAACCTCATCTTTGCTGTAACCAGGATTGTGGTTCCACTGTATCGTGTGAGTTTCTGCACTTTGTCTAACATCTGTCTGCATAGCCTGCTCGCATTTACACACATTTATGAAAAATGTCCTGTTTCTTACAGAACTACAGTGAACTGATTCCAGGCTCTGCAGTGGGAACACTCTCTCAAGACTCATCAAATGTTGTACAACTCATTCTGGATTCGTATGCGGTAAGTCACTGCGCCAGAAGATATATCTCGGTGTGAGTTCTGAGAATTGGAAATTACTTTTTACAAATTTTAAAGTTACTTTTAGTGAACAACCATGTTTTTATTTTCTTATTTTTTGACTGGAAATGACCGGAAAGGATTCTGCAAAAAGATAATAAAACAATATACAAGAGTCATCATTGTGGAAAAATTAAAAATTCTCAGCTTTTATTTACATTTGAACAAAAACTTTGTCAGAATTTGCCAAAGGTATGAATAATTTTGGATTTATGTGGAATAAAATATAACAAATAAGTAATTTTTCCTCAATTATTGAGGGTGACACGGTGGCTGTCTGTGTGGAGACATGCAGTATAGGTAAATTGGATGAACTAAATTGGCCGTAGTGTATGAGTCTGTGTGTGTAAATTTAAGAGTGTATGGGTGTTTCCCAGTACTGGGATGCAGCTGGAAGGCCATCCGCTGTGTAAAACATATGCTGGAATAGTTGGTGGTTCATTCCGCTGTGGCGACCCCTGATAAATAAGGGACTAAGACAAAGGCAAATGAATGAAAATACTGACAGATTTAACTGTAAACGTTCTTCAAAATAAAGAATTAAGTAAATCCCAGTATATTAATTAGCATTGTAAGATATTGGTGTTACGTGTTTGCGTTGTTTATTTGTCAATATTATTTTTGCCTTCTTTTCTTTATTTTTGATTAATTCGTAGGTTGAAAGAGAAAATAAGTGAGACTAAAGGAGAGAAAATATAGAGAAACCTGTAATTGTGGTGAAAGCAGTAGGGGTGTAAGAGGTGTATTATATCACTGGTTTAGTAACAGACAAACATTGATAAGTTTGGTACCCATACATACCCCGAGTATCTAGTGACAATCTACAACCACAGTATTTATCTTTGAGCCCACTATATAACCCAGACCACTGAGGAAAGACAAGCCACTAGCTTTGAATGAAAGAATTGGGTGGAATTGTGGTCCACTTTGCAGTTTATTCTGTCAAAAAATAAAACATTTAAACAGGAACTGCATGTATGATGAATATGTAAATGGGTCAGACACAACTCTTTCGAGGGGATGGATCACCCCAAAATTAAAATTCATAATTTACTCATCCGACTTGTTCCAAATCTACTTGCGTTTTCTTTTCTTATTCTCAACTATTCTGAAAAATAATGTAACAACAAACCACAGTTTTCCCTTGTGTACTGTTCAAATTGACTAAATATTTGTTATGTTAGTGGCTGTGTATGAGGCAAAAACTGCCTCGAACATAACGAAAGTGTGTTCAATTTGCCCAGTGTATTGTTGGATTATTTTTTTATAATTTTCAAAGCATTTTACCAAAATTTGTGTCAAAAATTCATTCTATTTACGAAAACACAGAGGAAGTTGTGGCCAAATTAAGCCTCAAAATCACCGCAGAGTGGATTAAAACATCCCCAACAGCACACAAGGGCTAATTAACCTAACTAGTTCTTGCAAAATAGATAGTAAAATATTATCTATCATCTATTATGATGGCAACGACAATTTAATTTATTTTTATATTGTTTTTGCTACGTAATTAAGAAGTCACATAGGTGGAGCTTAATCTATGTGCCTTTTGTCTTTGCAGAAAATCAGGTCTAAGGTTGAGCTGGAGCTATTGAATGTGCCGGATGAGTTATCTCTGTTCGTCACTGCAACATGTCTGGATAACGAGGTCATTCCAGGAGTACGGTCCTGTGACGGTCTTAAAATTGGAGATATGGTCAGCAACTGATGCATAAACACTCGAGAAAACCATGCTTGTTCCATTTGCTCCATTTATCAAAGTGCAGTGAGCTAAAGCAACACTTCATCAATATGTTTTTATCGCTTATTTTTATTGAGTCCAGTTGTGGTTAATAGTAAAAGTTAATTTGTACATAAACAAAAGTTTACAGGTATAGCCTATAGTGACTGACATATTTAATGGGGAATAATAACAACCCTGAATGCTGCAACTGACCAATCAGGGTCAAGTATTTTAGAGAGCTTGAGATTAAAATTTTTATTTTAAGACTTATGATTTATGGGTAATACTTTACTTATTACACGTTCCATGAACTTACTGCAGTAATTACAAGAATAAAGTGTAGCAATACATGCAGTAGTGACAATACATGCGATTAATCCTAAACCAAACCTTGTTGGATAAGTTGGCGGTTCATTCCGCTGTGGCGACCCCTGATTAATAAAGGGACTAAGCTGAAAAGAAAATGAATGAATGAAGAGCAGGTTTAAGATGGAACAATTTCTATGTATACTTGCCTTGAAAAATATGGTTACACTTTTTATTGTTGTCCTTGTTGCAGTGTAACTGTTCATTTAGTTTATTTAACTATTTAATTAAATGTACTTAGATTTAGGGTTATAATGATGGTGTGTTTAGGTTTAGTTGCATGTAATTATGCATAATAAAAATATAAAAACAATACAAGATCAAATATTTATTACATTTCAGTTATGATATGTTATATATATATGATGTTTTTAAAATTGTTAGCCTTTCTGTGAATTTTTATTTTGTCAATGATATTTCCCAATCTATGATTAAAAGAGAAAGATATTTTTTTTCTTTTGGAAAATGCCTTGTTTCTTTTAGTTTGGCTGGATTAAAAGCGGTTTTTAAACCATTTTTAATGACAATATTATTAGCCCCCATAAGAATATTTGGTAACATTTTATTTTGATGGTCCAGTTGAGTATTAGTAGACTGACTGCTTAATATCTGTTGATACTGCTCCTTCGACTTTGCAAAACTTTGCAACTACGTGTCAACTTACACTAACCCTAACCCTAACCCCAACCTAATGGTATACTTATAATCTAATGAGAATTAGTTGGCATGTAGATGCAATGTAACTTAAATTCAACAAACGGACCATCAAAATAAAGTGTGACCGAATATTTATATATATAATACACTATGTGGTTACATTTAGACATTATTCATTTGAATCATTGTTCAAGTATTCATGTTATGATTCATATTAAATTCTCTTTTCCAAAGCACTTTGCATTCAAGCTGTACATTTAGTCAACCTCATAACTTTATCATTTTTGCACCGTTCTATAATGTTTTACCACAGAATTGGCCTTTAACTTTCTTTTTCTCACTCTCCATGAAAGGTTTCGTTCAGCATTGAGGCCAAACTTCACGGCTGCCCCAAACAGAAGAGTCAGACCTTCACTGTGAAGCCGATTGGTTTTAAAGACGCTCTTCAGGTAACTGTGGACTTTGCTTGCGAATGTACCTGTCAGCAGAACTCCGTTCCCGCCAGCTCGTACTGTCATGAAGGCAATGGGACGCTGGAGTGTGGCACGTGCCTGTGCGACCAGGGCCGACTGGGCTCCCGATGCGAGTGCAGTGATGCCGAATATAAACCCACTCAACAGGACAGCTGTAGCCCCAGTCCAGAGGCACGGACCTGTAGTGGACGTGGAGACTGTGTGTGTGGTCAATGTGCCTGCCGTTCAAGCAATTTTGGAAAAGTTTGGGGTCTGTTCTGTGAATGTGACGACTTCAGCTGCCCCCGCTCTAAAGGACAACTGTGCTCAGGTGAGGCTGGAAACACACATAATTTTTTGTGTTTAGATATACAACCCCAAACCAGAAAAAGTTGGACGGTATAGAAAGCGCAAATAAAAAAAGTAGGGATTTCTAAATTTACTTTGACTTTTTTTCATTGCAGACAATACAACAAACATTATTTAATGTGTTCCTCGTGATTGTTTTTAGTGTTTGTTTGTTTGTTTGTTTGTTTGTTTGTTTGTTTGTTTGTTTTTAATAAACACACATTCCAATTTTGGTTCTTGCAACACATTTCAAAAAAAGTTGGGACAGTAAAGCATTTACTACTTTGTAATGTTGCCATTCCTATTCACAACACTTAAAAAGACATTTAGGGACTGAAGACACCAAGTGATGAAGTGTTTCAGGTGTAGGTTTGTCCCATTTTCCTGCAAACAAGTCTAAAAGTGGTCAACAGTACAGGGTCTTCGTTGTCGCATTTTCCACACATTCTCTATTGGAGACAGGTTGGGACTACAGACAGACCAGTCAAGTATCTGTATCCTCTTTTTTAGTATTGCTCTTTTTGAAATGTTTAACTTTTTCTGATTTGGAGTTGTATTTTTGTATCTTATATTTTATGCCTTACATTTTTTTTAGTTGAATCAAATTAGCTTTTCTTGTCATCTTAACTCGCTTCAATCAAACTGACAAAACATTTTAAGTTAAACTTTAAAACCCCATGAAGTTATTACAATAAGTTAAGATGGCATCATGGCAAAGACAAAAGAAATTAGCCATTAGAAATTTGTTGTTAAAACTATTATGATTAGGGAAAAACTATTATGATTAGTGTTGAGGGAAAAACTAGATAGATTAAAATTTAAACTTAAAATTAATTATTAAGCTTCCTTTTTTTAAAACAAAATTTAGCTGAGATTAACCCATAAGAAACAAACTGCTGTTTTAACAACTTATTCAGAAATTTCAAATATTCTTACTAGAATAGAGTTTGATTCAGTGTGTATTTTCAGTGTGGAGCTTCTGTTATTGTTTATGCAGTGTTTTTTTCCAGGAAACCCCTATTTTAAACCTTAATGACCCCTCACCGCTTAAAAAAAACATTAGCAAGCAACAATTAAAAAACTATTGTTGAATTTTGAATATCTGCTGCAATTGCATAAAAATTATATTATAAACAATAAAAACAGTAATCTGATATTAAATTAACAAAAATTAACACAGTATCTTTCTTTTTTACTAAATATTTTAAAAACCTTTTTAAAATACACATATCTTTTTGAAGTTTTTTAGTATGCAGAGTATAACTCAGTCCAACTTTCACATTGTTCTAAAGCAGTTTGTGGTCTGAGCAAAAATTACAAACAGTCTGAATGAAAATGTAAATCCACTTTGTGACAATAAATGGTGCTTAAAAAAATGACAGAAACAGAGCTGTTTGCTATACACTGTACACAAAGCCTAACTTTATTATGCAGCAGACAAAGGAAAGATGAAAAGGAAATGTCATTGAAAATTGTTCCCAAGACAGTTGGTTTCCGATATACAGTACATTCATGTAATTCATTTATACATCAATTCATATAATTTCCCTAAGCACTCACTTTGAACCTTTATTCTTAACCTTCAAACGACAATGAATTTGGTCACTCTTCTTAAAGTGATAGATCATCCAAAAATCTATATTGTGTGGGGTTTTTTCTTCCGTTGAACACAAAATAAGATATTTGGAAGAATGTCAAAAACCTGTAACCATTGACTTCCATAAAAGGAAAAACAATACTATGGAAGTCAACGACTACCAGTTTCCAACATTCTACAAAATATCTTATTTTGTGTTATTTTGTGAAGGAGGAGTCATTTACAACAGATTATTTATTTTTGGGTGACTGTCCCTTTAAATCTTGGAGATAGTGGAGAACCACTGGCCCGACAATGTACAGTAAAAAACTGAAAAACACCATCATGTCATTGCATAACAGGAGCATAGCATTGCATTGTGTGTTTATGAGGATTACATCCAGCTTTTTGTTCTTGCCTCATCGCAGAGATCTTCACCATATTAGGCCATTTGATCTTCTTTAGAAACAAACAGCGACTCTGACTCACATATGCTAGATTTATGGAATGTTATGGAAGGATAAGCATGTCTGTGCACATAACCTGCTCAGACAGCTTGAAGTCACATGATTTAGCATGTTATCAGGTTATAATTTTTCTCTTCTGTTAATAAACAGCATGTTCAATTTTAAAATGCTACACTTGTTGGAAAGTCGAGACTTTCAATAGCATGTGTGATATGTTTTATTAGTTGACTGCTTTGTGAAAGTAGTTCTCTTGGCCATTTACTCTTTTACACAGCTGGTGGGTGTGTTCTTGAACTACATGAAGAATCATATCCTCTGGGTATACATAACTGTCTCTCACACACACACAGGCAAACCAGTCTGAAATCATCTTGTGCATATTTTCCTTATGATTTGTCTGTGTTGAAATGAGCACATTGGCTTGGGTAATCATGATGTTTTAGTTTAATGCTTTGTTGTTTGAATAACAGATTTTAAGTATGCATTATGTAACGCAGTGTCATCGAAATTTTTAAGCAGAATTCACACCCATATTCTGGTTACAAATTTAGAACACATACACACACTTCTGTTCAGTAAAAATGTTAATAAAAGTGAATGCTCTCATTAAAATTGATGAATTAAATTGCTCAAAAGTGACAGTAAAGACATTTATAATTTTACATACATTATACAAATGAAGGTTGTGCTTTTCATTCATTCATTTTCATTTCGGCTTAGTCCCTTTATCAATCTGGGGTCGCCACAGCGGAATGAACCGCCAACTTATCCAGCACATGTTTTACGCAGCGGATGCCCTTCCAGCTGCAACCCATCACTGGGAAACATCCACACACTCTCATTCACACACATACACCACAGAACATGCAAACTCCACACAGAAACGGCAACTGACCCAGCCGAGGCTCGAATCAGCGAACTTTTTGCTGTGAGGCGATAGTGCTACCCACTGCGCCACCGTGAGGCCAAGGTTGTGCTATAGAACAAAAATAAATTGTTGATAAATTGTAGAAAATATTTATTGACCACTATAGAGACTTTAAAACAGCAAATCACCAAAATAGAAGTAAATACATTAAGGTTTAGAAGCACTTGAGTGTGAATAAATGAAATTTCTTTTTCCTTTTCTGAGGAAACATTGGAAGAACTAGTTGATCCACCCACACCTCCATCACACGCATTTGAGCACAAGAACATTTCACAATACTAGTTTCAGAGAACAATAACTGGCATTTAGATAGTCACTGCCGAATTGCTGAAGTTATGAGTGACTAAATCCTGTGTGCTCACCTATTATTTACTTGTTCATTCATTCATTTAAAGACATTTATAATGTTGCATGCATTATACAAATGAAAGTTGTGCTATAGAGCAAAATTAAATTGTTGATAAATTGTAGAAAACATTTATTGAGCACTATAGACACTTTAAAACACCAAATCTTTCTCAACCCTAATCAATAAACGTAAGTGTATATATTTACTTGGCCTCATTTTGTGCCAGTTTTTTAATGCCATATTTTAGTTTTTCCTAAAGATGCATTTTTATAATGCATATTTAAAGGTTCAACAAGGCATGGTTTATAAACCTTTAGGTTTATAATACTTGAGTTTTGCATATGTAGTTAATACACTAAAAAAATAAATAATAATAAGTAGATTCACTATGGAGATTTTGAATTTTTTTTTGCTCAGTTTCTCTCTTCAAAAATACTACTTATACGCACATATATATGCACACACACAGTGGGTATGGAAAGTATTCAGACCCCCTTACAGTTTCTGTGTTATATTGCAGCCATTATGCTAAAATCATTTAAGTTCATTTTTTTCCCTCATTAATGTACACACAGCACCACATATTGACAGAACAACACAGAATTGTTGACATTTTTGCAGATTTATTAAAAAAGAAAAACTGAAATATCACATGGTCCT
>CAIGQW010048695.1:0-10264 GCA_903798125.1 Danio choprae
CCTCCTCACCAAATACCTCATCAGAAATTAGGCTATTAATTTGATGAGCACTGTTCACATGGTTAACCGCCCCTTTTGAATTGGGGTTTAGTTGTTTTAGATGCACATTTGTCAGCAGTCAGCATAAGGAAACAAATGTATCGCAAAGTTGAGTAAATGCATACACATTTTGTTGAAAATTTTACTGCATGTGGAAATATTCATTCTGAAAATCTGCATTTCAACAAAATATAGAGCACATCTTGGTAGTTTACAGAAAGTTTATGAATAAAAGATCTAGTCAATAAACATGTATTTAACAGACTATGTAGTATTCAACACATGATCTTCTAGATTCCTCACACGGTGCACAGATGAGTCTGTTTATACATCAGTTTTGAGTATATGTTGGCCATAACCATGTGGGAGGACAAAAAGAAAAAAATGTTATAAAAATATACATCAGATGATCTTTAAAATAGATAAAAGGAAGAAGCAGAACCACGCTGAGCTGTGATCCAGGGTATTTTTAGCACAGCCAGTGAACTGTTTCAAACGTACCAGAGATTGTCATACACCAATTTGAGTGAACATGTGTGTCCAAGGTCAAATGACCTACAATGTTAAACTTTCTTTTTGCCTTGATATTATTATATCTGAGAAAATTCCAAAAATGACACAAAACTGCACACCTTTTATTTATTGCTTCCTGCTTGCAAAATATGTCTTGTGTAGAGGGGCGAAAATGCTGGGCTCAATCTGATAAGCATAAATCAAATCAGACTAGTGCAGGCGCTTGTGTTTGCATTTTGAATATAACAGCTGGCCCTTGGCTACACACACTTCTCTTGACACTTCTGACCCAAACTCCCTCCGGCATATGTTCGTGTGTGTGTGTGTGTGTGTGTGTGTGTGTGTGTGTGTGTGTGTGTGTGTGTCTGTGTGTGTGTTCCCATAGATAGCGGTCAGTGATCACAATATAAGACAAACACAAACATTCAGGTTAAACAACTAAAGGGTGAAAACAAAACATCACGTTACATCAATTGAAAACTTAAAAGTAAAAATTTGTAAACTTAGTATAATGTGATACACCTCATATGTATTAGCTAACCATTAACATGGTGAAGTGCATTACAATCTACCCATCCTTACAAAAAATGCTGTTTGTTGAGACTTGCATTTTGGGCTTTTAAGAGTTTACTACGACATTAGGGACATGTATGATTAATTGTTGTTGTCATGCACAGGCAAGGCTGCTGCATACTCAGCGTTGTATCTTTCATCCCCACTCCCTCACTAAAAAAAGCAGGCCATGCCCAGTATCAGATTAATTAAACACTGTATACTGAGTTTAGTGGAATCCCCTTCTGACACAGACAGTCCTATGCTGACAGAAAGAGTGGGGGTGGGAAAGGTGGAAGAAGAAAAAGTGAACATCTCCCTTTTCTCTTTTGAGAATTAAACTGTAATTGCTTTTACAGCGTCTGTGAATGATAAGCAAGGTTTTGAACTCGTTTCCTGTGTGTCACTGTGGTTATTGGGCGGGTTTTATGAGTGTTTACAATAGCACAGGAGGAAGGGGGCAATAAAACTTCAGAAAGTTCAGCTCAATCCTGTCTCAAATAGATGACATTGTTCCTAAATCTATGGCATATTGTACATCTTATTGTGTATGTAAAGAAGTATTTTGTTGATGTCAAATGCTGCCCTCATCAAGGACCACCATAAAGTCTGCTCCATAACAAGATATCAGTATATAAAGTCGTCGTCTGGTGTGGCTGTACACGATGCTAAACATATTTTCTAACGTAACTGCTTTCTTTAAAGCTAAAAGTTTTAAATGAGCAGAGCACTGAGAGCAGTCAGCTTCAGAGAGGCGCAATACGTCAGAGAGCCGCAGCACGCAGTACAGCGGATGACTATAAATTTGAGTAAACCTCACTTTCCAAATTTTTAATGCACAAAAACTCACCATATATTAGTCACATGTGAGGTACTGCATTTTTTATACTAAATTAATCTGTTTTAATTTCAAGCAGAATGTGTTGTGCTGACCGGATGCAGGGGATTATTTTCTCCGCGGAGTGATCTGAACGGCCTGGCAGCGGTGTGTGGCGCGAGCTATGCCTGACGATCTCAGGGGACAGTCAGACAGAGAGCTGTGCTGAGCGCTGAACTTGAGACCGTGTCTCAGTCACGTCTCAAGTCCCTCTCACTTTTCTTCATATTATTTCCATGCTCTAATCAGTTTACTTTGACATAAAACCTTCGGATTACGCTGAAGATAAAAATTATCCCGAATTTCCCTCCGAGTTGCGTGAGAGAGTGCGCAATAGAGGAACGCTGAACTGAATTCAACATGTCAATTTTACCGTTCACTCCGCCGATCGTCAAGAGGTTGCTGGGTTGGAAGAAGGGAGAGCAGAACGGACAGGAGGAGAAATGGTGCGAAAAGGCCGTTAAGAGTCTGGTGAAGAAGCTGAAGAAGACGGGACAGTTGGACGAGCTGGAGAAAGCCATCACAACTCAGGATGTCAACACCAAGTGTATCACAATACCACGGTAAGTGCCGTTAAAAACATCCTCGACTTTACTTGGAGAAGCATCGGGTTGTGGCGAAGTCGTGCTGTTTAACTGTTGTGATTTTAGCAGAACCCGTCCGGGCAGTCTCAAACTGAAGCTAAAACACCAGCACGGCGAAGTTGAAACAAAAAAAACAAACCACACTGCTGAGCCCATTCTATTGTGAAATCAACTATTGTGTTTATAATATATCGTTAAATCATGAACTGCATCTCCTTACTGTGGGGGCTGCAGCTCGTATCTCGTTATTTGATCAAATTCCGACACTCCCGTTGATTTATTTAAACTTTATTCTCTCCTGTGCTTTCATAAACCCACATTTGCCTTGCCTGAGGTTGTCATTTACTGTCTGATGAGGTTATATAACAACCCGACCTTAATCTGGGGAGCGCTGTAGCTGCTGTATCTGGGCTAAACGATGTGTTGCGAATTTTGTGTTTAAAGTTATATTTTGGATGGTTGGTGTATATGTATGTCATATGTTATTTATTATTTATCTTCATTAGAGGTTATGCGCTGGATATGTGGACAAGGTTATTGTTTGAATTGTTTTGTTGTTATTATTTCCTCTGAGTTTTGCAATTGCTGGTTAATCCTGTTATGTCACAGTGCGATGCTGGCCAACTGCTCACAGGTCTTGCGCGTATGGTACACACGAGGGTTGCCCACAAGCCTTTACACTCAACAGACCTTCAGCTTTTAGAGACATTACAGTCTTCAGCCAATATAGACAAACATTTGTTTATTTATTTGACTTATATATTTTTTTACATGGTCAGTTATTATAGAAATTCATTTGGTTTCTTGTAATTTATATATATATATATATATATATATATATATATATATAACAGCGGACAGTAATAATAATAAAATTCTAAATAATCAGCTAAAAATCACTTGGATTTCATTACAAATTAATATATAGCCTCTGGGCCAATTAATTAGCTAATAGATGTTAGGTGATTATTTGTTAACTTGGATAATAAAACCATGTTGTTCCTCTTTTGTTTGGTGGCAAATCTACTGACAAGAAAAGTAAATGTTGTATAAAATAATCGTTCATGTCATTGGGATTGTTACATCCATCTGTTGTCTTTATATTATATTGTTTAAATGCAATATTATTTAAACATTTGAGGTCATTAAAGTGAATACCTTTATTCGGCATATATGAATCAAAAGCTACATTAAAATGTAAAAAATTATTTCTCTTACAAATAATTGCTTTTGAACTGTATAAGCATCCAAGAATCATATATATAAGTATCCAAGAATCATTTTTAGAGTAGGGGTCATTTAAGTTAAAAGGGATTAAAAGTGATAAAAGCAGAGAAGAAAGAAACTTCTGTGAAAGTTAATCAAAAGGTTTGTGTTGAGTGTAAAAAAATTGAGGTAAGTTGGTTTTATATTTGCACATTCTGACTTTCTCCTTAATAATATCATTTCAGAATTTGTTGGCAAATTCTGAATAGTGAAATCATTCATTCATTCATTTTCATTTCGGCTTAGTCCCTTTATTAATCTGGGGTCGCCACAGCAGAATGAATCGGCAGCTTATCAAGCATATGTTTTACGCAGTGAAGGCCCTTCCAGCTGCAACCCATCTCTGGGAAACATCCACACACACCCATTCACACTCATACACTACGGACAATTTAGCTTACCCAATTCACCTATACCGCATGTTTTTGGACTTGTGGGGGAAACCGGAGCACCCAGAGCAAACCCACGCCAACACGGGGAGAACATCCAAACTCCACACAGAAACGGCAACTGACCCAGCCGAGGCTCGAACCAGCGACCTTCTTGTTGTGAGGCGAACGTGTTATCCACTGCGCCACCGTGAGGCTAGTGAAATCATATAGCAGCCAATTGTTGAGTTAATTAAATAGTGCTAATGTTGTTTTGAAGTCATACTTACATGTGATTTCAGACCTAATATTCAAATTGGGTGTAGTAAACAATATAGGGAATGTTAAATGAACTAATGTGTGAATGTAAAACCAACTTTACCTCAATGTAAAAAAAGGAATTCATACCACATTGGTAATTCAACCAGGTCACCAAACTCACCAGACCACAGTGATTGTTTTTTCATATTAAAAGATCAGGTAGGACTAAACAAGCTCCTGATGGGAAAGTTCCTGTGATGACAATGTCACAGTATATGGTATAACAAATTTTATTTATTTTTATCTCCATGATGGAATTTAATCTGGAATTAAATCTGAATTCAATTAGATTTTAATTGGACAGTTTTTTTTCAATGTTAAATAATTTTAAATACACTAAAATACTGTTAAGGGAAAGGCTACTCAATCATCACCTGTATAATCACAGGTAGTTGTAGCAATATGAAATAGGACCAAATTCTAGAAAATTGCTATATGTTGAAATATAGTTATATGTGAACTACATGCAAAGTCTTTGTCTTGACACATTTGAGTTACTTGACTAAATGCACTATATTTGCTAAATTGGGTTGGTAATACAATTTCATTTAACATTGTGGAAAAAAACATATAATCTTAAATTCACAACATTCATATTTATATATACATAAATAGAGTTATTTTGAGATTTCCTTTCCAGATATGAAGTTTGCATAATGGTGTGGTGTTACGGGGCTGAGCTGCGGCCCGAGCTCAGCCTGCAGCGCTGTTCTATTGCTTGTTGTTTCCAAACAACAGATCGCTCAGTGAAAGCAGGGCTGCCAGCCAGAGATCAGGCTGAGTCAACCCAGAGGGAAAGGGAGTTTGAGCCTGTGGCTTTGTGGTGTGACCCACTGGTGCTTCTCTGGTAGAGCTCTGGTGGTGACAGAAAGCGAAGACAAGCGAAGACTGCACTGACTGGGATGTGTGTAGCAGTTCTTGTTCAGCTCAGGTTGAATGGAATAAAAACATTTTTTTGGCTTGGACTTCAGACAGTTTTCCCTGTTGTTAAAGTAGTGTAACTTGAATCAGCACAGAGTGCAGTCCAAAGCTCTATTCTTGGCTAGATCTATAGACAGTAGCCCTCGCATTTGAGATACAACACTCTGCCTCACCCTGCAGGAGGATCCAGATTCCTCTGACTCGCTTTAGGCCACACAATCCTGTCTTGCCCTCACATGCCGCACACACTATAAGCTTGTCCCGGCCTGCTGGAGATCCAGAGAAAGAGAGATAAAGAGATAGAATTGAGTGGAATAGGACATTGGGTTCAAAAGAAGCAGCGGAAAGAGGAGATGGAAGACAGATTGAAATTGTCCAAGACAGGATAGAAAAAACATAATTATACCATAGCCACACTTCCTTCGCCTGCCATACACCTGTCGAAGGCCTATCTGAGTCTCCACATAGACTTCCTGAGAGGATGTCTGCTCCACAGAGTGTCTGCTATATCACAACCTTGCAGTCTTTATTTGCTTTAGGACTCTCTGTACAATGACTTCAAAAGCTTCTGAACTGTGAACACAACCTGTGGTCCGTTGTGTGGGGACATTCAGTCAGTTTCTCAAACAAGTCGCCTGTCAGTGTAGAAAGCGTATGTGCCCTGATGCGGCGATGAAGTTGATTGTTGGCATTTAAAAACTGAAAGTCTGTGCACCTTGATGAGATGTCTGGTTTGAGTCTGACATCCTGAAACTCTATACAGTATACAGTCATTCAAAGGCGCTTTTGATAGAATGTGGAGATTGAATGTCATTGGCTTGTAATTGATGTGCTGAGCGCTGTTTTGTTTCAGCCGGTGTAATGCCTTCAAAGCGCTGCATGTCTGAGGGAAGTGAATCTGTCTGATGATTCAGAGTTATTGTGTGGCGGCTGATGGGAAGAGAGTGAAAGACAGCATGACAGAATTTCGCAACCCTTTAAAGTGATGGCTGAAAATAAAAGCAAAGACACTTTTTGATGGGCATTTCTGGCCTCAGACCTTTAAGCATATGTAGCTTTGCTGGACTCTTACCACAGGGACTGTCCTTGAGCAATGAATCATGTCATGGGTGTAAAACTACATGCATTTATGTATTGATTATTTTGTTGGTTTGACTGAATGACTTAGTTAAGTTTAAACGTGCAGTAAATATTGTCTTCAGAAACATTTTTTGATGTGCTGATAATTATTCTGATAAGTAGCCCAAGCTGTCTGTCAGCAAATGTAGATTTGTACATCTGCGCATCTCTGTACACGCAGATCCCCCATTTGCGCGTACATGTGCACCGCATTCACGACACGTGCACAGGAGAGAGATGAGAGCGGTAAAATCAAATGCTGAATCAAAACTTTTTCAAATCCTGAATCCATATTGGAGATACCTTTGCACACTGGAGAAAGGATGACACCATGGCTGAATATTTTTTTTAGACAGGTAATGTTATATTTTAAAACTATTTTAGTCACTCAAAGCTTATGTAGATTGTGTTGTGTTACGAATGGGTTATATGCACGGAAGTGTTGTTTAGTCATATGAATCTTTTGCCACAAGATTTCAGTGGTTGTTTTCAATTTCATAAGGGACCTTTTAGAGCATCGATAATGTAGATTTTTACTTAGTTTAACAACAAAACATAAGTACATAATACTGCTTTATTGAGGTGAAGTTGGTTTTATATTCACATCACATTGGTTCATTTTTGAACAATGACAATCTGTGACGCGCTTCCTATATTGTTTAGACAGAATATTCTGTCTGAAACAGCATGTAAGTATGGCTTAGTAATAAGTGTAATTCCTGCACGCCGCCGGCCAACCACTAAGCATACAGTAGTCACTTCAGGACAAAGCGCGTGAGAGAGTGAGAACAGCGATCCTTGCATGCATGAAATATTGCACGTTATGACAAGATTTGCTTGCTACACAACTGAAAACGTGCTAGATATAATACAGTTTTCGTTCGGAATTGTAGTATTATAAAGTGTAAAGTTTTCTAACTGGCAAATGACATGATCTAGTGGGTTGTCTACTGTCATCTTTAAGGTGCGTGTTCATGTTTCAGGAGGCATGGCTTTTTACGGCAGGGGAGGGACTGTGTTTCAAAGATATTATGCTAACCGGTTAGCATTGTCTGCACCTTTAAAACCTCATTTACACTGCAGTTCTTTACTCCCAATTCTTTGCATTTTCACAAACGCTAAATATGCTTAAGTTAATGCTAGCTCTGTGATGTATGAGAAGTTTGCCTTAACTCCATGATTTTGAGGCAGAGGAGGAGTAATATGCAGGTACTAAGGTGTTTTAACCTATAGCAAACACATATTGCTTCCCTAAGATTAGATTTTGGTTCCCATTTGGTTATTTTTTACAGATAATATTCCTTTTAGGCTTTTTTTTTTTTTTTTTTTTGCAACCATAAAATGTGCACAGAATTTTGCAGAGTGGCTATTTTAAATAACCTAAAATTAACTAAAATGAATACTTCCTCGGGCAGCATGGTGGCGCAGTGGATAGCGCTCTCACCTCACAGCAAGAAGGTCGCTGGTTCGAGCCTTGGCTGGGTCAGTTGGCATTTCTGTGTGGAGTTTGCATGTTCTCCCTGTGTTTGCGTGGGTTTCCTCTGGGTGCTCCGGTTTCCCCCACAGTCCAAAGGCATGCGGTACAGGTGAATTGGGTAAGCAAAATTGTCCATAGTGTATGAGTGTGAATAGGTGTGTATGGGTGTTCCCCAGTGATGGGTTGCAGCAGGAAGGGCATCCGCTGCGTAAAACATATGCTGGATAAGTTGGTGGTTCATTCCGCTGTGGCGACCCCAGATTAATAAAGGGACTAAGCCGAAAATGAAAATGAATGAATGAATGAATGAATACTTCCTCTTGGTTATTTTAGGCATTTGTTTCGTAACTATAGACTTGCAGTGAGGTTATTTAAAAGTAACCTGTATAGAATGTTCCCTCATTGTTTTTTGGGGATTTTGTTTTCCATAACTTTAATCTCTGCATGTTTTTATTGAATAAATGCATATATGATGTTTTTGATTCCTGATAGCTCTGACAGGCCTAACATGATGAGAAACGCCTCGCTTATAAAAGAAAGAGGAAAAAATCCTGCTGAACTGTACTGTAAATGTAAAAGTGCTGGGTGATACTGACATTTGGAGAATGTTCTGAGAACCAGGAATTGTTAGTTTGATATGACATACAGGACGCAATGCTACAGAAAATCCAATTCTGACTGTTTACATAATATCCAATTTATATACACATCTCGAGATGTTTACATGGTCCTGGAACACATGGAAAGGTCAGAATTGGGTCACATTTAATAGACAGTATAAATGGGACCTAATAGGCCTCAGGAAAGCCCCAAGGCCCCATTAGATTGATTTTGGGTTCACTTGGTCCTAACGTTTCGAGGGTTACAGTTTCAGTAAAATGTAGAGAGTGTAATAGTATGCAGGAGACCAGACTTACCTAAAAAAGAAATATAAATGATAAATAAATAAAATAACACAGTGTAGAAGCAGTGCTAAATAGCACCCATGCAGCTGAAATCATATGAGTGTAAATGTCAAGGTCATGGTTTCAACTATCTAAGAATGCATGAACTGACGAAATGTATACCTTATGCAAAGAGTGTTTGCAAAATTTAAACCTATGTAAGAAAAGATTTTTACCTTGAAAACAGCTAAAGCGCATCACATCAATTTATGGCTAGTAAATACTTTTCAACAGTTTAGAGTCAGCAATATATATATATACTAAATGAATATATATATATTGGTCCAATATAATATTGGACTTTTTAAATGCTGTATTTTTTTTATTTTATATATCATGAAGAATCCTGAAAAAATATTTACATACAACATTAATAATGATAATGTACTTGATAAACATGCTGCTAGAGCACCGAATGACTTTTTAAGGATCATGGGACATCGAAGACAAGAATTATGATAGCTTTGTAATGGGAATAAGTTCCATTCATAAAAGCAAAAACATGCATACATCTTACAAACCTTTGAAAAAATCTCCAAGCTAGTGCATCTCACCAATGAGTTAGTTGGTTGCTAGATAGCTAATCGACTGTCGCTGTACAAGTAAGAAAAGGATGGCTGTCTGTATGCACAAAATGTTTCCCTGTGTGTGTGGCTTGTTTGAATGATTGCGTGTCTGAAGGTGTTTGTGGATTCCCTGAGGGTGTTATGAGGCCTGTAGCACCCAAGTGATGGAGAACGCCAAGTGTGCCAAGTCTGACTGTGGTTGTGGTGGAGATTAACATCTCAGTGTGTCGTCTGTTAGTTTATGTACAGTAGGTTTTTATGCATCTCTTTGTTCTTGAAGTGTTTGCACTCATTGTACTGAATGTATGCACACATTGTTGTTATGCCTATTGCCTAACATGTTTGTGCATTAAGAGCAGGTATTTGAACATTAGTCTTGTCTGTGTGTGTGTGTGTATGTATGTGTGTTAGTCAGCCCTTAGGAATGCTCCGTCTGCCCAGGGGAGGGCGTGGGCTGCTTCAGGGTTTGTGGCTCTTGCCGGGGTTGAAGGTTTAGAAAAGCTCTGTGCCGCCTCCATATCTACTGGAATAATAGACACTCTGTACAGCAGACAACAAGACTGCTTTGTGCTGCTCTGTCATCACTAACTTTACCGCTGACCCTCAGACTGCTTCTGACCACCGTGAGAAAATAACTGTCCTTCACTTGTGAACTCTGTGTGTCTGTGTCTGTGTGTGTGTGTGTGTGTGTGTGTGTGTGTGTGTGTGTGTGTGTGT
>CAIGQW010048710.1:0-14093 GCA_903798125.1 Danio choprae
TATGGGATAGAAATATAGACAACTAAAAGAGAATCATGAGTGTTAAGATAACTGTGACGTGATTCATTTGCTATGTCACCTATGGCCTTGTGGGCTTCAGAGGGAAGAAACTAGATAAAATTGGAACACACTCTTTTTTGAGTGTCGCACTCTGCAGGAACCTGTGTTACTGTATGACTGTCTGACCTTCTTTGCAAAGAATAAAACTGTAAAAGACATCTTGGGTAAGACTTTGTCTTCTTTACCATGGAGAGAGCCTCCTTAAAGAAAATAGCCACAACACTGCCTTGCAGCAATCAGCTTGTTTCAGCTTTGTAAGGCCAAAAAAAGGAAATGTTAAAAACTGCTTAAAACAATGAAAATCATCATTCTTTTTACTTTACACAACATTATATGCAGTATTTAACACGTTTAACAAGTTGCAAGTGAAAACTAAGTGAGATGAGGGATTTTTCCGAAGTGCTATTTCTGCATTGCAGGAATCAGCTTGTCTCGGCCTTTAAAGGCTAAAAACAGCAAGTGATAAAAACTGCTTAAAAGAGTGAAAATCATCATCCTTTTTGTTTTAAACAACATTATATGCAGTATTTAACACGTTTAACAAGTTGCAAGTGAAAACTAAGTGAGACGAGGGACTCTGCAGAAGTGCCATTTCTGCATTGCAGGAATCAGCTTGTCTCAGCTTTTAAAGGCCAAAAACAGCACGTGATAAAAACTGCTTAAAACAATGAAAATCATCATTCTTTTTGTTTAAAACAACCTTTAATGCACCATTTAAGGTTGTAACAAGTTGCAAGTGAAAACTAAGTGAGATGATGGATTTTGCAGAAGTGCCATTTCTGTATTGCAGAAATCAGCTTGTCTGGGCTTTTAAAGGTTAAAAACAGCAAGTGATAAAAACTGCTTAAAACAATAAAAATCATCACTCCTTTTGCTTTAAACAACATTATATGCAGTATTTAACATTTTAACAAGTTGCAAGAGAAAACTAAGTGAAATGATAGATTGCAAAAGTTCCGACTTCTGCATTGCAGGAATCAGCTTGTTTCAGCTTTTCAAGGCCAAAACCAGCAAATGTTAAAAACTTCTTAAAACAATGAAAGTCATCATTGTTTTTGCTTATTACAACATTATTTGCAGTATTAAACATGTTTGAACAAGTTGCAAGTGAAAACTAAGTGAGATGAGGGACTTCACAGAAGTGTCATTTCTGCACTGCATGAATCAGCTTGTCTCGGCTTTTAAAGGCCAAAAACAGCACATGATCAAAACTGCTTAAAACAATGAAAATCATAATTATTTTTAAATTATAACAACATTACATGCAGTATTTAACATGTTTTTAACAAGATGCAAGTGAAAACTAAGGGAGATGAGGGATTTTGCAGAAGTGCTATTTCTGCATTGCAGGAATCAGCTTGTCTCGGCTTTTAAAGGCAAAAACAGCAAGTGATAAAAACTGCTTAAAACAATAAAGTTCATCATTTTGTTTAGCTTTAAACAACATTATATGCAGTACTTAACAGGTTTTAACAAGTTGCAAGTGAAAACTAAGTGAAATGAGGGAGTTTGCAAAAGTGCCTATTTATGCTTTGCAGGAATCAGCTTGTCTCAGGTTTTTAAAGCCAAAAACATCAAATGTTAAAAACTGCTTAAAACAAATAAAATCATCATTATTTTCGTTTAAAACAACATTATATGCAGTATTTAACATGTTTTAACAAGTTGCAAGTGAAAACTAAGTGAGATTAGGGACTTTGCAGAAGTGCCATTCCTGCACTGCAGGAATCAGCTTGTCTCGGCTTTTAAAGATCCCTCGTCTTCCGTAGGTTATCTGCGTCCCTCGAGGCCAGAGCCTACACTGCTGCAGGCCAGGCTGCTTCTGCCCTGCATGCTATGGCCACGAACCAGCGCTACCAAGCGCAGGCGTTGACTCAGCTGCACAAGGGTGGTTCTGACCCAGGCTTAATGCATGAGCTTTGCACCGCAACCGACTATGCTCTGCGTACCACCAAGTCGGCTGCGCGTGCCCTGGGAAAGACGATGGCCACATTAGTGGTCCAGGAGCGCCACCTCTGGTTAAACCTGGCCGCGGTGCGTGATGTTGACAAAGTCCGCTTTCTTAACACACCCATCTCCCAGGCTGGCCTGTTCGACGACACCGTCGGTGAGTTCACCCAGGAATTCACGGCGTGAAAGAGCAGTCGAGTGCGATGGGTGAGGTCATCTATCGGTGGGCTTGTAAAACCGCTCCCCCCGCCGAACCATCCACCTCAGCTGCTCCTCGCCGAGAGCGCCCGTCTGCGGCTTCAAGACCTGCTCCGCCACCCCTTCCCGCTCCACTGGCTAAGCGGCCACGTCCCAGGGCACTGTTAAGTCCGGTAAATGGACCGCGAAACGACCCTGAGACGGGCCATCCGGAAAAGAGGGGACTTGCTCTTTCCTCGGTGGAGGGCCGAGTGAAACATCAAACAGTGTTTTTCAACACCAGGCTTCTGACCTCATGGCCAGCAGCCAACAAATTATCAAAGAAAGAGCTTTTTTCCCCTACTCTAGATGTGACAGCCCGAACACTGCCAGTTGGGGACGCTATGCCTTCCAACTTGCAGGATCGGTGCATCTTGCCACGGGCTCGGAGTGTGTTAGAGGACGGGCTCCCTTCTCTCGCACTGCCGGACCCTGGGAGGAAGGTGAGTGTGAATTCCTTACTTCCTGCTCTTCCTCGGGACCCCATGGCTCCTGGGGTGAGCCCTGCCATTCCTTGCTGCCCCACCGCTGGTGTGTCAGTGATCGTGCCGTTGGTGCCACTTGCGCGAGCTCTGGCAGCCTGGTTAGCGCTGCCCAGCCCGTCGCAATGGCTCATGCGCACGATCAGACTCGGTTACGCGATTCAATTCGCGAAACGCCCTCCCAGGTTCACGGGCATGTATTACACCAGGGTCAGCCCTGTGTCTGCCCCTGTCTTGCGCGAGGAGATTGCTGTCCTCCTGACGAAGGATGCAATCGAGCCGGTCCCTCCAGCCAAGATGAGGAGCGGGTTTTACAGCCCGTACTTCATCGTACCCAAGAAAAGCGGTGGGTTACGGCCAATCCTAGATCTGCGCGTTCTGAACCGCTGCCTTCACAAGCTGCCGTTCAGAATGCTCACGCAGAGGCGCATCCTCCGATGTGTCCCTCCTCGGGATTGGTTTGCAGCGATAGACCTGAAGGACGCGTAATTTCATATCTCCATTCATACACGCCACCGTCAATTTCTGCGGTTTGCATTCGAGGGTCGAGCGTGTCAGTATAAGGTCCTCCCCTTCGGGCTCTCCTTGTCTTCGCGGGTTTTCACCAAACTCGCGGAGGGTGCCCTAGCGCCCCTTCGGCTCGCGGGCATCCGCATGCTCAATTATCTCGACGACTGGCTGATTCTAGCTCACTCGCGAGATCAATTGATTATGCACAGGGACACGGTGCTCAGGCACCTCGACCACTTGGGGTTTCAGGTCAACCGAGAAAAGAGCAAGTTCGCCCCTGTGCAGAGCATCTCTTTTCTCGGGGTGGAGCTGGACTCGATCACTATGATGGGCTGATGCTGACTCGGCCGCCGCTCGGACAGTACGTCCGCCGCTCGGACAGTACGGGTATATCAACCGTATGAGGGGTATCCACTCCCGCCGCATGTCTCAGCTCGCTCGCCGTCTGCTCCTCCTGAGTCACATGCAGCTGAAATCGCTGCGTGCCATTCATATCCCCGGCGAGCTCAACCGTGCAGCCAATGCGCTCTCACGGCAGCTTCTGCTGCAGGGAGAATGGAGGCTCCACCCCGAGTTTGTCCAGCTGATATGGGCGCGCTTCGGAGAAGCCCAGATCGACCTGTTTGCTTCTTCCGAGAGCACCCACTGCCAGTGGTTTTATTCCCTGACCGAGGCTTCTCTCGGCACGGATGCACTGGCTCACAGCTGGCCTCGGAGCATGCGCAAATATGCGTTTCCCCCAGTGAGCCTTCTAGCGCAGTTACTGTGCAAGCTCAGGGAGAACGAGGATTGGGTTTTGCTAGTTGCGCCTTGGGAAGGCATAACCTCGTCACCCGGTTCCTTAGAGGTGCGAGGCAATTAAATCCACCCCGCCCCCCTCTCATGCCCTCTTGGGACCTCTCCTTAGAGCTTACGAGCCTACGCAAAGCTCTGTTCGAACCACTCGACTCAGTATCCTTGAGATTTCTGTCCTTGAAGACAGCTTTGCTGGTCGCGTTGGCATCGATCAAGAGGGTCGGGGACCTGGAGGCATTTTCGGTCAGTGATTCGTGCCTGGAATTCGGATCGGACTTCTCTCAGGTTATCCTGAGACCCCGGCCTGGATATGTGCCCAAGGTTCCTACCACACCGTTTAAAGACCAGGTGGTGAACCTGCAAGCGCTGCCTTCGGAGGAGGCAGACCCAGCCCTTTCAACACTGTGTCCTGTTCGCGCTTTGCGCATTTATGTGGATCGAACTCAGAGCTTTAGATCCTCTTAGCAGCTCTTTGTCTGTTACGGTGGTCAGCAGAAGGGAAGTGCCGTATCCAAGCAGAGGTTAGCCCACTGGATACCATCTCCTTCGCTTATTCAAGCCAGGGCGAGCCGTGTCCCCCTGGAGTGAGAGCGCACTCCACTAGGAGCATTGCTTCTTCTTGGGCGCTAGCACACGGCGCCTCTCTGACAGATATCTGTAGAGCTGCGGGCTGGGCGACACCTAATACATTTGCGAGATTTTATAATCTCCAAGTGGAGCCCATTTCCTCACGTGTGCTGGCTAACCTCGGTGAATGAGGAAATTCGGTGGGTGTTGTAACACGCTTGCAGCGCCTTTTCTCTCTAAAACAGAGATACGTGCACATTTTTTACTCTGATCAGTTCAGTTCCCAGTTTGGTGAACCCTACAGAGTTCCTCCGAGGCCAGCAGCATCTGACTCAGCGGAGGAGTCAGGTGCCTGGCCCACTACGTTGTTGGCATGCTCGCTTGGTCAGCCCGCGTTCTGGGTATAGGTGCCCGCTATGTGCGATCCCCACTGGCGATCCCGTACGCTTCCCTCAGCCACGGTTTAGTTCCCTCCTCTGGGCGGGCCCGTGTCTTCCCTCCCCGCTAACCATCTTCGTATATGTACTCCCCCTTTATAGGGTTAGTCCATATGTCTGATTGCCACCAGGTCTCCCCATTGGGCAGCAGGTGGCCTCCGCTCCGTCCTCCCTATCGCGACTGCACGCTTTCCCAACGTACTGTCATATCTTAAATTCCTAGAACTTAACTCCTCGAAAAATATAACTAAACCTTATCAGGTAAGTAGGTGAATAAGGGCCAGGGGACACGTTGGAGGACTGCGTCTATGGTGATGATGGTGTGCGCATGCTTATGCTTGGCAAACCACTCACCAATGACGTGGTAAGGTTGAGTTGCTGTGGCGTTTTCCATACATTTTCCCTTAGTGGAAGTTTCCACATAGCATTGTAGTTCCCCTCCCGCTGGGGAACGGAACGGTTACTAAAGTAACACTCGTACTTTAGTAACCGTTCCGTTCTCGAGATCTACCTGAGCTCAAACTCCCCCCTCACCTTGCAAACGGGAGGGAGCCCCGGGCTCGAGGATCTATGAGCTCAGGGCTCTCTCTTGGGACAGCATGCCAAACAAGCTTTATAACCAATCATAAGCTAATTGTGAACTCTTGAAGTGCTATTTATGCATTGCAGGAATCAGCTTGTCTCGGCTTTTAAAGGCCAAAAACAGCAAGTGATAAAAACTGCTTCTGATTCTTTTTCCTTTACACAACATTATATGCAGTATTTAACATGTTTTAACAAGTTGCAAGTGAAAACGAAATGAGATGAGGGATTTTGCAGAAGTGCTATTTCTGCATTGCAGAAATCAGCTTGTCTCAGCTTTTAAAGCAGGGGTGTCCAAACTCGGTCCTGGAGGGCCGGTATCCTGGAGAGTTTAGCTCCAACCCTAATCAAACACACCTGAACCAGCTAATCAAGCTCTTAATAGATATACTAAAAACACCCTGGCCGGTGTGTTAAAGCAAGTTGGAGCTAAACTCAGCAGGACACTGGCCCTCCAGGACTGAGTTTGGACACCCCTGTTTTAAAGGCTAAAAACAGCAAGTGATAAAAACTGCTTAAAACAATGAAAATCATCATTCTTTTTGTTTTAAACAATGTTATATGAAGTATTAAACATGTTTTAACAAGTTGCAAGTGAAATGTATGTGAAATGAAGGAGATTGCAAAATCGCTCATTTCTTCGTTGCAGGATTCAGCTTCTCTCAGCTTTTAAAGACCAAAAACAGCAAGTAATAAAAATCATAATTCTTTTTGTTTTAAACAACATTATATGCAGTAATAAACATGTTTTAACAAGGTGCAAGTGAAAACTAAGTGAAATGGAGGAGTTTGTAAAACAGCTCATGTCTGCATTGCAGGAATCAGCTTCTCTCGGCTTATAAAGGCCAAAAACAGCAAGTGATAAAAACTGCTTAAAACAATGAAAACCATTACTCTTTTTGTTTTAAACAACATTATATGCAGTAATAAACATGTTTTAACAAGTGGCAGATAAAATTTATGTGAAATGAGGGAGTTTGCAAAATAGCTGAACTCTGCGTTGCAGGAATCAGCTTCTCTCAGCTTATAAAGGCCAAAAACAGCAAGTGATAAAAACAGCTTAAAACAATGAAAATCATCATTCATTTGGTTTTAAACTACATAATATGCAGTAATAAATATATTTTAACAAGTTGCAAGTGAAATTTAAGTGAAATGAGGGAGTTTGCAAAATAGCTAATTTCTTCGTTGCAGGATTCAGCTTCTCTCAGCTTATAAAGGCCCAAAACAGCAAGTAATAAAAACTGCTTAAAACAATGAAAATCATCGTTATTTTTGTTTTAAACAACGTTATATGCAGTAATAAACATGTTTAATCAAGTTGCAAGTGAAAACAACATTAGATGCAGTTTTAAACATGTTTTAACAAGTTGCAAGTGAAATTTTTGTGAAATGAGGGAGTTTGCAAAATAGCTAATTTCTGCGTTCATGAATCAGCTTCTCTCTGCTTATTTGGCATTTATAAGCCAAGAGAAGCTGATTCATGTAACGCAGAAGTCAGCAAGTGATAAAAACTGCTTAAAACAATGAAAATCACCATTCTTTTTCTTTTAAACAACATTATATGCAGTATTAAACATGTTTTAACATGTTGCAAGTGAAAATTAAGTGAAATGAGGGTGTTTGCAAAATAGCTAATTTCTGCAGTGCAGGAATCAGCTTCTCTCAGCTTATAAAGGCCCAAAACAGCAAGTAATAAAAACTGCTTAAAACAATGAAAAATCATCATTTTTTTGTTTTAAACAACGTTATATGCAGTAATAAACATGTTTAATCAAGTTGCAAGTGAAAACTAAGTGAAATGAGGGAGTTTGCAAAATATGTCATTTCTGAGTTGCAGGAATCAGCTTTTCTCAGCTTGTAAACGCCAAAACAGCAAGTAATTAAATCTGCTTAAAAAAATGAAAATATTCATTCTTTTTGTTTTAAACAACATTAGATGCAGTTTTAAACATGTTTTAACAAGTTGCAAGTGAAATTTTTGTGAAATGAGGGAGTTTGCAAAATAGCTAATTTCTGCGTTCATGAATCAGCTTCTCTCTGCTTATTTGGCCTTTATAAGCCGAGAGAAGCTGATTCCTGTAACGCAGAAGTCAGCAAGTGATAAAAACTGCTTAAAACAATGAAAACCACCATTCTTTTTCTTTTAAACAACATTATATGCAGTATTAAACATGTTTTAACATGTTGCAAGTGAAAATTAAGTGAAATGTAGGTGTTTGCAAAATAGCTCATTTCTGCAGTGCAGGAATCAGCTTCTCTCGGCTTATAAAGGCCAAAAACAGCAAGTGATGAAAACTGCTTAAAACAATGAAAATCAAAAATCTTTTTGTTTTAAACAACATTATATGCAGTATTAAATATGTTTTAACAAGTTGCAAGTGAAATTTAAGTGAAATGAAGGAGTTTGCAAAATAGCTCAACTCTGCGTAGCAGGAATCAGCTTCTTTCGGCATATAAAGGCCAAAAACAGCAAGTAATAAAAACTGCTTAAAACAATGAAAATCACCATTCTTTTTGTTTTAAACAACATTATATTGTCACACCCCCTGCACGTTCTATCAGCCCGGATCACCAATCACACTCTCCAGCCAATACACAATGCACTCAGTCACCCGCTTACTGATCACACACACCTGTGCACTCATCACCTTCACCTGCTCCAGTCATCACCAGCACACTATAAAGACTCACCCACTCCGTTCACCCAGTGTCTGGTATCATCTTCACACGATCACATCTCTCTCCGTCTTCTCTGTCTGACCTTCTGCCAAGACTACAGCGAATCATCTTACCCAGAGACTATACCCTGTCATCGGCTTGCTCTGTTTAAGGGAAGTGATTACTTTGTCTCAGTCATTCTTTATTGAACTATTGCTAGCACCTCGGTGCGAAGATCTTGTGTTTCAATAAACACTGTGTGAACTCTACCTTGTCTTCTGTGATCCGTGACAGGATACCAGACCGGCAAAAATTTCCCGAAGTTATGGATGGTCTCGCTAATACTTCCGGGATCGCCGCTGATTCTCACCCGGAAGCAGCGACGTTGAGCCAGCAGCCAGCAAATCCTCCTGTTAATCCGCTCGCAATGTCGAGTTCAGCTCTCTCTCGTCCCGCCAGTTATGCTGGCGACCCTAACACCTGCGCTGGATTCGTGCTGCAATGCTCTCTTTACATAGAGACCAACTCTGCATTGTTCCCCAATGAAATCTCCAAAATCGCCTTTGTCATCTCTCTCCTCACGGGCCGAGCACTACAATGGGCTAACGCCCTCTGGGACACCAACAACCCCCTCTTTCACTCCTATCACTCCTTCACACAGCACTTCAAAGAAGTTTTTGGCACCGCACTTACATTACTCTCAGTTCACGACGAGCTCATCTCCCTCACTCAAGGAACACTCACCATTCACGAGTACACTCTGCAATTCCGCACTCTCGCCGCCAGTAGTGGGTGGAACCAAGTAGCATTGTTAGCCGCTTACCGGCAAGGATTAACACCCAACATTCGCCAGCATATGGTCATTTACGATGACAACGCGGATCTTGAGGTGTTCATCCGGAAGGCGATCAATGTATCTCAGCACCTCAATGCCTGTTCCACCCCTACTGTTCACCATGAAGCACCATCTCATTCTCACTCTTCACCATCACTCACCACCATTGGAATCCCCCGTCTTCATCCTTCCTCCTCCTCTCCATTCAGTTCAGAAGAGCCAATGATAACGGACGCCTACCACCTTACCTCCACTGAACGTCACAGACGACTCCGTCTTCAGCTCTGTCTGTACTGCGGAGAAGCCTCACATACCATCTCAGGCTGTCAAGTTCATCCTCCTCGTCCGATGGTGAGTGCCTGTTCCATCACTCCATCGATTTGTACCATTCCTCATCTACAAGCCATTCTAACTGTGAACTCATGTGATTTTCCCATTAATGTACTGGTGGATTCCGGAGCCGCTGGAAATTTCATCTCCTCAAACTTCATCTGCAAACACCGCATCCCCACAGTAATTAATGAAACTCGTTACCGGATATATACTATCCAAAACTCACCATTGGGCGAGGGTCAGATCACCCGCCGGACACGTCAGGTCAATCTGGTGATCTCCCCAGGCCACCGGGAAAAACTCCACCTCCTAGTTCTGCCGAAAGCCAATGTCGATATAGTGTTGGGCCGACCCTGGTTAATCCAACACCAACCCACTATCGACTGGAGCACTGGGAAGATCCTTAGCTGGAGCGAAGCCTGCAAAGATCACACTCACCCTTCGTCCAAGCACCAACCATCTCTTCACCTTCACTCCACCGACTTAGATCACCCTTCCACGCACCTCACTCGGCACCTTCCTCCTACCTACCACTCCTTCCTGGATGTCTTCAGTAAGGAACGTGCCACACAACTTCCTCCTCACCGGCCCTGCGACTGTAGCATCGACCTGCAGCTCAATGCCAAACTACCGCACGGACGCATCTACCCTCTGTCCCGTCCTGAACACGAGGCGATGGAGAGCTACATCAACGAAGCCATCAACCAGGGTTTCATCCGACCATCCAAGTCTCCTGCCGCATCGAGCTTCTTCTTCGTGGCCAAGAAGGACGGAGGACTCAGGCCGTGTAACGACTACCGGGTGTTGAACGAAGCTACGGTGAAGTTTGCTTACCCTCTGCCACTGGTTCCTGCTGCTCTTGAGGAACTCCGGGAGGCACGAATTTACTTTAAGTAAGCTGGAATTTAACTTTAGTAAGCTGGATCTCCGCAGCGCGTACAATTTGATCCGTATTCGAGAAGGAGATGAGTGGAAGACCGCCTTCATAACCCCTACTGGCCACTACGAATACTTGGTAATGCCCTATGGGTTAGCAAACAGTCCATCACTTTTTCAAAACTATATGAATGAAATATTCAGAGACCTCCTCCACAAATGTGTGATTATATACATCGACGACATCCTCATTTATTCCCGTAATCTCGAAGACCACCGTGACCAGGTCAGCCAAGTGTTGCAACGTCTCCGTAAGCACCAACTTTATTTAAAGGCCGAAAAATGTGAATTTCATCTATCCACCATCTCCTTTCTCGGCTACGTGATCTCCGCTGCGGGGGTCCAGATGGAGAACGCCAAGGTAGATGCCGTGAACAACTGGAAAATACCCCAAACTATAAAGGAGCTCCAGCGCTTCCTAGGATTCGCCAACTTCTACCGACACTTTATTAAGAATTACAGTTCCATCTCGTCACCCTTGTCATCTCTCCTCAAGGGGGGTCGGAAGACCATTACCTGGAGCTCCGAGGCAGATCGCACCTTCCAACTCCTCAAGAGCAAATTCACCGCAGCACCCATCCTCAGACACCCAGATCCTACACGACCCTTCATGGTTGAAGTCGATGCGGCAGATGTAGGAGTGGGGGCCGTACTCTCCCAGTGGTCTGACAGACCCAAAGCTCTCCATCCGTGTGCGTACTATTCCCGTAAACTCACCTCTGCTGAACAGAATTACGGCATAGGGGACCGTGAGTTACTGGCCATTAAACTGGCCCTCGAGGAATGGCGGCACTGGCTGGAAGGAGCCCGATTCCCATTTACTGTGATCACGGATCATAAAAACCTCCAGTATCTTCGAAGTGCCCAACGATTGAACGCCCGACAAGCTTGGTGGTCACTATTCTTCGCCCGATTTAATTTCTCCATCACGTACCAGCCAGGGAGCAAGAACTGTAAAGCGGACGCCCTTTCCCGTCTTTATTCTCCAGATCCCGTTCAAGACGCTCCCGAACCCATACTACCACCCTCCATCTCCGTTGCTCCTATACTATGGAGAATCGACGAGGACATTCGTGCCGCCACTCTCGAGGAACCAGCCCCTCCGGGTCTTCCACAAGATCTAACCTACGTTCCGTCCAGTCACCGTCTCACCCTCCTCGAAAGTACGCACACCTCCCCTTGGTTCAGGACATCCGGGCAGCAGGCGAACCCTCTCGCTCCTACGTGGAAAATACTGGTGGCCTGGTATGGCCAAGGACGTTGCCCAGTATGTCCGGGGGTTTTCGGTCTGTGCCGTTACCACCACTCCTCACCATCTTCCTGAAGGCAAACTCCAGCCACTACCAATTACCCGCCGACCCTGGAACCACATCGGTATTGACTTTGCCACTGACCTACCTCCATCTCAGGGTTACACTACCATATTGGTGGTAGTCGACCGGTTTTCCAAGCAGTGTAAGCTCATTTCACTCAAGGCCCTACCTACTGCCTTGGAAACCGCGGAGGCGCTTTTTCATCACGTCTTCCGTAACTATGGCCTCCCCGAGAATATAGTCTCCAACCGGGGGCCCCAGTTCATTTCCAGGGTCTGGCGGGCCTTCTTCCGTTTGCTTGGTACCTCCATCAGTCTATCATCCGGCTACCATCCACAAATTAACGGGCAGACCGAACGGAAGATTCAAGAGATATCACGCTACCTCCGGACCTACTGTGCGCATCATCAGAACACCTGGAACCAGTACTTGCCGTGGGCAGAATATGCCCAGAATTCCCTTCGCCAAGCCTCTACGAGACTAACTCCCTTTCAGTGTGTCTTAGGTTACCAACCTTCACTGTTTCCGTGGACCGGCGAAGCCTCTGAAGTGCCCGCGGTAAATCACTGGTTCCAGGAGAGCGAGAGGGTATGGGACTCAGCCCACGTCCATCTCCAACAGGCAGTACGGAGACACACGGACGCCGCCAACCGCCGTAAATTACCCAATCCGGTATACCAACCTGGGGACAAGGTGTGGTTATCTACTCAGAACATCCGTCTCCGACTGCCCTGTAGAAAGCTGAGTCCCCGCTACATAGGGCCATACTCCATCCACTCGCAGATAAACCCTGTCACCTATCGCCTTAACCTGCCACCTCACTCCCGTATTCCTTCTGCCTTCCATGTGTCTCTCCTCAAACCCTTCACTGACCCTGTCTCTCCTCCTTCCACAGACCCAGACCTGCCTCCCCCTCCAGCACAACCCGAAGTCATTGGTGAGAACATCTACCAGGTCAAAGAAATCCTCGACTCCCGGCGGCGGGGCGGCCGGATCCAATATCTAATCGATTGGGAAGGATTCGGTCCCGAGGAGCGGTCATGGACACCCAGGGAAGACGTTTTAGACCCCTCTCTCCTCGAAATATTCCACCAACAACATCCCAACCGTCCAGCTCCTCGAGGCCGTGGTCGTCTACGCCGCCGGTCCAGGGTGCCAGGAGTCACCCGTGGAGGGGGGGGTACTCTCACACCCCCTGCACGTTCTATCAGCCTGGATCACCAATCACACTCTCCAGCCAATACACAACGCACTCAGTCACCCGCTTACTGATCACACACACCTGTGCACTCATCACCTTCACCTGCTCCAGTCATCACCAGCACACTATAAAGACTCACCCACTCCGTTCACCCAGTGTCTGGTATCATCTTCACACGATCACATCTCTCTCCGTCTTCTCTGTCTGACCTTCTGCCAAGACTACAGCGAATCATCTTACCCAGAGACTATCCCCTGTCATCGGCTTGCTCTGTTTAAGGGAAGTGATTACTTTGTCTCAGTCACTCTTTATTGAACTATTGCTAGCACCTCGGTGCGAAGATCTTGTGTTTCAATAAACACTGTGTGAACTCTACCTTGTCTTCTGTGATCCGTGACAGTTTTATCAAGTTGCAAGGGAAAACTAAGTGAAAGGAAGGAGTTTGCAAAACAGCTCAATTCTTTGTTGCAGGAATTAGCTTCTCTCGGCTTATAAAGGCCAAAAACAGCAATTGATAAAAACTGCTTAAAACAATGAAAATCATTGTTCTTTTTATTTTAAACAACATTATATGCAGTATCAAACATGTTTTAACAAATTGCAAGTGAAAACTAAGTGAAATGAAGGAGTTTGCAAAACAGCTTAATTCTGCGTTGCAGGAATCAGCTTCTCTCAGCTTATAAAGGCCAAAAACAGCAATTGATAGAAACTGCTTAAAACAAAAAAAATCATCGTTCTTTTTGTTTTAAACAACATTATATACAATATTAAACATATTTTAACAAGTTGCAAGTGAAAACTAAGTGAAATGAAGGAGTTTCCAAAACAGCTCAATTCTGCATTGCAGGAATCAGCTTCTCTAGGCTTATAAAGGCCAAAAACAGCAATTGATAAAAACTGCTTAAAACAATGAAAATCATCGTTCTTTTTGTTTTAAACAACATTATATACAATATTAAACATGTTTTAACAAGTTGCAAGTGAAAACTAAGTGAAACAAAGGAGTTTGCAAAACAGCTCAATTCTGCGTTGCAGGAATCAGCTTCTCTCGGCTTATAAAGGCCAAAAACTGCAATTGATAGAAACTGCTTAAAACAATGAAAATCATCATTCTTTTTATTTTAAACAACATTATATACAATATTACACATGTTTTAACAAGTTGCAAGTGAAAACTAAGTGAATTAAGCGAGT
>CAIGQW010048711.1:7427-20004 GCA_903798125.1 Danio choprae
GTGTGTGTGTGTGTGTGTGTGTGTGTGTGTGTGTGTGTGTGTGTGTGCTTGTATATTGTGCTATATCTGTGTATTAAGTGTTCAACATTTCACACTTTTTTTTATTGGCTCATTATACATTATTCTTTGGAATTTTTAGTGTGAACACTCTACTTACACTATTTATACAAGGAAATGGTAAAGAATAGTGCATATGTGATTTGGGACACACCTAATGAGAGACTAGTGATGTCTGTGAGAGACTAGTGATGTCATGTGAGAGACTAGTGATGTCATGTGAGAGCCTTCTTTGTCATACAATCATTGAAGGTTGTTTTTTTTACCCAAATGACTTGATTATTGGTAAAACACTGTTCTACATGGTACAGTCACAACTAAAATTCCTTTCAATTTTGAACAATGAAGATTGCATTATTTTTGAAAATTGCTCTCTAGTTTTGAAGATTTGTGTGTATGTGTGTCTATGCATGTGTGTTTTGTTGTTTTTGTCTTCCTTTTTAAAAATCATGCTTAAATATCATTTTGCAGTTGAGAATTGTTTAATATATTTTATTGATTGATTTTCACGTTCGCCTCACAGCAAGAAGGTCGCTGGTTCGAGCCTCGGCTGGGTCAGTTGGCGTTTCTGTGTGGAGTTTGCATGTTCTCCCTGTGTTGGCGTGGGTTTCCTCCGGGTGCTCCGGTTTCCCCCACAAGTCCAAAGACATGCGGTACAGGTGAATTGGACTAAATTGTCCGTAGTGTATGGGTGTGAATGGGTGTGTATGGATGTTTCCCAGAGATGGGTTGCAGCTGGAAGGGCATCTGCTGCGTAAAACATATGCTGGATAAGTTGGCGGTTCATTCCGCTGTGGCGACCCCAGATTAATAAAGGGACTAAGCCGAAATGAAAATGAATGAATGAATGATTTTCCCCAGCTAGAAACACAGGCTCTGCAAACATATATAGTACAAGTGTTTTGAAAACTACAGTACGTTTAATATTGTTATGTAGATGACGTAAATAAAAACAAACAAAAGCAAACAACCCAAAAGCAATAAACTTGATTTTTGTCAACAATAGGGGGAAATGAAAGAAAAGTCAGTTCATATAATGTGCCAAAATATTACATTTTGGCTTTTGTCTGAATGTCAAATTATCCAGTGAAGGTCTTATTAAAGGTATAGTTCACCCCAAAAATGAAATGTCTGTCATCGTTTACCAAACCATTTAGGATTCTTTCTTCTGATAAACATATAAGATATTTTCAGGATTGTTGGTAACCGTACTTGGTACTTCTATAGTATTGTTTGCTATTATGCATGTTAACGGCTACCAGTTTCCAACATTCAACATCCAATATCTTAGGTCTATAAATCTGTACAACATCTATATTTTGAGTTCATCAGAAAAAAAAGTGAGTAAATGGTAAGCATGTTTTCATTTTTGGGTAAACTACCCCTTTAAGCAGATAGTTTGTTTATACAGTCCTATGTGTGTATGAGTAGCAAGCAGACCTCATGCACTTTCCAGAAGCTCTTCAGCTGGTGATTTCACACAGGAGGTTTCCCGTCCCTTTCTCACAGCTCACACGGCAATGAGGTTATCGGCAAGGGAATAAGTGTGACTTTGCGTGAACTCTCTCACGTCATTCACATTAGCACAGGATAGAGGGTTATCGCCTGTTATTTCCTTGTTCTCCACCAGCTCTGATCCTTTGGCCTGGTGTGCTGACATCCCTGACACATCCTGTAAACCACATTATTCAAAAGAATACACATCAACTTAAACCTGTACATGACTTTGAAGCAAGTTTATGAAAAAAGACTGATTCAAACCAGTGTTAGTTAATTAGAAAGTGTGATTGTTAGTTTAGCAGAAATCTTTTCAACAGAAACAATGTACTGCAGACCTCGTGTTTCAGTATAGACCGCAATAGCACCTCTCTATGGTCAATTGTGGAATATATAGCCTAATATACCTACATACTATATCTGCACTGCATAAAATATCTGTTAATTAACAGTTTACATATTTTGTTTTCCATTTATGTATTATTGTATGTGTTATTGGACATTGATCTCTGCTCTGTGGAGTTTTGATGTTGAAAATTCAACTCTGCAGTTTAGCAAATTTACTTTTATTGACATTTATATAGATGTTTCCCAGTGATGGGTTGTGGCTGGAAGGGCATCTGCTGCGTAAAACATATGCTGGATAAGTTGGCGGTTCATTCCGCTGTGGCGACCCCAGATTAATAAAGGGACTAAGCCGAAAAGAAAATGAATGAATGAATGGCATTTATATAGTTTGAAATAATATAATGTATAAGAAATAATAGAGAAATAAATCTGTAAAATAACACAAAATGGACTGCAGCTTATTACAAGGTTTTCGTACTGTAATATACAACACCAACCAACCATATATCACACTAAACTATTAAAAATGTTAATAAAAGTATATTTTAAGGTTAATAGTTGTCAGTAGAAAAATCTCATAATGACATTCAAAAGCATTAATAAAAGGGAAAAAAATTAAATAAAACATTAATCACAAAATAAAGAAAACTTTTAATATATGGATATTTTACAGTTATATATAAAAATATATATGCAAGTGACAACTTTTGCAATATTTTGAACTATTTGTTGCATATGACATATTTTATATATGTGAAATTTAAATATGAACTTGTATGTCATGCAGTTGCATATATTTCCATGTATCAGATTTCTGTTTGTTCTTCTGTTGGTAAGTCAGGGCTTATCATGGGCAAAGTGAGGCCAAAAGCATCAGTCATCAGTCCTCAAACAGCAAGGATAAAATAAAAAATGTTTTCCTTTCTCTGACTAATTGCCTTAATGCGCTATAAGACTTACCCTTAAAAGAATAGATCACCCCCCAACCCCCATAAAAAAAAAATTTATTAACTATTTATTCACTCATTTTCTTTTCGGCTTAGTCCCTTTATTAATCTGGGGTCGCCACAGCAGAATGAACCACCAAATTATCCAGCATATGTTTTACGCAGCGGATGCCCTTTCCAGTTGCAACCCATCACAGACAATTTAACTTACCCAATTCACCTATACCACATGTTTTTAGACTGTGTGGGAAACTTGAGCACCCAGAGGAAACCCACGCAAACATGCAAACTCCACACAGAAATGCCAACTGACCCAGCCGGGGCTCGAACCAGCGACCTTCTTGCTGTAAGGCGATTGTGCTACCCACTGCGCCACCATGCCGCCCCATTAACTATTTACCCTCACTGAAAAAATATGTCAATTTATATGTTGAATTTAAACAAACAAAATACATTTAGTAATGTTCAACTTAATTTGTTTGTTTAAATTCAGCCCAAATAAATTGTTTACATCCACTTAACTTAAATTTAGCAAATCCAAGGAATCATCTTTGAATGATTTTTTTCAGTGCACCCACTGAGTTTCTTTTTCTGTTGAACACAAAAGATGATAAAACCGGAAACCATTGACATCCATAGTAGGAAAAACAAATACTATGGGAGTCTATGGAAGCTGTACCAGTTTCCAACAAGACACTTTAACAGAAAGGTGAGTAAATGATGAATTTTCAGTTTTATGTTAAATATACCTTTAACACGCCTCCCTGGAGCAACATTAAAACCAAAAAGGGGAGATTTTATGAAAGCTGACAATATAGCAAAATAAATATGACAGAAAAGAAGTCTAGACTTTTTCCAAATGTTTTTAAATGTTGTACTTCAGCGTCATTTCACTAATAATTTACAATGAAAACAGTTAGTAATTGATTAACTTGTGCTAGTAGCGCACCTCAAACAAACTGCAAGAAATAAAACTAAAAGAACATACAGTACTTGGCCACACTTCTTCCTGGCTTCTTTATCTACAATCACAGGAATACACAAAATAACTCCAATAGGGATATTAGGATGAATTGTAGTGTTACATCACATTTCTTTAGAAAGCATCAAATATTTATTTATCTATTTTTATGAAATGCAGTCCATGTGCTTTGAGTGATCTCTCATCTCATACTGTAATGCTTTCAGTTAATGCAGAGGGAGCTACAGCACAGAAAAGCAGAGCTATAGGAACTATATGATTAAACAGATTATATTTAATTTATGACTGTCTATGGCTATAACTGCAAATGCAGTAATCTGGCATCAGCAAGGGCATGCACAGGCAGGAGATTGATAAAGCACAAAACCCAATAAAGGACTATTACAATCACATATGATTTGTCTATGTTTTCAAGCTGTCTTTTTTTAAGACATATCCATGTTGATTATGGCAGTTGTTAGCATAAGTAGTCTTTACAATAGTCTGTCAATATATTTCTGTGTCATAGTGCAATCTGGGGTAATTTTGGATACTTGCTGGTGTCTGAAATTGTTTGTTGTTGAGTGACATAACTTAATATGTCCTAGAAGTCAAAGTACAAAACATTTGTTGTTTTCTGTCTGATTTGGAATAATTCTGATAGCATTGTCTGCACACTAAAACAATTAAATGTGACCCTGGACCACAAGATCAGACTACTGTTTCATGGGTACATTTTTGGCAGTAGCCAAAATACATTGTATAAAGAAATCAGCATTTTTTTCTTACATGACATTAGAATATTAAGTAAAGATCATGTTCTGTGAAGACATTTAGCACATTTCCTTCCCTAATTATGTCAAAACCTATTTTTGGATTAGAAATATATGTTAATAACATAGTTAAGAGCATAATTTGGACAACTTTAAAGGTCATTTTCTCATTATTTAGATTTTTGTTGAACCTTCAGATTCCAGATTTTCAAATAGCTTTATTTAGGCCAAATATTATCATACACATCATTGGAAAGTGTATTTATCCAGCTTTCGGATGATTTATCTCAGTTTTCAATAATTTACCTTTTATTTTGTGGTCCAGGGTCACAAATGTTCATGGTTCAAGTTACATGGTCTAAAATGATCAAATTAACTAATATTTATTGCAATAATTAATAAATTCATTCATTCATTCATTTTCATTTCGGCTTAGTCCCTTTATTAATCTGGGGTCGCCACAGCGGAATGAACCGCCAACTTATCCAGCATATGTTTTACGCAGCGGATGCCCTTACAGCTGCAACCCATCACTGGGAAACATCCATATACACTCATTCACACACACATACACTACGGACAATTTAGCTTGCCCAATTCACCTGTACCACACGTCTTTGGACTTGTGGGGGAAACCGGAGCACCCGGAGGAAACCCACGTCAACACGGGGAGAATATGCAAACTCCACACAGAAATGCCAACAGACCCAGCCGAGGCTTGAACCAGCGACCTTCTTGCTGTGAGGCGATTGTGCTACCCACTGCGCCACCGTGAGGCCCTGCAATAATTAAACAACAACTAAAAATATTATTGCAATAAAACATAATGAATTCTAAACGTATGAATGCATGAAAACACATAATAACTTCGGCTTAGTCCCTTTATTAATCAGTGGTCGCCACAGCAGAATGCACCGCCAACTTACCCAGCATGTTTTACACAACGGATGCCCTTACAGCTGCAACCCATCACTGGGAAACACCCATACACCCATTCACACACATACACTACAGACAATTTAGCTTACCAAATTCACCTATAGTGCATGTCTTTGGACTTGTGGGGGAAACCGGAGCACCCGGAGGAAACCCACGTGAACACAGGGAGAACATGCAAACTCCACACAGAAATGCCAACTGACCCAGGCGAGGCTCAAACCAGCGACCTTCTTGCTGTGAGGAGACAGCACTAGCCACTGCGCCACCCTATTATTATTATTATTATTATTATTATTATTATTAAAGTTTCTATATAAATAATTATTAAAAATAAATAATAAACAAACAAATATATAAATAAATAAATAAAATCTGTATTTTTTCATATGTGTTTGTCTGTGTGGGCATTATTTTCATAATATTATTATCAGTGTTTATTTGAATTGGTGGGTACAGTGCAGCTGCTGCAGGAAATGTAACTGATCTTTCTGACATGTATAAGATGTCATGATGTTACGTGTGTCACGCTGCACACATAGTTGGGAAATAGTGCTGAGGCAGGACAGAACATTCTAATGAGTCTTTCTTGGAACACAGAGTACAAATTCACAAGCGTGCGGTTGTAAGTGAGAGCAGAATGTGATAGGCTTTCCGAGTTGTTTTAGTGAGATACCTATCCAACAATCTCTTAACGCTGCCTAAAAAAAAAACTGCTCGTTTCGAAACTCAGAATGCTCTAATGAATCATGCAAGGTTGAATATAATAGAGTTCAAACAGCAGATAAGGGCAATGCTGACGAAGCCATGCTGATTATATTTGCCCTGTTTCTCTGTTTGTTCTTTCTCATAATCAAAACTGGGAAAAGCGTCAAACCATCCTCAACAGAAGGTTGGAATTCAGCCACCATTAAGATAAACAATCCTCCCCTAGTGTTAATAAAATAAAATGTGTCCTCCTATAATAGTGAATCAAACAAAAACACATAAATACAACAATATTATGCTATATTTTTATAACCGATTTGTTCTCAAATGCTAATATCATAATTTAAAGCTCAGTAGCTTTATAACACAATGACTTTCAATTGCAAAACAAAATGTAGTGTTCATATAGTTTGCAGATATAATGCACACCTTTTACATTTTTTTTATTTTTATTATAATAAAAACGATATTACATAAAAAATTATTACAATAAAAACGTGATCCAAGACTTGTGAAGAGAAGATGTCAACCATAGAGGACTTCTAGAGGTATCCATAATCCTGGAACCGCCGGTGACCCAATCACACCTGCAGCTTCTGCACAATGAACGTCTAGCATTCTCCAGCCTTCAGTGCCTAGATTGCAGCTCTGCACAAGACGTTTGGCCAAAGGAGAAACGGTTGTGTGTCCAAGTAAGCCTGGCTTCTCTTAATGTTTTTTCCTTCACTTTCGTCAATTTGTGAAGTTTGTTCCTTGCCACTGTCGCCGCTGGCTTGTTTGCTTTGGGACTTGTGGAGCTGCGCATCGATGGATTTGCTCTTCAGTGTTTGGACTTTCAGCAGTGAAAATGAAACCACACTGAACTGAACTAAACTAAACTTCAACTCAATAACTGGACTGACACAGTTTCAATTTACTAGAACTTCTATGTTAAGCTGCTTTGACACAATCTACATTGTGAAAGCGCTATAGAAATAAAGATGAATTGAATTGAATAAACTGTAAATCAGGAGTCAAATAGGGGTCTTTTTTTCATTACCGAATATGAATGTCCTCAAATGCTAAATATCATATTTTAAAGCTCAATAGCTTTATGGCTATCAATCATGAAACCAACTGTAAAGTGTTCATGTAGTGGTCAAATATAATGCACATCTTTTACTTCTACACTGTTAACGATCTTTGAAAATTATACAGTATTTAACTGTAATATAAACTGTATTTTACTGTACGACAGTTATGTGGTATGCTGAATACTGAATTTTAAAGTCCCATTGTAACAATTACTGTATATTTTACAGTTAAGATTCACAATACCGAAATATACAGCAAGATAAATGATGATGCAATTATAAATAAAGTTATTTTTTGCTGTAATTGATTTACAGTAAGTTATTGGCGATTCTACAGGAAATTGTGAACAGTATATATTTATAGGTCAAAAATTTTATATTTCAGAACTGAATGTCCTCAAATGCTAATTTCAGATTTTTAATCTCAAAAGCTTTATATGACAATGACTTACGATCAAAAAATTCATACAATTCATACAAGTATAAATATAATGCACACCTTACATATATGGTCAAAAGAGCTATTTTTCAGAGGGTCCCTAAGTTTGCGAATATTAAATGTCAACCTAATCAAAAATAAATAAATTTTCAGACGATCCCTAAGTTTGCGAATATAAAACGTTGAATCAGCTTGGACTTATACATTATACCTCACAAGTTCTCCATGCAAAGGAAAGCAAATGGGCCTATATACTCTGAGGATAAATCCAGACCTCGATGTGAGCTTTATTTTCAAATAAAAGCCTCACATCTGTTCCACAATTATCTTTCGGTGAGGGTGTCACAGGTTTTGACCCCATTTCTCCACCATCACACTAATTTATGGTCAGACTGTCCATTTAACAACAGCTTTCTAAAGGTCATTGTGTCATATTTACTGTAAAAGCACAGAACACCACCTGAGACTACTAATACTCAAGTGATTGAGTGTTCTAGCACACACATGCTCAGGCTTCTCTGAAACAAAAGCAAATCAAGAGAAACATAAAAAATAAAGAAGTCTTAAGTCTTTTAAGTAAATCAGTAGTGCGACAGAGACCTCTGGTGGACATTTTAAGCATAGTCGTGACATCTAAATGCTTCATCTCTTACAATCATGGGTGTTGCAAGGGCTATTTTTATTTCGCTATTTTAATTTCAAAATTAACTACCAATATAAAACACATTACAGTGCATGTGGCATTAACTATACCATACAGTGACAGAACCACTTAGTGAATGTACTCATTTAAACTCCCAGAGATAGAAACATTATGTGTTATCTTGTATTTTACTTTTTTGTATTTATATATTATTTATTATTATGATTCAGATCATGAAATATGTTAATTACCCTGTAGGTTTAAAAATATATATTTAAATTTGCAGTTTAATTAGGAAAAGGGCAGTTTTATTTATTTAATACATGGAAACAAAAAATGTGGGGGCCTCACGGTGGCACAGTGGGTAGCACAATCGCCTCACAGCAAGAAGGTCGCTGGTTCAAGCCTCTGCTGGGTGAGTTGGCATTTCTGTGTAGAGTTTGCATGTTCGCCGCGTGTTGGCGTGGGTTTCCTCCGGGTGCTCCGGTTTCCCCCACAAGTCCAAAGACATGCGCTATAGGTGAATTGGGTAAGCTAAATTGTCTGTAGTGTATGTGTGTAAATGAGTGTGTGTAGATGTTTCCCAGTGATGGGTTGCAGCTAGAAGGGCATCCGCTGCGTAAAACATATGCTGGATAAGTTGGCGGTTCATTCTGCTGTGGTGATTAATAAAGCCGAAATGAAAATGAATGAATGAATGAATGAAACAAAAAATATACTTGAATATAGAAAGTAGTTTTTACTACAGTAAACAGGTGTTTAAGGTGTTTATGAAACCATTTGCTAATATGACCAATTGTCAATTTGTAGGAAAACTAAAATATTTTATTTGGAAGATGTTACGAATCAGATGTTACAAAGACGTTATTACAGTTTTCTAAACAGTATATATATATATATATATATATATATGTGTGTGTGTATATATATGTATATATGAATATATGTGTATATATATAAGCATAATGCATAAGATTTTAGCATTAATTTTGGCATATTATTTCTTAAAACAAGACAATATGTTTTGCTTGTCTAGAAAATTCTTCTTGATTTAAGAATATTTAGATATTTGGACTAGAAACAAGACAAAAAATCTAAGTAAGAAAATCATTTTTTGCAGTGTATATATTAAAGAATGGGTGAAAGGTTTATTTATCTTTGTACAATATAATGTTAAATGACCATATAAGTGTACATTCATTATTATAATATTAAATATCATTCGGCAATAGCATAACTACTGTATAGTACAGTACGTTTGACATTAGGCTATAATAGTATACCAATAATGCATTATCATTGGCTCTCAATCTTTTAAAACAAAGCACAAAAGAGAAACAAATCTCCAACCTCAGTTTATGTTGATTAGTTCAGACGGTTTAATTTATTCGTATGGAAACAAAATAGGTACCAATGATTGTAATGTTTTTGTTTTAACTTTTCGTTCGGAAGTTGGTTTAAAATGTGTTGGTTGTTGTAGGTTACATTTAATTCCCGGGTTGGCAATTAGGATGCGCAACTCGCATCCTACATTCATTTGCATTTACATCTACATTTACATTCAAGCTAAAAACAATGGACACACGGTTATTTGCTTAAATGAAAATTTGGTGCATGCGCAGAAATGATGAACTCCGAAAAAATATTATGACTCTTACTATGGTGACGAATTGTCAGTGAAAGTATATTTGGGTGGATCTTGCTCTGCTCTTCTCGTTCTGTTTATTGTTTTCTGTCTTTTGTCCAGTGAAAAATTTCAGTTTGTGCAATTATAAGCTTTTTATATTCAGATTCGTGTTGCGAGGGTTTCACTAAAGAATTTGGTATGAAAATCTATACTTGTCTTTATAACAATATATATTTTTTACTATTGTCCATATTCTGCTTCTGAAAAACGGATTTCAGAAGTGCAGTTGCCAGCAATGAAAGTGTAATTTTTTATCATGGATCTAAATAAAGCAATTACTGTAAGTTGATAGAATGCAATCAGCCATTGAGTGCAAATGTAGACGTATATAAAATCTGTTTTCAGCAAGTAAAATGTCTTTGCCAGAAGCTGTTGTCTTCTACCACCAAACATTCATTCATTCATTCATTCATTCATTTTCTTTTCGGCTTAGTCCCTTTATTAATCTGGGGTCGCCACAGCGGAATGAACCGCCAACTTATCCAGCATATGTTTTATGCAGCGGATGGCCTTCCAGCTGCAACCCATCACTGGGAAACATCCATACATACCCATTCACACTCATACACTACGGACAATTTAGCTTACTCAATTCACCTATACTGCATGTCTTTGGACTTGTGTGGGAAACCGGAGCACCCGGAGGAAACCCACGCAAACACGAGGAGAACATGCAAACTCCACACAGAAACGCCAACTGACCCAGCTGGGGCTCGAACCAGCGACCTTCTTGCTGTGAGGCGATTGTGCTACCCACTGCGCCACTGTGCTGCCATGACCAAACAATTAAATCTAACAAGGAAAATGTCTCAATGAAAATTAACCAAACAAGTTTGATATTTTCAGGGTATTTGGTATTGAATTCCTTACTTCCAATTTTTATTTGTTTAGCAGAGTTTCACATTATTGCCAATTCCTAATAACTACCTCTGGTGTTTCAAAGCTTAACAGCAAGATTGTATAAGGGTAATATCCTATATTTTGATATTTACATTTGTTTACTTAGTTGGATTAATAACAATAATTTCATTCAATTAAACAACATTTTATATGAAATAGGATGATATCTTGAACCATTGAACATTAGGTCAAAAGGGCCTGATTAAGCTACAGTGTTAAAGCCTGTTTAGTTTAAATATATATTAAAAGTCTGACATGAAGTGATATGACTGGAGTATGATAAAATCAATTCAATTCATCTTTGTTTCTATAGTGCTTTTACAATGTACATCGTGTCAAAGCAGCTTAACATAGAAGTTCTAGTAAATTGAAACTGTGTCAGTCCAGTTTTCAGAGTTGCCAGCAGGGTAATTCATTTACCAAATGATAAAATACAGTTTATATTAATATGAAACATCCTGTTATGGCATCCTGAAACAAATTCATTCATTCATTTTCATTTCGGCTTAGTCCCTTTATTAATCTGGGGTCGCCACAGCGGAATGAACCGCCAACTTATCCAGCATATGTTTTACGCAGCGGATGCCCTTCCAGCTGCAACCCATCTCTGGGAAACATCCATACACACCCATTCACACTCATACACTACAGACAATTTAGCCTACCCAATTCACCTGTACCGCATGTCTTTGGACTTGTGGGGGAAACCGGAGCACCTGGAGGAAACCCACGCCAACACGGGTAGAACATGCAAACTCCACACAGAAACGCCAACTGACCCAGCCGAGGCTCGAACCAGCGGCCTTCTTGCTGTGAGGCGAACGTGCTATCCACTGCGCCACCGTGAGGCCCTGAAACAAATAAGATAAATTAATGATTTTTTTACTGCTTTTGCTATTTTGTATGGCTTATACCTCTCCAAATATTGATGTGTGTGTGTGTGTGTTTTTTAGATGGCTACATTTGAAGATTATTGTATTCATATTTAAGTATCAAACTGCAGCGCTGCACTTGATGACTAAAGTCTTCATGATTTTGTCATTTTTGACAATTGATTTAACAATGATTTTGCTTTATAGGTCTTGTATTAGTTTAGTCATTTGAATAATAAAATTAAATGTCATAACTGAATGTGCTTCATACATTGGCTGGATAAGAGTGCTGGAAATTCCGGTTTCACCAGTAAGATTGCTTTCGGTGCTTTATGGGAATGCTTGCTTGAAATCCATTTTTATCCATGAGTGGAGTTGCTCAAAGAGTTGATTGTGAAACAGTGAGTTTCATGTTTGTAAAAAATACAACAGTACTTCTATTTGTTTTGTATCACGCTGAAGCATAAAGGTAAGGTTGTTCAATTGTATTTACTTTATCCTGTAATCTAAGGAACTGAGATTCATGGTTGTTCAACAATTTGTTTATTTGGCTAGTTAGCATGTTGCTAATAGTGACATGATAATGCGTGGCAGTACAGAAATATATGCATGCATGTGTCTACTTAATAAATATACACAGTACATACACTTAAATTATTTATTTGGGATGTGATTAATTGTGATTCATTCATATATATATATATATATATATATATATATATATATATATATATAT
>CAIGQW010048730.1:0-10737 GCA_903798125.1 Danio choprae
CTCAATGAATCAGCTGTTTTGAATGAATCATTTGAGTCAATGATTCAATTATCCATTCATAAAGACTAGCTCTGTACAAAAGACTCATTTACTATTTCCCTACTTGAATACAAGTGAGCAAATTTGGACACCTAATCAAGTTCAAGCTCAATGAATCAGCTGTTTTGAATGAATCATTTGAGTCAATGATTCAATTATCCATTCATAAAGACAGTAGCTCTGTACAAAAGACTCTTTTACTATTTCCCTGCTTGAATACAAGTGAGCAAATTTGGACACCTAATCAAGTTGAATGAATCAGCTGTTTTAAATGAATAATTTGAGTCAATGATTCAATGATCCATTCATAAAGATGTCAGATAAGTTAAAACCCTCATTTATTATTCCCTATATGAAAGCGATTGAGCAATTTTGGACATCTAATCAAGCTAAACTTTAATTAATCAGCTATTTTGAGTCAATGATTCAATTATCCATTCATAAAGACAGTAACTCTGTTTGAAAGCCTCATATACTATTCCTTACATAAAAATGAGTGAGCAAATTTGCACACCTAATCAAGTTCAATGAATCAGTGGTTTTGAATGAATCAATTGATTCAATGATTCATTCATAAAGGCAGCAGCTCTGTTCAAAAGCTTCATTTACTATTCCCTACATGAAAGCAAATGAGCAAATATGCACATCTAATCAAAATAAAAAAATGAAAGAACCAGCTATTCTGAATGAACCATTTGAGTCAATGATTCAGTGATTCATTCAGAAAGACATTAGCTCTGTTCATTTACTATTCCCTACATGAAAGCAAGTGAGCACATTTGGACATCTAATCAAGATAACTTCACTTGATAAATTTGGACACTTAATCAAGTTCAAGTTCAGTTAATCTTTTTTTTATGATATGAATGATTCATTGATTCATTTATAAATACAGTAGCTGTGTTCGAAAGCCTTGTTTACTATTGCCAAAATTACAAAGTGTGAGCAAATTTGGACACCTAATCAAATTCAATGAATCATTATAGGCTTCGCTCACAGTGGCGCAGTGGGTAGCACATTCGCCTCACAGCAAGAAGGTCGCTGGTTCGAGCCTCGTCTGGGTCAGTTGGCGTTTCTGTGTGGAGTTTGCATGTTCTCCCCGTGTTGGTGTGGGTTTCCTCCGGGTGCTCCGGTTTCCCCCACAAGTCCAAAGACATGCGGTACAGGTGAATTGGGTAGACTAAATTGTCCGTAGTGTATGTGTGTGAATGAGTGTGTATGGATGTTTCCCAGAGATGGGTTGCGGCTGGAAGGGCATCCGCTGCGTAAAAACATATGCTTGATAAGTTGGCGGTTCATTCCACTGTGGCGACCCCAGATTAATAAAGGGACTAAGCCGAAGTGAAAATGAATGAATGAATGAATGAATTATAGGCTTCGAATGAATCACTTGATTTAAATGACTCTCATTAAGATTCACTAGTTTTTCAACCCACAACAGGCCACAAATAAAACAAACAAATTCTTCAAACACCAAACTTGGGTCTCGAAGAGTTAAAATACAAAGTGATTAAATATAACTGATTCAACTTGTGAAACTTCATCCGCCAGACAGATCTTTAGTATGCAGGTCTGAGCTGTTGAAATCGGAGCAGAAAGTTCAATAACGCTTGCTCAGAAAACTCTAAAGAGCAGCTTTCAGATCAGCGGGGTCTACTTCTCAGCGGACTCCTTGTTACACGCTTGCTAAATCTCTAATTGAGCGCTTTGAAGACCCACAGAGAAAGAGTGAAAAAGAGAGAGCTAATTGTCCCATATGCGAGCCAAGAAAAGGGTCCAATCTTGGCCCCCTTCCTCAATTTAAAGCCTTCGTCCAAGATAAAGGGATTGTTCTCTGTAAAGTAGGTCACCTTAATTCTGGAATTGGATACGGATATCGGGCCCTGTCCTGACAGACAAAGCATAGGTCTACTGAATTCAACACATCTCCCAATTGGGATTCAAGGGCACTGCTGGTGAGCCGGGTTCAAGACTAAAATACTAAAGTAATTTAAAGCAAATGCCAGTGTTTTTGAACCATTCCGTAGTGAAGTGTTTTATACTGTATACATTATAGCTGTGCATGAATTCAATTGTGGACATCTAATCAAGACAAATCCAATGAATCAGCTTTTTTGAACGAATAATTTGAGTCGATGATTTAATGATTCATTCATACAGATGACAGATTAGTTTGAGACCCTGATTTACTATTCCCTATAAAAACATGAAGAGCAAATGTGGATGTCTAATCAAGATAAATTCAATGAATCAGCTATTGTGAATGAATCATTTGAATCAATGATTCACTGATCCAGTCATACAGATGGCAGATTAGTTTTGATTCATTCAATCTGAAAATTGAATCAAGATTTGAAGAGACAATGAAAATTACCTCACTATTTATTCACCTTTTATGAATTTCTTTCCTCCGTTGAACACAGACCAAAATATTCTGAAGAACTAGGGGACAAATCTCACATTGACATCAATGCAAAACCAAAAGTAAAATAAAAATACTATGGAAGTCAATGGCTGCTTGTTCAGAATTGTTCAAACTAGTTTTGAACAAGTACAGAATGAGTAAATTATTATTATTTGAGTGAACTGACACATTAAGAGCGGCACGGTGGCTCAGTGGTTAGCACTGTCACCTCACAGCAAGAAGGTCGCTGGTTCGAGTCCCGACTGGGCCAGTTGACATTTCTGTGTGGAGTTTGCATGTTCTCCCCGTGTTGGCGTGGGTTTCCTCCGGGTGCTCCGGTTTCCCCCACAGTCCAAACACATGCGCTATAGGGGAATTGAATTAACCAAATTGGCCGTAGCGTATGAGTGTGTGTGAATGTGAGAGCATGTATGGGTGTTTTCCAGTGCTGGGTTGCGGCTGGAAGGGCATCCGTTGTATAAAACATATGCTGGAATAGTTGGCGGTTCATTCCACTGTGGCGACCCCTGATAAATAAGGGACTAAGCCGAAGAAAAATGAATGAATGACCCTTTAAGACTGAATAACATCATCTCTCAAGCATTCATTTGGTATGCTTTGTTCCATTTAATTAAAAGCAAACTCTAAACATATAAAGGCAGTGACCCACTTTAAATATAGACACAACTTGGCACTAAAAATATCCTCAATGTTGACCTACTAATAAACAAAACACTACACCGTCCAGGTCGTATAAATAGCAAGTGTTGCAAGTTAATATGAATGCAAACTACTGAGACGGATATGAATATTTGATCAGGAGCAAGAATTCTGAAAGCATTTCACAACCCTATTTTAAAGGATTCGTGACTTGTTAGAGAAGCCAGCGGATTCGTGCTCGGCATCTGTCCATCGGGACTGAGCACTTTTTACTTTTTAAAACTTATTCAAGATCCACAAGGGAGAAGCTGTCATCTTACTCGCTTTTGTTTTTGTGCTGCGTGTCATTCAAGAGAGTCTGCTCGCTGTAATCCTTTATGAAGGCCTAGGTTTGCAAATTTGATATGTAGACTCAGCAAAAGTAACCGAGGAAAGTGACAACTGATACTTGGTAGTTCCTGCTATTGGTGAAATTACCATACAATAGACATCAGGGTCAGGAACATACAGTCAGCAACACAATCCTCGTCTAAGACACTCTTATCTAGTTTATTTATGTATTTATTTATGTTTTAAAGGGAACCTATAATGCAAAAATCACTTTTATACAGGGTTTAAACCCAGTTGTGTGTCAGCAGTCTGTAAATATATGCAGCGTCTAATGGTAAACATGAATTAATTCAATTTTTTCTAAACAGTCATTCACTGACATTCTCCCTTTGTACGTGTCATCAGAGGGGGAAAGCCCCGCCCACTAGTGCCCATCTCTCCCTCATTAGCATAAACAGCAGCCCTGAGTGAGAAGCAGCCGTCTGTCCATTAGCCATACGAGTGTTTGAGCTGCTGAAGATAATGTCAGCTAAGACTAAGAGGATTATAAATGTGGAGTTTAAGATGAGGCACAAATGATCAGCGACAGGAGTCTCCATAGACTGACGCATTCTGATGCAAACATTTGTACTTTTCCCACAGATAACGTTAGTCCTCTTCTCTAGTATATTAATAACCTGAATTAAACTGAATATGAAAATACAAACATGACTCCTCCAGGGCAGCACGGTGGCGCAGTGGGTAGCGCTCTCGCCTCACAGCAAGAAGGTCGCTGGTTCGAGCCTCGGCTGGGTCAGTTGGCATTTCTGTGTGGAGTTTGCATGTTCTCCCTGTGTTCGCGTGGGTTTCCTCCGGGTGCTCCGGTTTTCCTCACAAGTCCAAAGACATGTGCTATAGGGGAATTGGGTAAGCTAAATTGTCCGTAGTGTATGTGTGTGTATGGATGTTTCCCAGTGATGGGTTGCAGCTGGAAGGGAATCTGCTGCGTAAAGCATATGCTGGATAAGTTGGCGGTTCATTCCGCTGTGGCGACCCCAGATTAATAAAAGGGCTAAGCCGAAAAGAAAATGAATGAATGAATGAATGACTCCTCCATTCATGTATGCTACAATTAGGTGCATGGTAAAAAATCTTGGATCTAAAATTCTGAAACCTGTAAATAAGGTTAACAAATATTTGTTTTCTTTATATTATTTTTCTGTGGGGCATTTTAGCAACTAAAATGGTGTTAATAATGTACTTTAGTGCAGTAAAATGATTAATGATGATTTAATATTTGTATTTTAATCATCCAGTGTGATTCATTCATTCATTCATTTTCTTTTCGGCCTAGTCTCTTTATTTATCAGGGGTCGCCACAGCGGAATGAACCGCCAACTTATCCAGCATATGTTTTACACAGTGGATGCCCTTCCAGCCACAACCCAACACTGGCAAACACCCATACACTCTTGCATTCACACACATACACTACAGTCAGTTTGGACTGTGGGGGAAACCGGAGCACCCGGAGGAAACCCACGCCAACACAGGGAGAACATCCAAACTCCACACAGAAACGCCAACTGACCCAGCCGAGGCTCGAATCAGCGACCTTCTTGCTGTGAGGCGATCGTGCCCAGTGTTTGTATATTTATAGAATTTAAGGTGTGTGTACTGTGTGTATCAGGAAATGTGCTATACAGTGATATATATATATATCATTATTAGAATATGAGATTAACTACAATTGAAGCTTTTCTTATGGAGAAAGCCTTTTTTATTATTACAAACCCCAATTTTTGGAAACACTGCTGTGGTCAATATTATTCGCCCCCTTAAGAAATATAACTTTTTTGATGGGGTACAGAATAAACCACTGTTGTTCAATGACTTGCCTAATTACCATAGCTTGCCTAATTAACCTAGTTAAGCCTTTAAATGTCACTTTAAGCTGGATACTATTCATTCATTCACTTTTGGTTTAGTCCCTTATTTATCAGAGGTTGCCACAGCGGAATGAACCGCCAACTATTCCAGCATATGCTTTACACAACGGATGCCCTTCCAGCTGCAACCCAGCACTGAAAAACACCCATACACACTCACATTCACACACACACTCTTACACTAGGGGAATTGAATGAACTAAATTGGTCATATAGCGCATGTGTTTGGACTATGGGGAAACCGGAGCACCCGGAGGAAACCCACACCAACACAGGGAGAACATGCAAACTCCACACAGAAACGCCAACTGTCACAGCCAGGACTCAAACCAGCGACCTTCTTGCTATGAGGCGACAGTGCTAACTACTGAGCCATCGTACCGGCCCAGCTGAATACTAGCATCTTCAAAAATAACTAGTAAAATATGATATACTGTCATCATGGCAAAGGCATCCCATGGCAAATCACTTGGGAAATATTCTATATATATATATTCATTCATTCATTTTCATTTCGGCTTAGTCCCTTTATTAATCTGGGGTCGCCACAGCAGAATGAACCGCCAACTTATCCAGCATATGTTTTACGCAGCGGATGGCCTTCCAGCTGCAACCCATCTCTGGGAAACATCCATACACACCCATTCACACTCATACACTACGGACAATTTAGCTTACCCAATTCACCTATAGCGCATGTCTTTGGACTTGTGGGGGAAACCGAAGCACCTGGAGGAAACCCACACCAACACAGGGAGAACATGCAAACTCCACACAGAAACGCCAACTGACCCAGCCGAGGCTCAAACCAGCGACCTTCTTGCTGTGAGGCGAACGTGCTATCCACTGCGCCACCGTGAGGCGCATATATATATATATCATGATATGTGATTGTCATATGTCATGTCGCCCAACCTTACAGGCATGCAACCTCTATCAAATAAAAACCAGAAAACTGAAAAAAAAAAAACAACACTTTCAGCCCAATCAGCATCTTCGACTGACAAAAGCCAGATAACAAGCTCAGCATCAGATCAATCCGTCCTTTGATTCACTAGAAGAGCTGATAACGTCAAAAGCCTTCAATTACAGCACATTAATCAGGTAATGTCCCCAAAGAATCAGGAGCACGACAACAGCAGCCAGCTTTTCTAGCCTCAATGCAGATGAATATTAATCAGAGCTTAAATTAGACCGACTATCTTTATCCCTTCCCTCCAGCTTCGACTCTCTAAAGTAAAAATACCTGTGAGGAGTGAATAAATAGTGCAAAGCAATCCATATTGATCCTCCAGTGGGTGAGACGGCATTTCCGGCTCACTTTGAAGAGCTTCACAAAAGGTTTCATTAGTTTATGTATTTATTAAGATGAACGATAGTTGAACGTTTACTAATAGTTAACATTACCGTGAGTTAACACGAACTAACAATGACCAACATTATTGCCGTTAACTAACAATTAATAAATACTACATGTATTGTTCATTGTTTGTTCATGTTACTTATAACATTGTGCATTTCTGAGTGTGCCACACACAGGTGAGTGGGTTTGACAAACCACCTGTAGGAACACTCTTCTCTCCATATGCACCACACGCTTTGCTTAAACTCCATCTTACAAGGACTTAATAAGAAAGACAATGTTTACCTGTGAATGTACCACACAGTCATGATGCACTGCTTGTTTTCTTCCACCTTAAATAGCTCCTTTGCACAACATTGTTCTGTTGTATGTAAAAGGATGCCCTTCCAGCTGCAACCCATCACTGGGAAACATTCATACTCATTTATACACACACTCATTCATTCATTCACACTCATACACTACGGACAATTTAGCTTACCTAATTCACCTATACCGCTTGTCTTTGGACTTGTGGGAGAAACCGGAGCACCCGGAGGAAACCCACACCAACACGGGGAGAACATGCAAACTCCACACAGAAATGCCAACTGACCCAGCCGAGGCTCGAACCAGCGACCTTCTTGCTGTGAGGCGATCGTGCTATCCACTGCGCCACCGCGAGGCCTATGTTAGTTATGTATAGGTTTAAAATAGCTCGTCCAGTGTTGTGTTCATATTTATGATTATGTTTATTTGTGTAGCTCCGTGGTCCAGCGAGACACGACATTTCACTCCCACACATGTAGCAGAATGACAATAAAGCTCAGCTTGAACTTGTATGAATGTTATTTCTCCCTATATTTAAAGGAAGACGCATGTATAATATAATGCAAGACAAGGAGGTGATTTCTAGCCAGTCTTAGCACTTTAACCAAGGAACGCATTGATTGAGATACACATATTTTACATTGCTCAGGAGTCAACTGCTCAGAGATTAGTCACTGAGGAATGCTTGAACTAAATGCTAAATGTGGGTCAAACGACAAAACAAACAATAACATTAGAATGCATCTGATTTAATTGAACGTTAATTTCACAGGTCAGAATAAGAGATTTTCAACATTACATAAATATATTTGTCAGGGTTCTGCCACTCCTGTCTTGTAAATTCATGTTTAGGTGGCAGAGTCCAGACACTAGTCATGTCTTGTCCTGTATGTTGTGCTCGGCTCGAGTTTTCTCGGGTCGAGCACTCGTTTTCTGTCATTGTATGAGCGCAATTCTAGTATCACGCGGACCGTGCACTCTCCCGTGTAATGCGGGCGCGCGAGGTCTGCGTGTGGTCTGGATGCGCGCTCTTGTCCTGGTGTTTGTGTTTGTTCTGTCTGCAGCGTGGTGTTTCATTCCCAGCGTCTCAGTCTAGTTGGTTTCGGTTTCGGTTGGTGCTGGGATGAAACATGCACGTTGCATGTGTGAGTGCACGGTGAGTGTTTTCATTTATCGTGTGCTCGTGTCTTGCGTTCAGTCTTCTGTTGGTGTTGTGTTTAGCACGTGGTGCATGTTTACATGCGCCACGTGCTTTGTCATGTGAACACGCGGTTAATGAGTTCTCTCATTGGCTGCATGTTCGAGTCTTGTTTTTGTGTGAGCACATGGCTTGTGTTTTGTTTGTGTCATGTGCTCTCCCGTCTATTGTCTAGTCCCACCCTCCTTGTTAACCCATTATTAGTTTATCCTGTTCACCTGTTTGTGTGTTAATTATTTGTGCTTATATTCTCCTCATGTCTGCTGTCCTGTGCCAGTTCGCCATCGTCTTATATTCCCATGTCGTGTCCTGTTCAGCCTTGTCCAGTCCTGCTCTTTCCTGCAGTCAAGTTTGTTTTTTGTCGTTTTGTTAATGTTTTCCTCCTCTGGGTAGTTTGTTTTACCTTTTGTTTTATTTTGATTAATAAACCCATTTTATTGTATCTGCATTTGAGTCCTCGCTCCTTTCCCTCACCCACAACCGTGATAATATCTGTCATGCCGAGTAACATTATTTCACTGATGTCTTGATATTTGACATTTCAGTTGATATTTTAACACTAAAACAGACACGTTTTATTGCATTTGATAAACTTTGTGTCATTTTAAAACACACACACACCAAAAAAATGATCTTCCCCATAAATAAGTCTGCTTTTCTGCATTTAATATGCTAATATTCGTCCCCAAACATATTAAATTCATCTTTATTCCTATAGCGCTTTTACAATGAAGATTGTGTCAAAGCAGCTTAACATAGAAGTTCTAGCAAACAGCTGTGAACACCTACATGCAATAGTTAAAGAAGAAAACATTATGTTTCTTGAGCATTATGTATTCTGCAGACCTCTTTAAACACAGCTGTGTGCAAACTAGTGACCTACATTTGGTTTTCAGACACAGAAAATGGGCATATTTGACAATTTTATAAATGAAGCCACATGAACATCTCCGTAGTTCTGAAATTAACCCATTAAATGCATTGTGTGAAGCAAGTATTCGCTGAGATTCAAGTGCGTTTGCTGACCCCATAGGATTCATAACCACTGCAGGAACTGTCATAGACCTATACCAAGCCCCTCCCCCAGAGAATGATCAGTCTATAGCGATCAATGATTGGCTACTTTACTAGGAGGCGGGGCTTCATTCGCCATATTGACCATGACACTTTCAAAACTATACAAGTGACATGTCTTGTGTATCCTACAGTCTTCTATACATACAGTATTATACTCTATACATAGTACTATCGTCTTCTATGCATAATATTCTATGTACTCCCCCTACAAAACAATCCCAATCAATGTAAAATGATCAGCTCTTTCCAAGGAGATTTATTTAGGTCATCTTTTGTCAAATGATATTAATAATCGCAATACATAGATCTAAATATCGCAATGTCAGTTTTTAATCCACTATCGTGCAGCCCTATCTCATACGGTCAGCCCAAAAGCAGAAAAATCTTCTTGTAATATAGCTTCACCCATGCTTTTGATCAGAGATGAGAGTCTGAAACATGCAAACTCTCCACAGATTCTTCAGCGCTGTGCACATATATTAGCAGCGTGTTGCAGTCTTTCTGCAGCGGGTGGGAGTCTCTTAATGTTTTGATCTCCAGTCAGTTTCAGGGGTTTGAGAATGCTAATGTCTCTGAAAACCCCCTGCGTCTGCGAGCGCTCCGTCACAAGGACAGAAAATGTTGCACAATGGAGGCACAGATCTCATGAGCACTCCTGATTTTTACTATGGGTGAAAGATGAGAAGGGGAGTAAGCATCAGAACAATAAAAGTGTAATGCATATATTTAGGTAACACTTCACAATAAGGTTGTATTAGTTAATGTATTCAGGGTATCTACAGGAATCAGAGAGTGAAATTCAATACCTTTTTTAAGACCCGTTTAAGACCTTATTGGCACTTTGAGTTTCAACCGGTAACATTGGGGACATTTTAACTTGCAGTATATTTAACTACTGAGTGTAAGAAACTAAAGAAGTGTAAGAACTGAGTGTAAGAACTAAATGAGTCTTAGCTTGTGATAACTCATATCTTATAACTCATTCATTCATTCATTTTCATTTCGGCTTAATCCCTTTATTAATCTGGGGTCGCCACAGCGGAATGAACCGCCAACTTTTCCAGCATATGTTTTACGCAGCAGATGCCCTTCCAGCTGCAACCCATCTCTGGGAAACATCCATACACACCCATTCACACACATACACTACGGACAATTTAGCTTACCCAATTTACCTATACTGCATGTCTTTGGACTTGTGGGGGAAACCGGAGCACCCGGAGGAAACCCACGCCAACACAGGGAGAACATGCAAACTCCACACAGAAATGCCAACTGACCCAGCCGAGGCTCGAACCAGCGACCTTCTTGCTGTGAGGTGAACGTGCTACCCACTGCGCCACTGTGAGGCTATCTTATAACTCATAACTTATCATTCATTAATTTTCCTTCGGCTTAGTCCCTTTATTCATCAGGGGTCACCACAGTG
>CAIGQW010048750.1:6866-24754 GCA_903798125.1 Danio choprae
TATTCCTTATTCATGTGTTTGTCAAATATATTGTACACTGTAAAAAATCAACCGATCCTAAAACCACACAATCGATTTGTGTTGAGACAACATGGAGTTAAGTTAACTAATTATTATTTTTTACAAACTTAAGTGGATTGAACATAAAACAATCTGAAAATCTGAAAATCTCAATTGTCGTTTGAGCTTATTTTAAATAAACACTTTGAACAAACAGCAAATCCCAGATGTCAGGAGTATTTCCGTTGTGTTGTGGCTTAATTCTGTTCTGCTTTTTATAAGTTATTGTTTTGTGCACTAATCAGCATTCGTAGAAATATTCTCGAAAGTACTCACTGAAAAAAAGATGTGTAAAAGTTTGTGTTTTCTCTCTCTCTTTCTCAGGGCGCAGGGTTTGTATTGGAGAGGGTTTGGCCCGGATGGAGCTCTTCCTCTTCTTCACGTCTCTCCTTCAGTGTTTCCGCTTCACTCCTCCTCCTGGAGTGTCTGAAGATGAGCTGGATCTCACACCAGCCGTGGGCTTTACATTGAACCCGATCGCACATAAACTGTGTGCAGTGAAGCGGTTGTGAAGTCTGTTACAGTAAAGTTGTTCTTATGTGTTCAAACACGTCACTTTGTTCTGCATATGCACAAGACACAAAATATTATTAAAGCATGATATAGAATAAGAAATTCATCTCATCTATTTTTTAAATGCATGTTATTTTTTATTTTAAGGGCGGCACGGTGGCTCAGTGGTTAGCACTGTCGCCTTACAGCAAGAAGGTCACTGGTTCGAGTCCCGGCTGGGCCAGTTGACGTTTAATTGTGGAGTTTGCAAGTTCTCCCTGTGTTGACGTGGGTTTCCTCCGGGTGCTCCGGTTTCCCCCACAGTCCAAAGACATGCGGTATAGGTGAAGTGAATAAACTAAATTGGCCAGTGTATGAGTGTGTGAATAAGAATGTATGGATGTTTTCCAGTACTGGGTTGCGGCTGGAAGGGCATCCGCTGCGTAAAACATATGCTGGAATAGTTGGCGGTTCATTCTGCTGTGGCACCCCCTGATAAATAAGGGACTAAGCCAAATGTTATTTTAAATGATTTATACTTACTTTTTAAAAAATAAAAACTGGGCCCATCGCATTTTTGCAATCAGCTGGAAGCAGCGACTGATGCATAGTACCAAGTCTCCTTCCAAGTACGCCACAATATGAATGAAATGTTTTTTGTTTTTTTTTAGCTATATCTATTACATTTTTACTTAAATGGAGATTAACTCAACACTTTAAGGTTAACTTTACATGCTTTGGCTATTCATTTGAACACTTTAAACTGTTGTTAAAATTAAAGTTTTAACAACAATTTTGTCTACTTGTAATCCACAAAAATGTGAATTGACAGTGATGATGGAAGATGATGTGTTATGTTCAGTCTGTAGGCAGTGGGGAATGCATGGACAACAGGACCGTATACAGACTGCACAAGCATGCAAAATGTCCTTAAAATGTGATGTTGATTCTGCTAGCCTTAATTTAGAGACTTAAAAAAGACGCAACAAAAAAAAAGTTTCCCTTTTAGTGCATTGTTTAGTGCAGTGGGTAGCACAATCGCCTCACAGCAAGAAGGTCGCTGGTTCGAGCCTCGGCTGGGTCAGTTGGCATTTCTGTGTGGAGTTTGCATGTTCTCCCCGTGTTGGCGTGGGTTTCCTCCGTATGCTTCGGTTTCCCCCACAAGTCCAAAGACATGCGGTATAGGTGAATTGGGTAAGTAAAATTGTCCATAGTGAATGTGTGTGAATGAGTGTGTATGGATGTTTCCCAGTGATGGGTTGCAGCTGGAAGGGCATCCGCTGTGTAAAACATATGCTGGATAAGTTGGCGGTTCATTCCACTGTGGCGACCCTAGATTAATAAAGGGACTAAGCCGAAAAAGAAAATGAATGAATAGTAGAGCTTGTATTCGTGTGTTTGTGGAGGTTTTTAAAGCCTTCCTTTTATGCCTGCTGTTGATGAGGTAAAATACTAATTTCAGAAGTGGATGTTTACAAAACAGACGAAGAGACGTTCATTGAGACTATCAAAAAGGATGCCATATAATAAAATCAGGAACGTATTTTGTTTCATTTCTATATAAAAACATGACACGGAGCATTATTTTACCCATATTTTTACATTTAATGTTCATACGTTTTTAAACCATTACAGAAAACCTTTCACAATTAATGTTTTAATGTATAAAACATGCCTATAAATTTGTTAATGTATACCTAGTAGAAAAAAAGGTTACATCTGGTTTCGTCTCCGACAAATGTGACCCCAAATTATGGTTAAAGCAACAGTTTTGTACATTTGTGTTTTGTACATTTGTGAAGACCCCTACAGTTTGGTGAGTGTATTTCACTCGTAAACATATTCTGCTTATAGGCTAGTGTAGTAGCCTATACTTATATAGTTTATACTATATATTTCGTCAAAAGACAAAAACGTATTGTGCCCCTTTATATAGAATTGTTATTGATAATCGGATAAATTCGTAGTTCAATATTAGGCTACTGGGCTTATGAGACAAACAGGAATTGTAGGATATTGACTCAAATACAGTCCGAGCCGTCAGTGAACAAACATCTGAGAGAGAGTTTTGATTGAGTAACTCTGTGTTTACTCAAATACCGCGAAGCTTGACGAATAGTTTTGGGAAAGAAGATTGAAGCCATTCGCCTTATTAGAAATAATTTCACGTAAATAAAACAATAAATATCTATATATGACAAAGGACACTTCCTCGTTTTTATTTTGGTTTCGATGAGTTTTTCTGAGGTCTGTCAGAAATGTGAGAGATGCGCTCAGACGGCAGCCTGTGGTGTGAGCGGTCGTGTTTTATGTCAGGACACAAATCTATAAAATGACATGGGTTGCAACCCGTATTACACAAGTATTACAAGTCGATGGTGAATTATGAAGACGTTGCTGATGTCGTCATTTATCAAAAAGCTGATAAATCATACAGAATGAGTTTCATACACATCCTGGGTTTAGGGATATAGGGGTGTGACGATAGGAAATACAGCTTGTACAGTATAAAAAACAGTGGAAACCTATGTATGGAATGTCCCCACAATTCACAAAGACAAACCCGTGTTCGTGTTCAGCTCCTCCCCTCATACAGTACAGTGTGTTTCACAATGTCGAAACCCAAAGAATACAACAGCAGTCTCGTGTGAGACTGCTGTTGTATTGGAGATCTCTGTGATTATGGCTGTAATGGAGACTCTGCTCGTACATGTGTCCACCACAGGAGCTTTACTTGCTGCTGTGCTGGTGTTTCTGCTTGTTTATCTACTTTCCATCAGCTCCAGCTCTCCTGAAGATCCTCCAGGACCTAAACCACTGCCACTTTTGGGGAACTTACACTCCCTGGACCTCAAAAAACTTCACGTGAGCCTCTGGGAAGTGAGTTGCTGCCTTTGGTTAACTTTTATTAGTATAGTTTATTTCCTTACCTTGTTTTAAAAAGTTGGTTCAGGACTGTAATGTCTAATTGACATTTTCTAATATGTAAAGTCCTCCCTAATAATGGAATTGCAGCAGAAAATGTGTAGGTTAAACATTCATTTTAGGATAGTCTTTCCAATTAATTTTATTTGTTTTGCCATATAATAAGGGATATAATAAGGCAAAGCGTTAAGATAATTGCCTCTTGCTTTTTTTCTTCTTCTGAAAAGTGATGTATGCTATTGTAAAAATCTGATTTAATGTCTGTTAACAGAAAATATATAATAATTTACTTCATATAGTTTGTATTTCATACCTGATGTTTGAGTGTTAGAGAATTGAACTCCTGAAAAAGGTAAACAATTACTAAATGTGACCTATTACAGTTTTTTTTCATATACAGTGAAAATAAACTACTTTGTTTCAATTTGCTAGTAGGTTTAACAAATGCTTACCAAAGAACACATAGTAACATTAAAATTAGCGTGACATTTCAAAGTAGAAAGACTGAAAACATGGATTCAAAATTAGCATTTAACGTCAAATCTTACTTTAACCTTTTAGCGTATATTGAGCCTTTAGTGATCCAGGACATCATTCACAGTATTCCTCTGTCTATTATAAACAATATAACCATTCATTCAAGCATTCATTCATTTTCTTTTTGGCTTAGTCCCTTTATTAATCTGGGGTCGCCACAGCGGAATGAACCGCCAACTTATCCAGCATATGTTTTATGCAACGGATACCCTTCCAGCCGCAACCCATCACTGGAAAACATCCATACACACTCATTCACACATATACACTACGGACAATTTAGCTTGCCCAATTCGCCTATACCGCATGTCTTTGGACTAGTGGGGGAAACCGAAGCACCCGGAGGAAACTCACACCAACACGGGGAGAACATGCAAACTCCACACAGAAATGTCAACTGACCCAGCCGAGGCTCAAACCAGCGACCTTCTTGCTGTGAGGCGATCGTGCTACCCACTGCGCCACCATGCAGACCACAATATAACCAGAAAGTTGTAAATTAATAATGTTAACAATAATGATAATAATGTTTTCTAATTAATTGTCAGAACTGAACCAGTACTGAATTTCTAAAAATATGATGACCAGCATTTCCTGCTAATATTTTGAGCACTGTTGAGGGGATTCCTAAACAGCTCTGATTGGCCATTGAGTTCACATGCTCAATAGATATGTCTGTGGCCCCGTTCACACTGTCCGGTCTTGATGCCCAATTCCGATTTGTTGCCTATATCTGTTTTTTTTTCCTGTCCGTTTACACGTCCTTTTTAATCGTGACCCATATCGGATTCATGTGTTTACTCTTGCCATACAATTTACGACGTCGCGCTTGCATAAAGGCGGGTTCTAGCATCTGCGCCACACTTGCCACAATGGAAGAAATTGTCTTGCTATTAGCTCTGCAAAATATGCCAAGTTCAAGGAGGAGGGAAAGGGCCGTCATAACAGCTTGCGCCTATGGTTTAAATATGGTGTCCTCCACCATTCAGAGGAATTTTCAATTCAATTCAAGTTTATTTATATAGCGCTTTTTACAATGTAGATTGTGTCAAAGCAGCTTAATATGTTCTAGTAAAGTCCAGATTTCAGAGTTGAAGTTCAGTTTAGTTCTGTTCAATTCAGTTTAGTGTGGTTAAGTTTCTCTGCTGAAAGTTCAAACACTGAAGAGCAAATCCACCGAAGCGCAGCTTCACAAGTCCCGATCCGAGCAGGCCAGTGGCAACAGTGGCGAGGAAAAAAGCTTCACCAATTGACGAAGTGAAGGGGAAAAAAAACCCTCGAGAGAAACCAGGCTCTGTTAGGCACGATCATTTTTCTTCTGGCCAAACTTCCTGTGTGGAGCTGCAGTCTAGGCGCCGGAGGCTGGAGAAGCTGGACGTCCATCGTGGAAAGCTGCAGGTGTGGTAGGGCACCAGCAGGAGGTCCGGCTGGCCCACAGGATCAAGCGTAGACTTGTTTGCCACAGTGGCCTTTCAGGAATCAGTCTCATGCACTCCATTCCTCCATGACCACCACAGCATCAGCTCAGGATACGGCCTGGTCCAGGATTTGTGGGTACGAGAGAGATCTCAGGTCTGGTGGGAGCAAATTCTGGCGACTGACCTTTTTCCTCTTCCATGTTTTCTCTGTTGTTGTTGTTCACTGTGTCGGCGTCTCCACACACGCTCTTCTTTTTACGTCATTAAACCCACTGCGCGTGATCAATCATAGGTGTTTAAGAACTCGATCAACAACGCTCAAAAAGCAAGCGGGATATTATTTACATTTGTTTATTTGCTATAAATGCTCATGTTGTTCTGTGCATGTGCTTTAGTTTGGTTTGATACATTCATAAAGAGTGTTTTCTTTAAGCAGGTAAAATTAAAGGTGCAGTACATATATCTGACTGCTTGTATTAAAGGACAAAATTGTATTACAAATAATATATAAATATAAATATATTTATAAATTCTAAGTTTTAATACAAGAATTATTGTGTTGCTTATTAAAATATCAAATTGTTTATGAAAAGCATCGTCAATGCACCGAGATATCGAATTGAACCGAATCGATGGCATGATAATTGTAACCGAACCGAACCGTGAGACCAGTGTAGGTTCACACCCCTATTGTAGTTATTTGTTACTATATGTATTGTTATTTAGATACTTTGCACAACAACTTACATTTTTAAACTAAAAAATGTTCTATTTGTCCGACAATATATTCATATTATTAATTAATTAATAATCCATATGAAATAAATGTAATTAATATTATTAAACAAAGGCACACTGTGTCATTTTCGCCACTAGAGGGCATGAATTCACAACAAACAAAGCCATATTTTGATGATGGGGTGACTGAGGGTGGAACCATGGAAGTTGTGGTCTTCATTAACATCTTACGGTGCATCCTTACTCTGCTTCATACTAACATGATAAGTCAAGTCAAGTCATACTAACATGACAATAACACCTATTATCATGTTAGTATGACTTGACTTGACTTATCATGTTAGTATGAAGCAGAGTAAGGCTAAAAGCATCACAAAAGTTTAATGCAGCTGTTATAGAGATAAATCCATGTTAGATATTAAAGACTTGAATATGTAACAACGATTGCCAAAACATTACCGTTAAGTGTTAAAGGGCTAAAAAAAACAACTTCTGTCACAGATTTTTAAAGGGGCAGTTCACAAAATATTAACATTTACTCACATTCAATTGGCTCTAAATGTTTATACATTTCTTCTGTTGAACACAAAATAAGATATTCTGAAGAAAGTTGAAAACCAGCAGCTATTGACATCCATAGTAGGAGCGAAAAATACTATGGAAGTCAATGGCTGCTTCTTTACAACATTCTTCAGTATGTCTTCCTTTGTGTTCAACAGGACAAAACAAGCTCAAACAGGTTTGGGATAAGTGAAGGAAGAGTAAATGATGACAGAATTTTCATGTTTGGGTGAGCTACTCCTTTAAGATCCACTTTCCAAATGCTTTGCTTGTCCATCAGTTGAAGCTAATAACAGCTAATGAAACCAAAAATATTTTGCATTCATTTGTTTTGTGTTTCACAGTTGTCTAAGAAATATGGGCCTGTGTTCCAAGTGCATTTAGGACGCAAGAAGGTTGTGGTTTTGGCCGGATACAAGACAGTTAAACAAGCACTTGTGAACCAGGCAGAAGAATTCGGAGAAAGGGACATTACACCGATATTCCAGGACGTTAATCAAGGACAAGGTAAAACATCAGCTATATAATTAATGTGACACTGAATGATGTGGCGCTTGAGCTTAATCATTGGCAGCAACTGATCTATCCAATATAAAATGTAATGTCATATAGGATTAAAAATTCTAAAGTTATAAGTGGTGGCAATTTATGAATATGGAAAGCTGTGCACAACTGAGTAGGATACTTTTTTAAACGATAAGAAAAATGTACGTAAACTATGATAAAAACACATTTTCTGATTAAATTCCAGCATGTTCATCAAAAAAGTCATGTTATTGTGCTTCAACTGGATCATGTGATGATAAAAAGCATTATTGGACAAACCAGTGGACTAACCACGTTGTAAAACATCTGAAATGTTGTTTTGGTCATTCTAAAATTCCTCAGCCAAAGTCCACCATCAAATTGGTTCAGTATTATTGTGTTTCTCCAGAACTGTCTTGAGTCTCACACCTCCAAAAGCCATTCATTGCATTTCATTTTCGTAATTTAAGTAAGTAAAATTAAGAGTAATTTGTTACATAGAATTTATTTACGTAATAATTTATTTATTAAGTAATTTATTACATAGAAAAAAACTCCTACAAAGGCTTCTCCTGCCACACCAAATTCCCTTTTTCTTTTTTGAAATTTGGTGACAGTTTATCAGGACTCATTGGATGGATACTGTGCTTTCTTCGCAAATGTTTTATGTGATTTTCTAGTTCTGCACATTTATAGTTGGGTAAATAAGTATTCAACATGTCACCATTTTTCTCAGAAAACATATTACTAAAGGTGCTGTTGACTTGAAATTTTCACCAGATGTTGGTAACAACCAAAGAAATCCATATATGCAAAGAAAGCAAAAGTAGTTAGTTTACAAATGAAGTTATGTGTAATAAAATGAAATAATGCAGGGAAAAAGTATTGAACACATGAAGAAAGGGAGGTGTGGAAAGACAGTGAAAGCCCAGATAGCAGCTGAAATCTCTCAGTAGTTCTTCAGCAACCCTCTGCCCTTCCTCATTGTAAATGAATATCAGCTGCTTCAGTCCAACATTTACATTAGCAGGATGATGAAGATGAAACCAGGGTGGACATTTGAGCAAGACAATGATCCAAAACACAGCCAAGGAAACTCAAACGCTTTCAGAGAAAGAAAATCAAGCTGTAGAATGGCCCAGCCAATCACCTGACTTGAATCCAATAGAAAATACAAAACAAAGATCAGATTTGATAGACGAGACCCACAGAACCATCAAGATTTTTACTCTGTTGAAGTCTTACACTGTTAAAAACCACACCTGAGCAATGCATGTGAATGCTTCATTCTCCAAATGAGAGGCGTCTTTAAGCTGCCATCACCAAAAAAGCCTTTTATATAAAGTATTAAATACATTTCAGTAGTTCAGTACTTTGTCCTTGTGTCATTTCATTGTTATTACACACAACTCATTTTTCTGATTTTTTGTTTTGTTTTATTTTTATGTTTGTATTGTTTGTGTTTTTACCAAAATCTGGTTCAACTCAACGTCAACAGCTCCTTTAGAAATATTATTCCCAGAAAAAAACAGGACGTGTTCAATACTTATTTTCCCCACTGTAATTCGCATCTTTGGATGGAAACATAGCTAATGCTTTTCTTCAGGAATCGTCTTTGCTAATGGCGAAAGATGGAGGACGATGAGAAGATTCGCTCTCTCAACACTTCGAGACTTTGGAATGGGCAAAAAACTAAGTGAAGAGAAAATCGTGGATGAAACACGTTATCTGCGGGAAGTGTTTGAAAAGTTTCAAGGTACTGTAGTAGAGCAGTGTTTCTCAACCACGTTCCTGGAGGACCACCACATTTCCCATGTCTCCTTAACCAAACATACCTGATTCAGATCATCAGCTCATTAACAGAGATTGAAAGACCTGTAATGGGTGTAACAGACAAAGGAGACTTCCAAAACATGCAGTGTTGGTGGTCTTCCAGGAATGTGGTTGAGAAACACTGCTGTAGAGCGATCACCGGTGTGAATGCCATACTTTTGTACATATTAAATTACTCTACATCTCCTCTCTGTTTGCATATGACTTGCAGGAAAACCATTTGATACAACTCAACCAGTGAACTATGCCGTCTCCAACATCATCTCAGCTATTGTTTATGGGAAACGATTTGAATATGAGGACCCAACTTTTCAGGATATGGTGAACAAAGCAAACATGAACATCCGTATGATTGGTTCTGCTGTGATACAGGTACTTGCCAGTGGGGCGTTTTGTGCAAAAATAATTTGTGGCAGTATTATTTTAGTATCATGAATATTTGAAATAAAGTTTACAAATCACATCTTTTACAAAAAATCTTAAAAAGCTGGGAAGGTCTCATGTTTTTATCTTTTATTACCAGCTGTCCACACATAATAGCCCCTTTAAAGTAAATGAAAATGAGAACAATAATAAAACTGGTTCCTCATGCAAGTGTAGACCAGGTGTGGATCTTGTTTCAGGTGAAGCATATATGGTAACCTGAAACAGCTCCATACAGCTGTAATTTAAAGAATTTGAAATAATGGGAAACCAAACACTTTGCTTGAAAACACTGTGTGGATCTGTTTGCTCCTGTGTTTCAACTGGGGGTTTCTCCAAAGAACTTTCCAGAGCAGTTCTTAATATTTTTGTGTGTAAAATACATTACAAAATACATAATAATCTAATCTTTTCTTTTCATAAATAACTTTTTGTGGAATGTAAAAATTTCCTTCACGCAGTCAGAGATGACGTTTTTCTTTTATCTCCTTTTAAACACTGGTTCTGTGGTGTATTTTGAAACTAAATTTAAAACAATTTTAATGTAATATGTAGTATTAGATAATCCTTTTCCGGTCTTCCTGCACTTACTTATATCATAAAAACATTCCCTTCATCCTGGTAAATTTCCCATAGCATTTAAATAGCCTCTGATAACCCCACATCTTAAGAAACATACTCTGAATACTTTCATCAAACTACAGACCACCATTATCCCTTCTTCCATTAGTTGCTAAAACACTTAAGCATGTTATGTTCAACCAACATTGGGCCTTTGTTACACAAAACAACTTGTTGGATAGCAACCAGTCTGTCTTTAGAAGTAAACATTTAATAGAGACATACAGTTGTTGTAGCCATGAGACTGGAAAAAAATGTCAAAATTCTTAGTACTCAGCTTGCTGGACCTGTAAACTGCTTTTGACACTGTTAACCACCAAATTCTCCAATCAACCCTCTTGACAAATTGGGGTTAGGTGTCCAAGTAACAGCATTTTGCTAATGGGGTCCCTCAGGGCTCAGTTTTAGGACCGAAAAATGTATATATTTGCATGATATCACTAGAGTCTGTAATTGAGACACATCACTTTTCGTATCGCTTTTATGCTCATGACACACAAATCTACCTTTCATTCCAACCTGATCCTCTGTTGTGTTTCTGATCACATTTCCAACTGGATTAAAAAACATTACTATCAACTTAACCCTACATAATTGTTGATTGATGATCTTTTGAATTTCACAGACTACATTGTTAGAATGGTTAGCAGATTTGCCCTATAACATTAGGAAGCATACAAAATGTCATGCAAATTGCTTGTCCCAGTTCTTGTTCTATTGCCGTGCCTTCTTGGCAGAACCTCCAGCCAGTATCATCAAATCTCTGAAATTGTACAGTATTTAAAAAGACAAAAAGAACAGGTCACACTTCTTTTCATCAAATCACTGGTTTCTAATTGTTGTGTGCATTAAATTTAGTTCACAGATAGACTTTTGCCAGCAAAACAACCTGCGTGCACCTCATTATGCATCCCGTTAGCAAAATTATTTACTAAATTTACTTACTTTTTACGGTGGTGGATTGACCGGCCTAATTTAACCCAAGCAGTGGAGTCTTTGTGATGTCCTAGAAGAGTTATTTTGGTTTCCACAAAGAACCTTTTGCTAAAGAGTTCTTAAAATAGCAACTGTAAAGTCTAAAGACCATTTTAAAATAACAATGAACCATTTTCCGATAAATAAACTACCATTTGTGAAGTTTATTTATAAGCTAATTTCGAGAGGATCACGTGCTTATGATTGACAATGGCTGGTCCTGCATTAGCTAACACGATTCACCAATCAGATGATTCCTAAGTCACCATAAATAACCTTAGTTTCTTACTTCAGTTATCTTCGTCTTGAAGAATCCCCCCTTCCACCCCTACTCCTCCTCCCTTTTCCTAGATAGGGCAGCACGGAGACTCAGTGGTTAGCACTGCTGCCTCACAGCAAGAATGTCACTGGTTCAAGTCCTTAATAGGCCAGTCGACGTTTCTGTGTGGAGTTTACATGTTCTCCCTGTGATTCCGTGGGTTTGCCCCAGGTTACCCACTTTCCTCCCATTGTCCAAAGACGTGACATAAGTGAATTGACTAAACTAAATTGGCACCATAGATGAGCTCTTAGTCAGCAGTATATCTTCCTATAGCTATCCCTATAATCTGTCATTAGCCATAAATAAGCAGGGGAGTTCTTGAGATCTACCTGAGCTCAAAGTCTCCTCTCGCCCTGCAAACAGGAGGGAGCCCCGGGCTCGAGGATGTGATGAGCTCAGGGCTTTCTCCCGGGACAGCATGCCAAACACGCTTTATAATCAATTAACAGCTAAGTGTGAACTCTTGAAGTTCATGAGTTAAATGTTCAGCAAAAGATGACAATAAAGGACCTTTATTTTTAACAGTGAACTGAATCCCATGCACAAGTGCTATTAAAATAGTGGTCTAAAACTTGTCTTGCCAGCCAAAAATATGCTTTTAAAGATGTTGTGTGTCTCCACTTGCAGATCTACAACATGTGTCCATTTCTTGGTCCCTGGATTAAGACGTGGAGACTCCTGATGGAAAATATTGAAAGCACCAGGAGACAAATACAGACCCTGGCGAATGTCTTACAGGACACTTTGAACCCGCTTGACTGCAGAGGACTCATTGACTCTTTCCTCATCCGCAAACAGAACATACAAGTAAAGTATTACCTGAATTTATACCTTACTTTTGACCGGTAAACTTTTAACATAAAAGTTTGGTTTTCAGTACTGAATGAGAGGGTTTCCGAGGATCACAGAATATTTTCATTGAAAGTCATGGAATATGAAGGACTTTTGTCCCCTTTTAATTGTTACTTTCCATTTATCAAAATGTATTTTTTTCTGTACCATGTTTTTTAATCACATTGTATCACGTGTTTTGCCTATTGTTATGTTTAGGCATTTTTTTTACTTCCATTTAATTCCTTTCCTTGTCAAAATCATACTTGTCAACCAGCAATCAAATGCAATGATAAGGCTTTTTTGAGGATTTTGCTGAAAAATAAACTGATTATAAACCGATTATTGTAGCTTAAACTGATTTTTTTTGGCTTTTTTTTATTTAAAGCATCATTTGTGGGGTTTCTTGTGTTTTGTTGCTGTGAAAATATAATATGCATCTTAGATCTTCATTTCCAGAACCATTAGTTTCTGTAATTTACTGTATGAACACTATGTTTATACGGTTATTTAATATGAAACAACGCAGATGGTGCAGAACAAATATGAACTCTGTACTGGCTTGCGAAAAGTGCCAGGAAATCTGTGGCAAATTAAAAAAAGGTTGATTTTGCATTACGTTCAGCGATCACAGGAGCATAAAATTCAAGAGGGACTGCTCAACACAACAGCTTCATGTTTTCTCTTCCTTATTGACCTTATTCGGCAATGCGGAAGTGCGCTCATTTTTGCAATTGTTTTAGAATTTCCGATTCAGTTGCCTATGAGAGAGATGACTAGGAATACTAAATGGCAGAAAACAGTCAAACTACTTGCTCTACAAGCAAGTGTGTTGATGAATATACATAAAGAGTAGAATAATAATATAAGACATCATCAGCTTGCTTTGTCAAGCAGCATAACGAGCTGTTTTTAATGTCTAAAAATCAACAGAAGTGAGTGAGACTGGAAGTCTCGAGCCAAAAAGATTCCAATGGCGTACATCAAGAATAAAATCAATAGGTCATGTAAATTCAGCTTTTTAGTCAGTGAGGGTCAGAGAAAAATCAAGGATTTTGATATTTGGCTTAGAGTGGGAACTTGATTCTTTGTATTGGATTTTTTTTGTCTCATCCTGGGAATAAAGACCCTTTTTATTTCATGCAGGAAACTGGAGAAAAAGATTCATCTTTCAATGATCAGAATCTGCTCATTACAGTGTCAAATTTGTTTGCTGCTGGCACTGACACGACCGGCACGACGCTGCGCTGGGGTCTGATGCTTATGGCCAAATATCCTCATATACAAGGTCAGACATCCAAACTGAGGAGAAAATATGCTGTTTTAATCAGCACCTTCACATTTGTCTTATAAGCATCATAATGGAAAAACTCACTGCTGTTAAACACCTTTATGTGCTTTTTTTTATGATCTTGTTGGCCTTAGATCGAGTTCAGGAGGAGATTGACCAGGTTCTGGGTGGCCGTGAACCAGTTGCAGAAGACAGAAAGAACTTACCATTTACAGATGCTGTGATTCATGAAACCCAAAGACTGGCTAATATTCTACCCCTGAATCTCCCTCATAAGACCAGCTGTGATGTTACCTTCAATGGATGTTTCATCAAGAAGGTTGTGTAAACACAGTGTAAAGAATTTAACTTTGTGTCATGGTGAATTTTCATGTTGGCAGTGATTATAACAAGACTGGTTCACCGTGGTCATAAATATGGTCAGCAACACTAGTCAGGTGGTCTGTGGCTTTTTTTTTAGTAATACAGGGCCCAAAGCATGCCAAGAAAATCTCCTCCACACTAAACCACCACAATTAACCTGAGCCTTTGATATAAAGCAGGATGGTTTTCCATGATTTCATGTTGTTTTGACCGAATTCTGAGTCCTCCAAGTGAATGTTCAAGCTGAAATCAAGACTCATTAGACAACTCAACTTTTTCCTAATCTTATTTTAATCAGTTTAATTTGTAGCCTCAGTTCAGCTTAAATTAGTCCAGTCATTCTCATCTGGCGTCCTTTTAACCTTTTCACTGGTAAGTTTAAAATATCTCTTTAAACTGTAGAACTTTAAATAGTATTACACTTTAATTTCCATGGCGATGCATCAAGCTTCAGTTAAGAAGATTTAGTCAAAATTATTCAGGCGATCTCCGGGTCTGGTGACAGCACTTTTAGCCTAGCTTAGCATAGACCATTGAATCAGATTAGACCATTAGCATCTCACTCAAAAATAATAATAAAAAAAGTTTTGATAATTTTCCTACTGCATTTAAAGTTTGACTCTTTTGTAGTTACTTTGTGTCCAGAGAAAAAGAAAGGTTGCTATTTGCTGTTGTCTATACCTAGCTAGGGCTATTTTTTGGCACTGCATAATATCATTGCATATGCTACAGCCATGGTAATGTAGCAAAGTTCCTTGATTTGTACTTCAGAATGAGAATATAGTTACCTAGCCATATCAGCCTAGCAAATAGCAACTATTCATCTTAGTACACGATGTAACTACAGAAGAGTCAAGATTTAAATAGAAACATTATCAAATCTCTTTAGTTATTTTTGAATGAGATGCTAATGGTCTAATCGGATTCAATGATCTATGCTAAGCTAAGCTAAAAGTGCTCCTGCCAGGCCCGGAAATCGGCTGAATGAATTAAAAAATTGTAAAACTCAAATGTTTAACTCCAGGGGAGTCGTAAAATGAGCCTATTTCCAAATAAAATGGAGCGTTCTTTTAAACAGGTGAACCTAATAGAGTGCCGGGTGAAATGTTTTGTTTAGGTTGCCTCGGAATATCAAAATGACCAAAATACAACCAGACTGTTATAGATTTTGTCATTTGTTTACAGTGTTTTTTTTTATTGCCATTTTTTTTTTGAATAATGTGATTGACTGATTTAGCATAGGACAATAACACATCGGTAACACTTTACAATAAGGTCGTATTAGTTAATGTTAGTTGGTGCATTTACTAACATGAACAAACAATGAACAATCCATTTATTACATTTTTTGTTCACGTTAGTCAACATTAGTTAATGAAAATACAGTTGTTCATTGTTAGTTCACGTTAACTCACAGTGCATTAACTAATGTTAACAAGCATTAATTTGTATGCTAATAATGCATTGGAAAACGTTGAACTATGGTTAATGCTGCACATGTATAGATCGTAATTAGTCCATGCTAGTAAATACGTTAACATTACTCAGTCACTCACTTTCCTTTGGCTTGCTCTTTTCTTTATAAGGGGTCTCCATAAAACAACTTAATCTTGTTTTTTTCCCTCTTCTGAATCATAGGGGACGTGTGTTCTGCCGCTGTTGACCTCTGTGTTGAGGGATGAGACTGAGTGGGAGACGCCTGACACTTTCAACCCTCAACACTTTCTGGATGAGAAGGGTCAGCTGATAAAACGAGACGCCTTCATGCCCTTTTCTGCAGGTATCATATTTTGACTGACATCACAGTGTGTGTATATTTATTAAGTCAATATTCTCATTTTAGCCATTGTAAACCACATCAGTCTTTATAGCTGCTATTTAATTTGTATTAAAGGGATAGTTCTCTCAAAAATGAAAATTCTGTCATCATTTACGTGAAGTGGTTCCAAACTTTTATGAGTTTCTTTCTTCTGTTGAACAGGAAAATATGTATTTTGAAGAACGCTGAAAACCTGAAACCATTGACTTTCATAGTATTTGTTTTTCCTACTATAAAAGTCAATGATTGCAGGTTTTCATCATTCTTCAAAGTATATTTTTTTCAACCCAGGCTCATTCTGAAAACGTACCGCTATATACATTTCAGGAGAGCGCCAAATACGTCCCAGGAGCTATGTTTTTTTTTGCAGTTTTTGTTCTCGCGAATCCACTAGAGGCCGCTGTGTACGCCTTTTCAGATCTCAAATTTCTCTCGCGAGTGACATTCGCGCCTGCTGTTCTCGCGTAAATCCACCAATAAGCCCTCGCCTGATTTTTACCACGTTTTCAGATTTTACCACATTCTCATCCGGTTATTTACTTGTTTATTTTATTTTTTGGCTTTTGTTTTTGTCTTACCTGCTTTCTGGAACCGTTCTTTAAGTCCGCCAACGTACATGGCGAGCTAACTGGTCAAACTGGTAACAGCGGGAAAGCCGTCCATACGGAGGTAAGCGGTCAGCTGGTAATCGTGAAAAGGAACAACATCATACCGTCCCGTAGAGTTCGTTTTAAAAACAAAATTCAGCCATACGTACTTCTGGCTACATAATTCGTGATCTCCAGAAATGTATATAGGGCTACGCTTTCAGAATGAGCCTATGTTGATTTTTTTTTTGCTCAACAGTAGAAAGAAAGAAACTCATAAAAGTTTGGAACAACTTGAGAGTCAGTATTAACTGTAATGAGGACTGGAAGTTTAAAAATACTATATATTCAGATGTGCGTAATTATTAAGCAGGTGTTCTTTTAAAGGTAAAATGCCCTAAAACAAAATTTTACCTACTAATTACTAAATGGGGCCTCACGGTTCACCTCACAGCAAGAAGGTCACTGGTTCGAGCCTCGGCTGGGTCAGTTGGCATTTCTGTGTGGAGTTTGCATGTTCTCCCTGTGTTGGCGTGGGTTTCCTCCGGGTGCTCCGGTTTCCCCCACAAGTCCAAAGACATGCAGTACAGGTGAATTGGGTAAGCTAAATTGTCTGTAGTGTATGTGTGTGAATGAGAGTGTGTAGATGTTTCCCAGTGATGGGTTGCAGCTGGAAGGGCATCCGCTGCGTAAAACATATGCTGGATAAGTTGGCGGTTCATTCTGCTGTGGCGACCCCAGATTAATAAAGGGATTAAGCCGAAATGAAAATGAATGAATGAATGAATAATTACTAAATGTTCATTCAATTATGCATTCATTTTCCTTCGGCTTAGTACCTTTATTTATTAGGGGTCTCCACAGCGGAATGAACTGCCAACTTATCCAGCATATGTTGTACGCAGCAGATGCCCTTCCAGCCGCAACCCAGTACTGGGAAACACCCATACACTCTTGCATTCATACACATACACTACGGCCAACTTAGTTTATTCAATTCACCTATAGCGCATGTCTTTGGACTGTGGGGGAAATCGGAGCACTCGGAGGAAACCCACACCAACACAGGGAGAAACATGCAAACTCCACACAGAAATGCCAACTGGCCCAGCCAGGACTCGAACCAGCGACCTTCTTACTGTGAGGCGATAGTGCTAACCACTGAGCCACTGTGCCGCCATATTTTATGTTGCTTTAACTTAATTTAATACGTTAATCTGGTTTCAACTAATTTTAAGTTATACAAAGTTTAGTTTGCTTGATGTAAGTTGGGATGACTAGAATAGTTAATTTGATTCAACTAAAAAAATGAAGGTAGCAAGAATTTTTGACAGTGGAGTACAAACCCTATCCAAATAGCTTAATTGTATTTCATTATTTCTGTGACTTATTTCTGACTTGTGTTACTGACATTTGCATTGCACCGATCTAAACTAAACAGAGCTGAACTCAACAGTGACATCTATACTAAACTGAACTGAAGCAGTTCACAATCTACAATGTAAAAGCGCTATAGAAATAAAGATGAATTGAATACGGTGGTGTCTCAAAATAGCCATTCCACACA
>CAIGQW010048766.1:0-20626 GCA_903798125.1 Danio choprae
TATATAATACATACCTAAAATGATAGCTAATATATTAATAGTATCTGGCTGCAGACTTGCACATGCACTCTCAGACGCATGCACGCAATAGACCTAGTGACGTCACATTGAGGCGTAGGGTTAGGGGCGGGGTTAATAGTTGAAAAATATATATATACATGTAAACGGCAATTCTTTTTTGCAACATTTTGAAATATATATAGCACACATATATAAAAATACATGTCTTATATGTGAAATCCAAACATGAATGCATGCATGTCCATATATCAGATGTGGCTTATCAGCGTGTCTTATCAGCTTACAGTAAGGTCTCGTTTGTTAACATTACTCAATGCATTAGCTAACTATGAACAATATGCTTTTTATTTTTTTTATAGTCTTTACTCGTGTTGTCCTTTTTTTGCATTAGCTCACATTAGGAATATTATAGTGTACTAAAAATAAAACCATAAAACTAAAACCTTGTTACTTTAAACAGAATGAATGTTAACTGAACTAAAATAGCATGTATAACAATTGATAAAATAAGTATTTTAATTTTAAGGTGTTGTAAAGCAGGGGTCACCAATCTCGGTCCTGGAGGGCCGGTGTCCCTGCAGGGTTTAGCTCCAACTTGCCTCAACACACCTGCCTGGGTGTTTCAAGTATACCCAGTAAGACCTTGATTAGCTTGTTCAGGTGCGTTTGATTAGGGTTGGAGCTAAAACCTGCAGGACACCGGCCCTCCAGGAACAAGTTTGGTGACCCCTGCTGTAAAGTAATTAAACTACCGCGTTACATTAATTAATTGCATTATTAATAAATGACGTGTAATTATGCATAAGTACAGGGAAGATGTGCAACAAGGACAACTTAAAATAAAGCGTGGCTAAATAAATGTAAATAAAAGTGGAAATTTAAAGTGCTAAATTCAAACATTAATAAAAAAGTATTAATAAAAAAACATTATTTAAAGGAAATGCCACCATATAAACACAAAAGAGTCTAAACGCCACTCAAAAACCCTGGTTTGTGCTCTGAATCATGTAACAGCTTCCAGTATAGCATGAATAATGCAGTTACGCCCCTTTAACCTAATAGCTATTTCAGATTTCTCTCAAGTAAACGTTATGTAACGGTACTTCAGTAATGTGCCTTTTCTAGGTCAAAGAAGCCTTATAAAGAAAGGGGCTGGGATTTGTCTGATTAAAAAACGAGCCTCATCAGGTGAGATCGAATTAAAAGCATCCGTCAGGGATTGGACCCTGCGAGGCTTGCACGGGAAATGGAACTTGAACGTTGACATTTTCCAAATGATGTACCTAAAATTAAAATCCCATTAGCGTGAAGTGTGAAGAACACAACATGCTGTGGCTGTGAAGACCAAAGCAAGACGGCGATGTAGCCGTAAAACCCTGACACATTTGAGGAATTATTATGATCGAGCATTTCATTCATTCATTCATTCATTTTCATTTATTAATCTGGGGTCGCCACAGCGGAATGAACCGCCAACTTATCCAACATATGTTTTACGCAGCGGATGCCCGTCCAGCTGCAACCCATCTCTGGGAAACATCCACACACACCCATTCACACTCATACACTACGGACAATTTAGCTTACCCAATTCACCTATACCGCATGTCTTTGGACTTGTGGGGGAAACCGGAGCACCCGGAGGAAACCCACGCCAACATGGGGAGAACATGCAAACTCCACACAGAAACGCCAACTGACCTAGCCGAGGCTCGAACCAGCGACCTTCTTGCTGTGAGGCGAACGTGCTATCCACTGCGCCACCGTGAGGCCCATCAAGCATTTCAGTGATGCTCGATTTGCTCGAAGTGATGCTTACAGATGTATAAACTGTAAGATGCATTAGTAGTAATGGACTAATGTACTAAAGTTTGTATATTAAAGGCACAGTATGGGGTTTTCACCACTAGATGGCGCATATTCACAACAAACAAATGCATATTTTGATGCCTGTGTGAGTGTGGAATCATTGGAGCTGTGGTCTTCATCATCCTACAGGACTCCTGCAGAAATCATGTTGATGAATGCTTAAAGTATTCAACACTTATTATCATGGTAATATGAAGCAGAGTAAAGCTGAAAGCCATTAAAGTAACTCTGGGCATATGAACTGTACATGTCAGCATGTTTCTGTGTGCTTTCAGGTGTGTGTGTTGTTATGAAACACTCCTCATTCAGAGAATCACACACACACACACACACGCACACACACACACACGCACACACACACACACACACACACACACACGTCCAAAGAGTTGTCTATAATGAATCAAACTTATTAGAAATGAGTTATTAAAACTGATATGTTTATTATGTACAAGATGGCTTCACAAAGCTTGTTTATGATTGTCTAAACTGACCCGAGGAGGAGAGAAAACATGGCCGTGAGTTTCATTTTGTACATCAGAGCCAAGGAATTCTGAAGCTTGAAATCTGATTTCCTCGTAATGGATGATATAACCATAAACTCCCTCAGGATCCCGATTCCTCTCACTGCACCTGCGGAGGACATTTCTCTGGAAAACACACACTAATGATTCAATCAGGCACACTACTTCTGTACACGTTTATGAACCGTACTTCCTGATAACATCAATTTAATGAACTAAAAGGCCACTTAAGTTTGCTTAAGAAGAGACACTTTCTAATCCATTAAAGCGATCCTTTTCCTACAGTTATAATTTCAGCTTGTACATTCAAGTTTATTTGTGTAGCGCTTTTCACAATAATTGTCGTTCCAAAGCAGCTTTACAAAAGGTGGATATTATTACTTTGCAGTTGCAATCATAAAAGTTAAGGACACACACGCACGCACGCACATATAAATCAGAGATGCCCAAAATAGGTCACATGGGCCAAAGTTGGCCCATTGTAACCTTTGATTTGGCCCACCATCCCATCTGAGAAGAGTGAGAAGGAGGGAGAGAGCTGGGCAGAATGCCCAAAAGTGTGAAAAAGTGACTTTTATGAACATGTTGAATAGTTTGCAGTGCTATATAGTCTGGGTTGGTGTTGTATATTATGCTAAAAACCTTGTAAGAAACTGCCAGTACAATATATATATATATATATATATATATATATATATATATCTCCAACATATTATACATTATATAATTATATATATATTAATTTTCAACATCATAAGTGGACAGAGCAGAGATCAACATCCCATAATGCAATGCACAACCGCAAATTAATGCAAAAGACAAAATACAGGAACTGTTCATTAACAGATATTTCTTACAGTGCACATCAATTTGGTAAATATTATTTTAAATTGAATTTAGCAACTTTTAAAGTGTTCAAAATGTTACGTTCTTTACTTATTAAAGCTATGGTCGGGAAATATCTAATGCAAATAATAATTACGTACATTTTCAGGTTCATTTCACACCAAACTTTGCACAAATGTCATGAAAAATGCTCATTTAAATACCGAAATGCATTGCAATTTTACATATTGCGTTGCCGTTTTGCATATTAAAATTAACCTACAGTAGTTAAGCCTTTAAAATTGCACTATAAGCTAAATACTGCACTGAAAAATAAATATTCAATGGATTTACTAAAGGTAAGTGCTTGCAAACAATTCATATAGGCTGAATTTAAACCGGCGTAACAGTGGCTCAGTGGTTAGCACTGTCGCCTCAAAGCAAAAAGGTCACTGGTTCATGTCCCAGCTGGGTCAGAAGCCATTTCTTTGTGGAGTTAGCTTGTTCTCCCCATGTTGGCGTGGGTTTCCTCCGGGTGCTCCGGTTTCCCCCACAGTCCAAACACATGCGGTATAGGTGAATTGAATAAACTAAATTGGCCGTAGTGTGTGTGCGTGTCTGTGAGAATGAGCGTGTATGAGTGTTTCCCAGTACTGGGTTGTGGCTGAAAGGGCATCCGCTGTGTAAAACATATGCTGGAATAGTTGGCGGTTCATTCCGCTGTGGCGATCCCTGATGAATAAAGGGACTAAGCCGAAGGAAAATGAATAAATTTAAACAGACAAATTAAGTTGAACATACTAAATTCAATTTGTTAGTTTAAATTCAGCCCATATAAATAGTTTGCAACAATTTTGCAAGTGTAGTATCTTGCAAAATAACAGTAAAATATTATATTCTGCCATCATGGCAAAGAAGAGCGTAATAATGATGAATGCTTGCTAAATACTGGTAAAGTGCAGGTAAAGCATCTGCACAGAGTTGCACATACTCTTTCTTTAGGTTACTTAAGACTCGCTGTGTCCAGTAACCATGGTGTAAATCCATAATAGCAGGCGTTGTGGGAGTCTGCCACATTATCTTTGGAAAGACGCCATCTCTCAATTGGATTTACAGAAAGGCGTGAGCGGAACTCAATTCTCTGGCGAATGTGCGTCATACCAGAGTCACGGTGAATTTATACCCAGACTAGCAGATAAATTAGGCATATGTTCTACTTCCACATAACACTCAAGCAAACTGTGCTCATTCTTTGGCCTGAAACAAATGTTCACAGACGCACAGACCTCTTCTGCACTCCAATTACACTGTAAAAAGAGATTAGTTGACTTTACTTAAAAAAAAAACGGAGTAAACACTGCATTAAAATGATTACGTAAATGAACTGTGCATAATTATAAAAAAATAAGTTAAGTGAACTTAAGCTGGAACAGAAGTACTTTACATTTTTTAGGTAAAATCAACTCGTCACTTAAGGCAATGGGTTTACTCGCTTTAAGTAACTGATTTGTACAGTGTACTGTGCCTTTCATCCAAACGTACATTTTTAGATTGGATTAAGTGGGAAAAAAATATGGTTTCTGATTATAAACGGTTTGCCTTAAAGCAAAACTAACCCTCTAGGCAAGGCAAGTTTATTTATATGGCACATTTCATACACAGTGGCAATTCAAAGTGCTTTACATAAACAGGAATAAAAGAGACAAGTATAAAAAATAGATTAAAACAGATTAAAATGTGTTAAACAGGTTATAAAAGAATGAAAAAGAAATAAAAGACACACGTGTGATCTGTGGGACGTAGCACAGTGCTCATACACTAAAGGCACAGCTAAACAGATGTGTTTCAGTCTGGATGTGAGTGGGCCTAATGTTGGAGCACATCTGATCATTTCTGGAAGCTGGTTCCAGCAGTAGGGGGCGCTGTTAGTAGCTGAAGGCCGATTCACCCTGCTTTGACCTCTTGGAATTTCTAGTTTATATGATCCTAAAGATCTGAGTGATCTGTTAGGTTTGTATTCAGTGAGCATATCTGTAATGTATTGAGGTCCTAGGCCATTTAGTGATTTATAGACCAGTAATAATACTTTAAAATCTATTCTGAATGTAACTGGGAGCCAGTGTAAAGACCTGAGGACAGGTGTGATGTGCTCTGATGTTCTGGTTCTGGTCAGAATCCTGGCAGCAGCGTTCTGGATGAGCTGCAACTGTCTGACTGCCTTTTTGGGAAGGCCAGTGAGAAAAAAAAAACTAATTTGGAAAAAAAGAAAGGATCTAGGGGAAAAAATAAAAATTAAACCATTTGTTTTGCTCAGTCATTTTTTTACGTTAAACCAGCATTTTTGATGTCAAGTGGCCACATGAACAGGAAGGCACTGCTTGCTTTCAGTTATGCATTTAATGTGAGTTTTGTTGTTGTTATCATCTTGCCTGACAGTTATAGCCATACTGAAAGCAGCAGCGGATAGTTTTATACCTCATTATAGAAAATAAAATAACTAAAAGTAGCATAGACTAACATTATATGTATTTATTATACACTGAGAAAAAAAAACACACAACAACTTTGAAGCAACTTAAAATTATTTAATTGACATTTTGCCATTACTTAATTCAAATGTGAAGATTAGAATTTTATTTTTTAATAAATATTTAAGGTGAACCGTTGTTTCCCACACAAGTCCAAAGACATGCGCTATAGGTGAATTGGGTAAGCTAAATTGTCCCTAGTGTATGTGTGTGAATGAGTGTGTGTGGATGTTTCCCAGTGATGGGTTGCAGCTGGAAGGGCATCCGCTGCGTAAAACATATGCTGGATAAGTTGGCGGTTCATTCCGCTGTGGCGACCCCAGATTAATAAAGGGACTAAGCTGAAATGAAAATAAATGAATGAATGAATGAATGAAACCTTATTGTAAAGTGCGAGCACATTTTTTACAGTGTAACGTCTGGTTTGGGAATGAATCACAGAGAGTTGGCTTTAACATCATCTGTATGCAAGTGAATGTGTTAATGTTGACACCCATGGGAAAATTGAACACATTTTCCAGTAATTACACTGGGTTCGAGAGAATATCCCCCACTGGGACATTATGCAGGTTCAGTGGATTGCTTACTAGGTTTTCAGTAGAAATGCATGACAGGGTTTCAAAGTATCAGCATTAGCAAGTATTTCTGGAAGTAAAAGGCCTTTGTTGTATTGTAGGTGAATGGATTTTTAATGATAATAAATTAACCTGGTAAAGGCAGAACTATTCTTAGCTTGCTGCTTGTTAATCAGTCTCATATGCACAGTCCTGCACTACTTCTTTATTTAATTATATTTAGTTAGACGATTTCTAATGACCAATTATAAATATGCTGATAAACCTTCATCAATCAGAGACTTGTAACAAGCAAACACCCCCCAATCTCACACTCAACGCCCATTCCCATGAACCACTGAGTATTATGTACACTATTAGTCTTCATACCCTCAAAATACCCAAATGTATACAAGAGATACACCTATTTTAAATATCTCAGATTCTTAAATATCTAAAATATTGTGCAATACAATAAGTACATTGTATTATTATTATTATTATTATTATTTTTAATGTAGGGCCTCTGTGTTTAATGTATTAATTCTGTGTGGAGTTTGCATGTTTTCCCCGTGTTTGCTTGGCTTTCCTCCAGGTGCTCCGGTTTCCCCCACAAGTCCAAAGACATGCGGTATAGGTGAATTGGGTAAGCTAAATCGTCCGTAGTGTACGAGTGTGAATGGGAGTGTATGGATGTTTCCCAAAGATGGGTTGCAGCTGGAAGGGCATCCGCTGCGTAAAACATATGCTGGATAAGTTGGCGGTTCATTCCGCTGTGGCGACCCCAGATTAATAAAGGGACTAAGCCGAAATGAAAATGAATGAATGAATTTTTAACGTAAGTAGGTACCTAGTAGGTAAGGCCACGTAATATAAAGTGAAACCAAAAAACTGTAATAAAATAAAAGTCAACACAGGCTTATTCTGAAAGTGTAGCCCTATATACATTTCTGGAGGTCGCGAATTATGTAGCCAGAGGTACGTATGGCTGCATTTAGTCTTTAAAACGAACGATACGGGGTGGTGTGACGCCGTTCCTTTTCTCGCTTACCAGCTGACCGCTTACCTCCGTATGGATGGCTTTCCCGCTGTTACCAGTTTGTTCAGTAGCTTAACACGTACATTGTCGGTCTTGAGACGCAGAGTAGACCACGACGACGTGGTTCGAGTCTGGCTAAGAACGGCTCCAGAAAGCAGATAAGACAAAAACAAAAGCTAAAAAATAAAATAAACAAGTAAATAACAGGGTGAGAATGAGGCAAAATCTGAAAACGTGGTAAAAATCAGGAGAGGGCTTTTCTTTTTCTGCATTGCTTTTTAAAAAACACTATTGGTTGGATTTAGGGAAGGAGGAGGGTGTGGGGGGATCGGTCGGTCAGTCAGTCAGTAAGTCAGTCAGTCGACAGCGGCCTCTGGTGGGTTTACATGAGAACAGCAGGCACGAACTGCGCTCGCGAGAGAAATTTAAGATCTGAAAAAGTGTACACAGCGCCCTCTGGTGGAGTCACGAAAACAAAAACTGCAAAAAAAAAAAAAAACTTACCTCCTAGGACGTATTTTTCTCTCTCCAGAAATGTATACAGGGCAGCGTAATCGAAATGAGCCTGGGTAGAGTAAAATTGGTAGCACTTTAATTTATTGTGTTTAGTTTATTTAGTTGTTTAAATAGCAAATGCATTTGCGCCCATTGTTTTGCTGATCTGAAAAGGATGTGTGGCAATGCGCATTGTTGGCGTGTTGCTATTTTGAGGCGGTAACACTTAACAATAAGGTTGTATTAGTTAATATTATTTAATGCATTTACTAACATGAACAAACTATGAACAATACATTACAATATGCATTCATGCTAGTTAACGTTAGATAATAAAATACAGTTCACTGTTAGTTCATGTTAACTCGCAGTGCATTAGCAAGCATGAATCTGCATGTTAAATATGCATTAGTAAATGTTAAACTATGATTAATAAATGCTGTACAAGTATTGTTCATAATTAGTTCGTTAGTAAACACATCAACTAATGAAACCTTATTGTAAAGTGTGACCCTGAGAGACACTTTTCCCTCTAAAACTCTCCTTATGCCCTGCTCCTCGCTGTCACATAAGTCACTCCTTGAGGTATTAATAGCGCAGGAAAAATGACAATGAGGGGGTAGAGCCCTTGCAATATTTATACAGACACATTATGCAACCGTCTGACGTAGAAGCACCGGTCAGAAAATGAGCTGCATTCCTAACAAGTCAAACGCTTGTGAAGAGGCCTGGATGAAGAATGTGAAGCTAACAGTGCCTGGCAGAGCTCTTCTTGAGTAAAGCCAGGACTCGGATTTAAGGTTACTGGGTTAGCACGGTGAACCATGAACCTAATATTACCAAAAATTAAGGCTGCAGGGTATTGGAAAAAACTGACATTGCAATGTTTCGTTTTTATGCGATATATATTGCGAGTGTAAAGCCAAGACTTCAGTGCGGTACCCCTGACTCATTACCTCTGCATGGCTGGCCTTTCCGATGTGACTGGTTGGCGGGTTCAAATCTGACAAAGGACGGCTACAGAAACCAGTGAAACCGAAACCCAAAAAAGCAGCTTAAGGTTGCGGTAGAAGCATGAGCCCGCGATGGCTTTTCTCTTCTAGTTTGCTTTTGAGAATACTATCCTGTTGGATTCAGGGAAGGGGTGTGTGGGTCAGTCCATATCAGTATATGTGGGTCAGTCGATAACAAGCTGATATATTCTACATGACGACAAGCCAACCGCTCAGGCATATGCCCGCCTCACGAGGAAACGTAACTATTTTACATTTTATCAGTTTGGTGGCTAATTCATAAGAGGTCAGTTGATTTTATAAAGGAGGCGTGGCATCAAGCTCCACCCCTAAACCCAATGAGCAAATCATGTTAGCAAATCACACTAAATTGTAAGAATGAGATCATACGAATTCATACGTATGCTAATCATACATAAATAGCCACTAAATGAAAAAGTAACGAATTGCCGTGAGATACCGTTGGATGTGCACATGAAGGACATTAATTTGCGCAGAAACATACACGGCATCCTCTGGCAGATTTGCGAGAAATGGCACAATTGAGAAAACATTTGTCAGAAAATAATTTGAGATTGTCAAATGTGCACAGCGCCCTCTAGTGGATGTGTGAAAACATTCATTCATTCATTCATTTTCTTTTCGGCTTAGTCCCTTTATTAATATGGGGTCGCCACAGCGGAATGAACCATCAACTTATCCAGCATATGTTTTACACAGCGGATGCCCTTTCAGCTGCAACCCATCCATCACTTGGAAACATCCACACACACTCATTCACACACATACACTACGGACAATTTTTGCCTGCCCAATTCACCTGTACCGCATGTCTTTGGACTTGTGGGGGAAACCGGAGCACCTGGAGGAAACCCACGCAGCTTTAAATTAGGCATATTAGCTGTCAAAACATGTGCATGACTGCATCAATTATTATTACTTTAATAAAAAATTAAAAAAAAACAGTCAAATAATGTGCATGTCTATTATTATACACAAATTGTACTTAAGCTGGTTGGTACCTTAAAATATGTCTGTATCTAAAAAGTCCATATTAATAAATGTTCTCTTTTTTATTTTATTTATATATTTTTTTACTTTAAACTTAAACTGAAACTATATATTTGTTTTATTTAATTATTTTTTGTACTATTTTACTATTTTCCCTAGAGTATATAACTACTACTGTATGAAAATATCAGCATTCGATACATACTTTCAGTATTTCCTTTGCTTTTAATGACCCGATCTAATCCCGTTTATATAAATCAAGCTCCCCAGCAGGTTTGAGCTACCAGAAGTGTTGCTATGACAACAACTCTCGGATGAGTTTTGAAGAACTAAACGATCCTGGATCGTGTCAAATCGTCAATAACCAAATCCAGCTAATTGAGTAATCCACGTACGAAGAGCGGATCCCTGGTGTGCACATATCTCCAATGAGCCTGGGTTGCAGAACGTAGCCTAAGTAACGTAATTCAGATTTGCAAAAAGTCCCTCTGGGGGGATTTATGAGAAATGGCACTTATGAGAAAACATGCCCCAGTAACATATTTGAGATTGTCAAAAATGTACACGGCGCCCTCTAGTGGATGTGTGAAAACGAACTGCAAGAAAACAGTCCAGGGTATGTATTTGTGGTTCTCAAAAAGGTAGTCCTGGGAACATATCTCCAGTGAGCCTGGGTTGCAAAACGTACCCTAAGTAACGCATTTCAGATTTGCAAAAAAGTCTAAACAGCGCCCTCTGGTGGATTTGTCATCTGAAACGTGCAACGAAACGCACCCAGAGCAATGTATTTCACGTTTTGCAAAAATTGAAAGTTCGAAGCAGGTATTTCCAATGAGCTTGGATTGAATAAAGTCCATATTTTGGAAAGAAGGCAAATGATTTAACACTCTAAGACCGCTGTTTACAGTACCACCGGTACCAGAAGGTCTGGCTCTCTACCAGAACTTCTAAATCTGTCTTCGAGACCCCATTATGTTGACCCCGATGCTGTCCAGAGACAAATGAGACTTTTTTGCTACAGTTTTGAGGTCAGCTCTTATGTCTTCACCAGACTCCTCCTGTCAGCCACAGTCTACATTAGCCTACACCACAACATGTTCACCACAAAACTGTTGTATCATTATTGTTCGACTGTAAGTTGTTATAAATCACCTTTACATCTCTACAGATTTTATTAATTTACTTTTTATATAAACAATGTTATTAAACATTTCGAAAATGCACCACAGATGTATCCAAACTAATTGTTTGACAAATTTGACGGTGCTCAAATTCTGACCCTACCATCCGAATGTGGCAGTTAGACAGGTGTACCTAATAAAGTGGCCAGTATTATTACTATATATTTATCGTACATGCGACTACATACAATATATTTACTTGACCAGCCAATGGTTTGGAATAATTCTTTTTTTTTTTTTCTAAGTTAATGCTAGCACAATCGCCTCACAGCAAGAAGGTCGCTGGTTTGAGCCTCGGCTGGGTCAGTTGGCATTTCCGTGTGGAGTTTGCATGTTCTCCCCGTGTTGGCGTGGGTTTCCTCCGGGTGCTCCGGTTTCCCCCACAAGTCAAAAGACACGCAGTATAGGTGAATTGGGTAAGCTAAATTGTCCGTTGTGTATGAGTGTGAATGGGTGTGTATGGATGTTTCCCAGTGATGGGTTGCAGCTGGAAGGGCATCCGCTGTGTAAAACATATGCTGGATAAGTTGGCGGTTCATTCCGCTGTGGGCAATCCCAGATTAATAAAGGGACTAAACCGAAAAGAAAATGAATGAATGAATGAAAGTTAATGCTTTTCAAAGTTAAATAATATTAGCCTTTATATGAATTCATTCATAGCATTCATATTAAGCATTAACATGAAAAACAGTGCTGGCAAACATTCTCTGATTGCAAAGCAAGCTCTCAGCTTCCTTTCAGTGCTGAAACTGCTGTGTTGCTTAATTCTTTTTGTGAAAACTGCATTTCCATTGATGATAGAATGATTGTTAGGATAGAATAATGTTTTCTCGATTACAACTAGTTGAAAATCTGAAGTCTGAGAGTTTAAAAAAAATAAATATTGCCAAAAATCACCTTTAAAGTTGCAATGAAGTCCTCAGCAGTGCATATCACAAATACAAATGAACTTAATTTTAAGAAATTAAAATGATTTTCTATGCCTAGCATTATTATGATTTTGGCAAAAAAGAAACGCTGATAATTTTGACCTATTTATGGTCCAGGGTCACAAACAATACTGTAAATGTCATCGCCTCACAGCTAGAAGGTCACTGGTTCGAGCCTCGGCTGGGTCAGTTGGCATTTCTGTGTGGAGTTTGCATGTTCTCCCCGTGTTTGCGTGGGTTTCCTCTGGGTGCTCCGGTTTCCCCCACAGTCCAAAGACATGCGGTGTAGGGGAATTGGGTAAGCTAAATTGTCCATAGTGTATGTGTGTGAATTAGTGTGTATGGATGTTTCCCAGTGATGGGTTGCAGCTGGAAGGGCATCAGCTGCGTAAAACATATGCTGGATAAGTTGGCGGTTCATTCTGCTGTGGTGACCCCAGATTAATAAAGGGACTAAGCCGAAATGAAAATGAATGAATGAATGTATTATGAATATGCAGGCTTGATATTATGTACATTGCAGGGCGGCACGGTGGCTCAATGGTTAGCACTGTGGCCTCACAGCAAGAAGGTCGCTGGTTCGAGTCCCGGCTGGTCCAGTTGGCATTTCTGTGTGGAGTTTGCATGTTCTCTCCGTGTTGGCGTGGGTTTCCTCCGGGGGCTCCGGTTTCCCCCACAGTCCAAACACATGCGCTATAGGGGAATTGGATGAACTAAACTGGCCGTAGTGTATGAGTGAGTGTGTGAATGAGAGTGTATGGGTGTTTCCTAGTGCTGGGTTGTGGCTGAAAGGGCATCCACTATACATATGCTGGAATAGTTGATGGTTCATTCCGCTGTGGCGACCCCTGATATAAGCCGAAGAAAAAAGAATGAACGAAATAGAAAATAACGAACAAGCCAAAAGCATGTCAGACAGCTCCAAATTACTTAATAATCATTTATATTAATATCTGAGATGTTTGTAAACTTTTATTTTTGTCATGAAACGTTAATTACTCGCATTTACAGAACACTTCATATCGTCAGAGAACTGAATCATGTGTGCCAGCAGAAAATGTTCTGTCACGTTCGCTTCATATAATCTCCCTTTCCGTCAAAGCGGGATGTTTATCCGAGCTTGGTTCAGATTAATTCTGAACAACACCACAATTGGGCGGGTGATTATTGTGATGCTTTCTGAGTGATTAGTTTGATTTACAGATGGATTTGATATCCCTCGCCGGGATTTTGGAGCTAAATATAGACTGAAATGTTTAAATGCTATAAAAAGATTTGTACATTTTGCAGTTTGAGGTCATGCCGTTTATGCATATAGCAAAGTAGGATACAGAGGTTGACAAACGTGCATTCTGGTTCAGTCTGAAGAGAATGATGTGCGTTTTAATTATTGATTCTATTAAAAATGCAATTGGCAGATTTATGATTTACTATTACTGTAAAGTTGTTGTCATGCTCATCTTCTTGCCTTTGTTTTACTTATTGATTTCTATATTGTAATTGATGTTGTAGCATTTCTTCTTCTCCACAGAATTCATTCATTCATTTTCTTTTCGGCTTAGTCCCTTTATTAATCTGGGGTCGCCACAGCGGAATGAACCGTCAACTTATCCAGCATATGTTTTACGCAGTGGATGCCCTTCCAGCTGCAACCCATCTCTGGGAAACACATACACTGCGGACAATTTAGCTTACCCAATTCACCTATACCACATGTCTTTGGACTTGTGGGGGAAACCGGAGCACCCGGAGGAAACCCACGCCACCACGGGGAGAACATGCAAACTTTACACAGAAATGCCAACTGACCCAGCCGAGGCTCGAACCAGCGACCTTCTAGCTGTGAGGCGATCGTGCTATTCACTGCGCCACCGTGCAGCCCCTCCACAGAATTCTTACAATGTAAAGAAATAAAATAAGTGCAACTTGTGAGGTACAAGCAGTTTCTGATTGAAAAAGATAATGCTTTTATTATATGTATTCTATATTTTCTTTGTGTGTGCATGTGTGTGTGTGTGTGTTTTTGTGACATGTCAGGACACAAATCTGTGTAATGACATAGGTATGACACATGTATTACATAAAGGAGGTGAAATATGAGAACATTGCTGACGTCCTCATTTCTCCAGAAGCTTATAAATCACACAGAATGAGTTTATTCAGAGAGTAAAGCTGTACACAGTCTCCTGTGATGGTGGGTTTAGGCCAATACAATATACGGTTTGGACAGTATAAAATGAATGGAAACCTATGTAATGTACCCACTTTTCACAAAAACAAACGTGTGTGTGTGTGTGTGTGTGTGTGTGCGCGCGTGTGTGTGTGTGCGTGTGTGTGTGTGTGTACTAAAAATACTAATTTATGCTAATTAAAAGGTAAAAATGCAAACAAATATTGCCGTAAGTACTAGGTTTAGTAGTCAAAATATTGTTTGGTCAGATTAAAAACTATTGAAGTATATGGAAAGTCCCCACAAATCACAGAAACCTAACGTATGTGTGTGATTTCATGTTTTACAGGCCATTAAGACAATGATTTTCAAACTGTACATACTGTATATTCTGTTCTCTTCAACCAACCCTCACCAAAAACATTCTGCAGTTTTACATGTTTAAAATACCTCATTCTGGATGATTTAAGCCAGGTTAAAAATGACTGGTATAGCTATACTTGCGGGGACATTTGGTCTTCACAATGTGACGAATACCAGGACCACACACACTCAAACTTATACAGCTATCTTTATGGGGATTTCCCATGGACATAATGATAATTATATACATAATTCCATATGTATATAATTCCAACATAATTCCCATTTTATACTGTAAAATCTTTATATTTTATAACCTACCCAGAAACCTAGCCCTCACGGGAAACATTCAGCACTTTCAAAATACTTCATTCTCTATTATCTATGACCAATGTCCACGCAAGGTCAAAAATTACTGGTATAACTATACTTGTGTGGACATTTAGTCTCCACAATGTGACGAATTCCAGGACTGCACACACTCAAACTTATACAGCTATCTTTATGGGGACTTCTTATAGACAATGATTTTTATAATGTAAAAATGTTATATTTTATAACCTTCCCTAAAACCCAACCCTCACGTGAAATATTCTGCACTTTCACACTTTCAAAATACTTCATCTGTGTTTTCCTCATGGGGACCCCCGAAACAAATGACATTTTGACATGAGGAATACAAGATGCACACAAACAAACACACACACACACACGCATGTTGGAAATGATGGTTAACAAGGACTCTCCTTAGGCATAACGCATTTTATAGAGTAAAAAACACTTATTTTACGATCCTACCCTTAAACCCAAGCCTCACAGAAAACCTGTGGCAAGATTTGATTGTCAAAAGACCCCATTAAGCATGATTTTGAAGTGCTTTGATTTACTAGGACACCAGGCATATCCTCATAAACCATAGCAATAGAGTATAACTATGTCATACACATGTCATTATACAAAACACTTAATTAATTGTGTTTCAGCTTATTTTAATAAGTAGTTTGAACAAACAACAAACGTCATTATTTGAGTGCATGTTGTAAAGAAATGCTGGGTTCCACACAATTTATTCATATTGTCCCAACACAAATTTATTAAGTTAGCTTAATTCATTCATTCATTCATTCATTCATTCATTCATTCATTTTCCTTTATCTTAGTCCCTTATTTATCAGGGGTGGCCTTCCAGCTGCAACCCAGTACTGGGAAACACCCATACACTCACATTCTCACACACACATTCATACACTACAGCCAATTTAGTTCATCCAATTCCCCTATAGCGCATGTGTTTGGACTTGTGGGGGAAACCGGAGCACCCGATGGAAACCCACACCAACCCGGGGAGAACATGCAAACTCCACACAGAAATGCCAACTGACCCAGCCGGGACTCGAACCAGCGACCTTCTTGCTGTGAGGCGACAGTGCTAACCACTGAGCCACCGTGCCGCACTCGTTAGCTTAATTGTTTTTTTACCAATTTAAGTCGATTGAACTTAAACCAAATTAAGTTGTCCCCCCCCAAAAAAACTTAGGAATTGTGTTGTTTCAACTCATTTTAAATAACAAAATAAATCTTTAGAGGCCAAAAGAAGAGCCATCTGTTTCATCTGGGTCTTAATTAGCATATTGGTTTTATTTTGCGCTAAGAACACCATGTATATCATCCTCTTACATATACTTTCATCACCATTTAACACATTTCCCCATGTTAAACTCCATTCCCCAGTTTCCCCAACCCTCCGTCTCATATTCCTCAGCATGTGCCTGAATGAGACACAACACCACCAGACCTGCTGCCCTTGAAACGACACTTATGGACTGCAAAAAAAATTAAAAATGAGAGCAGATTCTCTGTGCTCCAGCAAAAGCTCACCAGCGGGAGATAAAAATAAGCAGCAAGCATTGTGACTGCACTGCAGCGGAGCTTTATTTAGACGCAAGTAGGGCAGAATCAGATCTTAGAAAGATAAATGAAGGTGTGCTCCATCGGACAGGTGAGTGGAGACCAGTGTTATTCATCTTCTGTGGTTTAGCAGGTGGAAAAGCATCAAGGACGTGCTGGAAGAGGGTTTCACTCCGATTTATTGAGTTTAAAGGTGACCTATCATGCAAAAATCACTTTTATAAGGGGTTTAAACATAGTTGTGAGGAAACGGTGTGTGAATATAACCAGTTATTAATGATAACAATTTATTAATTTTATTTTATATAATCACAATTGATATAAACAGTCTGCAGAAACACTTTGACATTCTCTCCTTGTACATGTCATCAGAGGGGGAAAAAGCCCCGCCCACTAGTGCCCATCTCTCCCTCATTAGCATAGAACATTAGTCTTGTTTTGAATCTGCCACTATGCTGACACACAGGCATTTGTAGCTCCGCCCTCTTTTGAAAAAGAGCACAATCTCATTTGAATTTAAAGCGACAGTCACCAAAATGCCACAATTAGGATCAAAGCCTAAAAGGGGCAGTTTTAAAGAGCTATAAAACACTATTTGAACTAAAACTTCACATAGTAATTCCTGTTTATAGCAAACAACAACCTGTGTATTATGTTCATATTTATTTGCATATCCCTAATTATTAATAGCAACCCGTACAGCAAATCTCTGATTCTAGTTAATATGTCTTGTATATTATGTTCATAGTACATGCATCTGTAAATATTACCCATAGTTTCCTATAATTGCACTTATAACTTACACCTATATCCTGCAATTACTGCTATTGCACTCCTGATTAGACCTAAACTGCATCTCGTTTCCTTGTACATGTGTAATGATAAAGTTATAACAAAATCTAATATAATACAGACTCTAGGGTCATCAGAGACTTTTTTCCCCACTTTTAAAAAGGTGCACTTTCACACCAGACGTGGCATGCGTGAATAAATTGTGATATACACGTGTAAATAGATGTGTGAACCTTTTGAGATTACTCGCATCATTCGCGCGTCAAATTCGCTTCACAATAGACGCAGATTCGCTTCATGGGCAGGTCTTCTGTCTGCCCGGTGACTCCAGCTTCATTGCTAAATGGCTAACATGGATTTTATTGAGAGAGTAGCTGTGCTTTATGTGCTTTAGGAAGTCTGATAAACGGTGTATATTCTTTCAGCATCGTGTCCGAGTCCACTAGATCTATCAGAGGTGCAGATAGCTCTGGAAGTTCATCAACTCCTCCAGAAACTGTACATATGCTGGATAAGTTGGCGGTTCATTCCACTGTGGCGACCCCAGATTAATAAAGGGACTAAGCCGAAATGAAAATGAATGAATGAATGAATGGTTGGAAATTTTCCTTCAGCTTAGTCTTTTTATTCATCAGGGGTCATGCAACATGCAAACTCCACACAGAAATGCCAACTGACCCAGCTGGGACTCGAACCAGCGACCTTCTTGCTGTGAGGCCACAGTGCTAACCACTGAGCCACCATGTCGACCTTGGTTAAAAATGAAAAATGTATTTTAATATTAATCAAACTATGCATTCTGTCCAAGGAAAATAACACATTGACTCAAAGGTAAAATATTGTTTGTATAGACCATGAAGGAATTGGTTCGACTTAAAATCTAAATCAAAGTAAAATTGTACTTTAAACTATAATAAATACATATAATGTTAGTCTATGCTACTGCTAGTTATTTTAATTTCCAATAATGAGGTAAATGATCTGCTGGTGCTTTCAGTATAGCTATAAATGTCACGCAATATTTATTTATTAAAAATTATGCTTATATTTTTAGGACAGCATCTTTCTTTGATACATTCGCTGTGATGTAAAAAGGGTGTTTATGATAATACATGTCCTAAATAAAGTAATTTAGTAGATTAGGGGTGTAAATGTGTGTGTGTTTTATTGAAATCATTCTTAAAGGCACTTCATGTAACATGCTCAATACTTAATCATTTGATTTTAGCATCGTTAGCCAGTTAAACATACTGAGCGCTTCTCTCTGTGTGCTTTATTTTAATAAATGGTGACTGACATTGTGACTGACGAGACTACAATCCCTTTTCTAGTCTCTCCCTGACAGCGTCTACCTAATACATATTACACAGGGTAAATATTGATAATACCAGATGTTACACACCACATTACTAAAAACCCGCATGTATGTTACACAGTGGGATGTTGCTTCTATTTTTAGCCCCCTATAGCAGTCTTGTGGATTTTTATAGTCTGGTTTTGCAGATGTGCACATGTGCAGAATACCAAATGATTGTGATGAGTCATTGCACTGCAGATCTTCTGGTCTGCAGGACTGGGTGTGGATGGAGACGTCTATGACAACACAACGGGTGGAAATAATGAGAATAAAAATACACTCTTCACTAGGATGTTCTTTTTAATGAGTGACTGAATAATGAATGAATGTTCAGTCATATTTGCTTGGCTTATAGGCCATATGCAGATGAACACAGGTATTTTTATAAACAGAATGTTCACCGCATGTGGACAAACAGTGAAACTGCATAGAAAAAAAAGTGTGTGTTTGAAAATACCCATGTTTGTGTGTACAGGGGTCTTGGACTGCTACTAAATTAATGGTGAACTTCCATTGTATTTGTTTTTCCTAATATAGAAGTCAATGGTTACCCGTTTACAATGGTTACAAAATACTTTCCATCCAGACTAGCATTTTTAGGCATTTTTTCCTGTGAATTTCTGAAACAAAGGAAAATGTAACCTTCTTAAAACCTGTAACCATTGACTTCCATTGTATTTGTTTTTTCTACTATAGAAGTCAATGGTTACCCGTTTACAATGGTTACAAAATCCTTTCCATCCAAACTGACATTTTAAAGCATTTTTCCTCTCAATTTCTGAAACAAAGGAAAATGTAACCTTCTTAAAACCTGTAACCATTGACTTCCATTGTATTTGTTTTTCCTACTTTGGATGTCAATGGTTACCGGTTTACAACGGTTACAAAATCCTTTCCATCCAGACTGGCATTTTCAAGCATTTTTTCCTCTCAATTTTCAAAACAAAGGAAATGTAACCTTCTGAAAATCTGTAACCATTGACTTCCATTGTATTTGTTTTTCCTACTATGGATGTCAATGGTTACCGGTTTACAACGGTTACAAAATCCTTTCCATCCAGACTGGCATTTTAAAGCATTATTCCTCTCAATTTCCAAAAAGGAAAATGTAACCTTCTGAAAACCTGTAACCATTGACTTCCATTGTATTTGTTTTCCCTACTATGGATATTAATGGTTACCGGTTTACGGCTTTCTTCAAAATATCTGCTTTTATGTCCAACAGAAGAAAGAAACTCAAACATGTTCTGCACAAGTGAGTAAACAGTGAATTTTCATTTTTGGAGGGTGAACTATCCCTTTAATAGCGTGCATGAAAAAAATATATTTGGCAACAGAGTGCTGTATAAATTGATTGCACATAAAAATAGACTTCATTATTAGTGAAATTACTGATACGCATCTTTTAATGGGTTATTTTTGATTTGTTTTTAATCCAGGACGAGTCATTTGTATTCAATAAAACACTCAGCACCATTTAAAATAAAACGAATCAAAGCAACGAGGCAGTAAAATTTGTGAACTAAAAATAAGCCTCAATCCCTCAATCCCTCATCTGGGTTGGTGTTGCTCAGAAGGGCACATTTTAATAACAGGCACGTGTGCACTGGTCTGTACTCTTTCTGAACAGGCCTTTAATCTAGAACGAGACCCAAACAGATGTGACCAAAAACAACTGCAGCTAAATAAACCACAGCTAAACAAAAGCGGCATTAGCACTAATATCCAAGCATTATCTTTTATTAAAAATGCTTCATAGTTAAAGCTGGTGCTTTTGGATGTTAACAATCAGCAACTGAGAAATGAACATTCCAGAAATGGAAATAATGATCAGGCCGTGTATTTAGGTTGTGTTTATTTTTCCTGCAGGCTTGAGTCATTGTAAAATCTGTAATGCAGAACTGAAAATGCCTCCAGATCACACAAGTATTCTTCTCCTCGCTGTGTATAAATCCCTGCATGCACTTCACAGGGTTTCTATTGATCCTGACATTATCAGAGGGATTTTCTTATCTGTACTGGACACCACACTAACCGTTTAAATGCC
>CAIGQW010048766.1:28209-38589 GCA_903798125.1 Danio choprae
TCCGTCCACCCACTCATCTCCATCTATCCATGTCTGTCCGTCCACTCGTTTATCTGTCTATCCATCCATCAATATATTTGCCCGTCCAAACATCCATCAATTCATCCATCTATTTATCTTTCTAACCATCTATCCATCTATCTATCTGCCCATCCATTCATCCATCCATCCATCGATCTGTCCACCCACTCATCTTTCTATCCTTTGTGTGTTACAATCATATTTCTAACTTGACATTTCCAGTAAACGCCCCACAAAAATCTCACAGAACATTTAATGCACACAGTTAGTTTTTACTATCATTCCTCCAGGTCCTCTTTTATCTTGCTGTGTGAAGGGAAATGGAAAGAACAGAGAATTTCTCTGAGGGGTAACAGTGTTTGGGAACGCAGCTGAGACTGAGTGGATAAGAAATATGATACAGTATTATGTAAAGACTGTTTTTTACTGTTTGCCTGACGAAGGTAATGCCGAGAGCTCAGAGGAAGGAAATGATGCTTGCATTGTGTCCTTTCTGCTTTTCTGCAGAGAGCGTCTGGTTTGGGACAGGAGAAATTGGTCGTCAGATGGCCATGTTTTCTCTTCTCCACAGATGAGTCTTCCCATGAGACTGTATTACACAACAAACACACACACACACACACACACACACACACGTTTACAGCCATCTAAATGCGACCTTACACCCATTGTTTTTCATCCACTACAAAAATGTCCCTGACAAACACTCTAGTCCACTAAAACAAACAAAACTGTTTTTTATTATTATAAAACAGCACATATTTTTAATGTGTGAATGTGCTCAAGTACAACAAAGTACACTGAAAAATATATACTTTAAAAAAATAATACTGATAATACTAAAACGTGTAGTTTTTCTCAATTTAACTATGGTTTAAACTTAAATGCATTTAATCTAAATCAGGTTGCTGGTGCGAGTCCCGGCTGGACCAGTTGGCGATTCTGTGTGAAGTTTGCATGTTCTCCCGGTGTTGGCGTGGGTTTCCTCCGGTTTCCTTCCTCCTTTGGACTGTGGGGGAAAACTGCAGTTTCCCCCACAGTCCAAACACATGTGCTGTAAGTGAATTGGATGATCTAAATTGGCCGTTGTGTGTGTGTGTGTGTGTGTGTGTGTGTGTGTGTGTGTGTGTGTGTGTGTGTGTGTGTGTGTATATGAGTGTTTCCCAGTACTGGGTTGTGGCTGGAAGGGCATCCACTGCGTAAAACATATGCTGGAATAGTTGGTGGTTCATTCTGCTGTGACGACCCCAGATGAATAAGGAATTAAGCCGAAGGAAAATGAATGAATGAATGAACGAATAAGACAACAATATGATTAAGGTGTTAACATGAGTTTCTGATGAGCTTTATAAATGTTCCTTTCGTTCCCATTTTACATATACATTCGATTAGTCATTACGTCAGCATTTGACGCTAGTTTCCTCCGGTGTTTCACACAACAACAGTTCGTGTTCGTCATGGCACCATATGTGATTTTGGGCGTTTCGTTCACTTCAATAATGTGATTAAAATAGGAATACTCCACACGTCTTAATTCGCTTTCTGTTTAGTTGGATTATGACTTAAGTCGGATTAAGGCAATCAAAAAAAGGGCTATATTAAAACCGGAGTATTGATGTCCATGTAAACGTACCGAGTGTGCGGATATCAAATGGACGTCAAACTGATTTGCATTTCGGACATATTTTTTGATGTTGTTTTGACATCAAGGTGCCCGCTGAGAAGAACTGATAGAAAGGACAGTGTGTGGAAGCTATTGAAGGAGAGTTTGGAGAGGATTTCCACCTCATAATTTCAGATACCATGTTGTATTGTGTAAATACGCCACCACCGTCTATATAATAGCTGATGCCAGTGTTACTCTGATTCATTTCAGAAGGCCAAACCAATGTTGTGAAGCAGCACTCCAGACTAATGAAATCCACTGCTTATTCAGAGAGCATCCTCTCGATGAACATCCAGTAAAAAGTCCACGGCTTCCATCATAAATTATTCAATAACATGCTCACAATATGCCCTTATGCTAAACTGGTTATGAAACCATACATTGGTCTGTAGTGTATGTGTGTGAATGAGTGTGTGTGGATGTTTCCCAGTGATGGGTTGCAGATGGAAAGGCATCCGCTGCGTATAACATATGCTGGATAAGTTGGCGGTTCATTCCGCTGTGGCGATCCCAGATTAATAAAAGGGACTAAGCTGAAAAGAAAATCAATGAATGAATTTTATATTTCCTGAACATGTGGTCTTGTGCAACGCCCACATGTAAAACACACACACTCCTACCTCCGTAATAACCACAGAAATGTTAATCCTGTTCGAAACCATGCATGAAATGACAGACATCAGAGGACAATTTTAACTCTAAGGGCGCATGTCCACCGAAGCGTTTCTGTTCTGCTTGTTTTTTTCAGTGCATACACAGCCTGACCTCATTTAGAAAATCAGTCCTGCCCAAATAGGGATAAAGAAACGCATCTTAGATTCACAAAAAAAGACAGCACCCTCTAGTGGATTTGTCAACTGAAACATGCAATGAAACGCACCCGGAGCAACGTATTTTACATTCTGCACAAATGTATGCTGATGCATTTATTTCCAATGATCTTGGGTTTAGTCTAAATGCCGGTTCTGCAGTGACATTTAAAGACAAACACCCGATGCATCTGTGCAAACTGCTGTAGTGTAACTGGTTTATCCGTCGCCTGACCTGTTTGTTAGCGATGACGTTTCACTTTCATAATGTGTCTATTTAAAACCAGCGCATGATAATAATAGCAATCTAATAACTGAGAAATGCATGCACTTTGGCCTTCTGGATGTATCCTGAATGAACTGTTTTGTGTGGATGCGAGAGACGGCTTTAGTTCCACTGTGACCGCGCACAATGTTTCTGTTCAGTATGAAAACTCGTTCAAGGGCGAGTGAAGATCCTCCTAGGTGGAGACGTATTCTTAGCAGCCCGTGCAAACATGTGAATGCAGCATGTGGTCATTCCTTTGCCTTGTGACAGCTAAAAAGGGATACTAGCTTATGTGGTCAACGCTGAATTTGAAGAAGAATTCAGCCATCATATATTAGTTATTTATTATTATCTTTATTTAAAAACATCACGCCGACACGGACCAGTCTCAAAGATTTGTTTAATGTGTTAATATACAGTTGAAGTCAGAATTATTAGCCGCCCTGTATATTCTTTTCCTCAATTTCTGTTTAACGAAAGATATTCAGCTTAAAGTGACATGTAAAGGCTTAACTAGGGTAATTAGGGTAAAGTTAGGGTAATTAGGCAAGTCATTGTATAACAGTGGTTTGTTCTGTAGACAATCCAACACTAATATTGCTGAAGGGGGCGAATAATATTGTTGCGGCTAATGCTTTTATATTAGCCTCTTGAGATTAGTAGGGGAGTCTTCAGATCACATGAACATTAAGCACGCATGGAGATGCGGTTAAATCAAATAACTACTAGGTTTATTAATCGTCATCTTCGGTTTACTTTCCAATACAACAAACATAAGTTCCAAGGTGGTAAAAATAAAACATTAAGGTACAATGTGATTGAAAAAAAACTGTTGCTCTGCCCACCTCTCGCTCTGCCGCCTCAAACAACGCCAGTCCATTCTCATATGCACGCACGCGCCATAGCGTCACGTAAAGGAGGAGGAGCCACTCGTTCACTCACATGATCGGCTAGACCAATGATCAAGCAAAAAAACGTTATCGTAAATATTTAAATCATTTTGAAATGAAAATAAATCGATTAAACGATCAATTATTAAATATTGCTCCTACAAATATTGAACTGCTTTTATTCTAGCCGAAATAAAACAAATCAGACTTTCTCCAGAAGAACAAATATTATAGGAAATACTGTGAGAAATTCCTGAATCTGTTCAACATCATTCGGGAAATATTTGAAAAAAATGTATTAATAAAATTAAAATCACAAGAGGGTGAATAATTTTGACAACTGTATGTATAAACTATTATGGCCCACAAAACAATCACTTGGTATACTTTATACAAACATACACAACAAATACTTTAAAAAAAATTATGATTAACATGGGGACCCCACGGTGGCGCAGTGGGTAGCACGATCGCCTCACAGCAAGAAGGTCGCTGGTTCGAGCCTCGCGTTCGCGTGGGTTTCCTCCGGGTGCTCCGGTTTCCCCCACAAGTCCAAAGACATGCGCTATTGGTGAATTGGGTAAGCTAAATTGTCTGTAGTGTATGTGTGTAAATGAGTGTGTGTGGATGTTTCCCAGTGATGGGTTGCAGCTGGAAGGGCATTCGCTGGTAAAACATATGCTGGATAAGTTGGCGGTTCATTCCGCTGTGGCGACCCCAGATTAATAAAGCGACTAAGCCGAAAAGAAATGAATGAATGATTAAAACATTGTTATATGTCTTGTTGACTTGTGTACTTACATTATCTAAAATGTTTCCAACAATGTTTAAATTCAGAGAAATGTGCAGTTGTAAGCAGTGATAGAATCAAGTCTATAACAAAACCAACAGCAAAAAATGTATACAAGTAAAATAAATAAATAAATAAAAATGATAATAATAATAATAATAATAATAGTTGGCGACATGGTGGCTCAGTGGTTAGCACTGTTGCCTCACAGCAAGAAGGTCGGTGGTTCGAGTCTCGGCTGGGTCAGTTGGCATTTCTGTGTGGAGTTTGCATGTTCTCCCCGTGTTAGCGTGGGTTTCCTCCGGGTGCTTCGGTTTCCCTTGACAGTAGGTGAATTGGGTAAGCTAAATAGTCCATAGTGTATGTGTGTATGTCCTGGTCCTCCAGATTGGGGGTTGAGCGTTGGGCTAACAACTCACCTAATAAAAACTAGATGTTACGAAACACTGAAATGGTGCGGGTAAATATCAACTTCGATATAAATGACCCTGGGAGTAAGTAAGTAAGTTCAAAATATAGAAATATTAACATATTTTTGGTCAAAAGTAAGTGTAAAGGCAAGTTGGGTTTGTTATGTTGAGAGTTGGGCCTCACGGTGGCGCAGTGGGTAGCACAATCGCCTCACAGCAAGAAGGTCGCTGGTTCGAGCCTCGGCTGGGTCAGTTGGCATTTCTATGTGGAGTTTGCATGTTCTCCCCGTGTTGGCGTGGGTTTCCTCCGGGTGCTCCGGTTTCCCCCACAAGTCCAAAGACATGTGGTACAGGTGAATTGGGTAAGCTAAATTGTCCATAGTGTATGTGTGTGAATGAGTGTGTATGAATGTTTCCCAGTGATGGGTTGCAGCTGGAAGGGCATCCGCTGCGTAAAACATATGCTGGATAAGTTGGCGGTTCATTCCACTGTGGCGACCCCAGATTAATAAAGGGACTAAGCCAAAATGAAAATTAATGAATGTGTTGAGAGTTTATAGGTACCTATTTGTCAATTATATCTAAAAGTTCACCAACAATGATGTACAAAAGAAATATATATGCACATTTACAATTAAGAGACTAATTAAATTACAAGCCCAACAGCTTGGTAGCTCACTTGATTTTGACATTAAGGGTTTTCATTAGCCCATTTCCTCAAACAAAAATAAAAATAAAATTAAATAAGTTAGATGTAATTCAATATGTGCTAAAGGTTTGGAATCAAACCAGTGATTGTCTTGTGTTGGAGGTCAACAAACAAGCCCTAATACATCTGTAGCCTTTCTGTCTCCAAGCAAAGTCTGTCAAGCGCTCGCAATTTATGTCAGAAAAGTATGAGGATGAAGAATAGCAACAGTGCACTCTTTTATAAAGATGTAATGAAGCTTGTGTATTTTTAGAGAATTATAAGACAGAAACAGACAGACTAAATGCGGAGAAGATGAAGGGGATGAGGGTTAATTCATGTTATGTAACTCACAGTCGGTCCATTCATCCGAAAACAACCCTGTTTGGATACTTGCAATCCATCAGCAAACTCTTCATAAACTTGTTGAGAGTCAGTGCATGGGCTGATTTTGCTGCTACTGACTGCATCTGCTTCAACAACATCCAATAATATCCAAACTGGTTTTATTATATATTTACATTCTTCTTGATATAATGCCAGAAAAGTATTGCTTGCTAATTCTAAATAGGGAAATCACATTACCAGCCAACGACTGTCAAAGCACAACATTGTTTACTGTCAATTAAATAGTGCTGATGTTATTTTGAAGTCATGCATACGATTTCAGACCCAATATTCAAAGTAGAGTGGAATACAATATAGGGAGCGTGTCACTGTTAAGAAATGAATGAATGCGCAAATATGAAACCAACTTTACCTTAATATGTTTCAGGCCACACTAGATTCACAGAGTGTCCTTATGGAGGACGAAACCTGCAAAAGACAAACAAACAAACAAACAAATAAATAAATAAATGAGTAAATAAATTCACAAATTCCTGCATAAATAAAACAATAAATAAATAAATACGCAAATAAATAAATAAATCCACACATTCCTGCGTAAATAAAACAATAAATAAATACGCAAATAAATAAATAAATAAATAAATAAATAAATCCACAAATTCCTGCATAAATAAAACAATAAATAAATAAATAAATAAATAAATAAATCCACAAATGTCTGCATAAATAAAACAATAAATAAATCCACAAATAAATAAATCCACAAATTCCTGCATAAAACACAAAATAAATAAATAAATACGCAAATAAATATATAGAATTAAAAAATCCACAAACTCCTGCATAAATAAATAAATCCACCAATAAATAAATAAATAAATCCACACATTCCTGCATAAATAAAACAATAAATAAATAAATAAATAAATATGCAAATAAATAAATAAATAAATCCACAAATGTCTGCATAAATAAAACAATAAATAAATCCACAAATAAATAAATCCACAAAGTCCTGCATAAATAAAACAATAAATAAATAAATGAGTAAATGAATCCACAAATTCCTGCATAAATAAAACAATAAAAAATAAAACAATAAATAAATCCACAAATTCCTGCATAAATAAATAAATATACAAATAAATACCCAAATAAATAAATAAATTAGTAAATAAATCCACAAATTCCTGCATAAATAAATTAATATGCAAATAAATAAATAAATAAATACCCAAATAAATAAATAAATCCACAAATTCCTGCATAAATAAATAAATTAATATGCAAATAAATAAATAAATACCCAAATAAATAAATAAATACACAAGTTCCTGCATAAATGTAAAAATAATTAATAGCGCGGGCAGATAAATATTTAAATTAATTACACGAATGTTGGGGGAATAAGAAAATGCTAAACTGAAAGTAGATTTATATATTTATTTGCGCATTTATTTATTGTTTGAGCAGGTTTCGTCCACCATACATCCTAACAACACACGATAAAAGTCATCTTTTCCATGTTAAAAGGAGTTTGTGTCCTGAACATCGGCAACAACCATGCGGATTTCTATTTGAGAAGTGCTTTCTTTTAGTTCCACAACATTGCGGCAAAACAACAGCATATACAATGACAAAGATGACCTCAGGTACAGATGATGTGCTTTATTCACTGTTAAATGCTCCCAGTGTGAGGTTAAACCAGTTTTACATGACATTTATTGCCATACTACTGAAAGCAGCAGCAGATAGTTCACCTCAGATCTTGAAAAAGTAACTAGCAGACAGTTTTAACATGGAAGTCAGAACTGTGAGTGTGCAAACTAACAACATCAGTCACTCAGAAGCCTATTAATAATGTTAATGAGGCTTAATATGTATAAACTAGATTAAAAGCCTTTACCATTTCGTTGACAATGCAGTGTTTCTGTTGCGTCGCGTTTGGTGCAGAGGCCAAATAGCTAATCCAGGTTGATTAGTGTTACGGCTGCAGCTAATGAGAATGTGCACATAGACATAGGGGCTGTTCACACATGCTCACTTCATGCGCTGTTTCTAATCAGATAGCTATTGGATTTCTGAAAACTGATGCATTTACATTTGTCCACATTAATGCACTCATTTTTCCTCGCTTTATGCAAATTAAACTACATTATGTTTACTAAAGCTCAGATGCACAACATTTTATTTAATATATATTTTCATTTAAAGAAAAGTAAGCCGCATGCTAATTATTTTATTTAGACAGGCTCTGTGATTACTTTCATTATAGGCTAAATTATACAATATTACTTTCATTATAGGCTAAATTATACAATATTACTTTAAATATAGGCTAAATAATACTATATTACTTTCATTATAGGCTAAATAATACTATATTACTTTCATTATAGGCTAAATAATACTATATTACTTTCATTATAGACTAAATAATACTATATTACTTTCATTATAGGCTAAATAATCTTATATTACTTTCCTTATAGGCTAAATAATACTATATTACTTTCATTATAGGCTAAATAATACTATATTACATTCATTATAGGCTAAATTATACTATATTACTTTCATTATAGGCTAAATAATACTATATTACTTTCCTTATAGGCTAAATAATACTATATTACTTTCATTATAGGCTAAATAATACTATATTACTTTCCTTATAGGCTAAATTATACTATATCACTTTTATTATAGGCTAAATTATAGTGGGTAACGCTGTCGCCTCACAGCAAGAAGGTCGCTGGTTCGAGCCTCGGCTGGGTCAGTTGGCATTTCTGTGTGGAGTTTGCATGTTCTTCCCGTGTTGGCGTGGGTTTCCTCCGGGTGCTCCGGTTTCCCCCACAAGTCCAAACACATGCGCTATAGGGGAATTGGGTAAGCTGAACTGTCCGTAGTGTATGAGTCTGAATGAGAGTGTATGGGTGTTTCCCAGTGATGGGTTGCAGCTGGAAGGGCACCCACTGCATAAAACATATGCTGGATAAGTTGTCGGTTCATTCCGTTGTGGCGACCCCAGATTAATAAAGGGACTAAGCTGAAATGAAAATGAATGAATGAATGAATGATCTCATAATATTGCACAACATGTAACCAAAGCTTCAACAAAAACATCTCCAGAAACTGCAGAATGAAGTGGAGCTAAAGTTAACTAGTCAGAAGGGAATACCGCTGTCTTACGCAAGACTTTGACAAAAATTTTAAAATAAAAAGTCTTTCATAAAACACTTCTCCTGGATGGAGACCCCCTTCCTGAAGTGTTAATCTTCTAGCAGCTCCATCATACCTGACGGGAATTTTCCAGTCATCAAATAAACTTGATTAGCAGCTTCTGGTGTGTTTGATTAGAGCTGGAATTAAACTCTGCAGGACACTGGCGCAGAGCCCGCCATGGGGAAAATATGGGAGTGCACTGAAAACACAAGACAAAGCCATGTGTTCAGGCATAAAACCAACAGAAACATGCCTCGAGAACAAGAGAGAGAGAGAGAGAGAGAGAGAGAGAGAGAGAGAGAGAGAGAGAGAGAGAGAGAGAGAGAGAGAGAGAGAGAGAGAGAGAGAGAGAGAGAGAGAGGGCTGCTTGTGTAAAATCCTATGCAGACCAGGTAAATAAGCCATGAAAGAGCATGCAAATATAATCACATGCCATTCAGCGGTGAACATGAACATTCATTCTGTCATTCATTCATTTTCCTTCTGCTTAGTCCCTTATTTGTCAGGTGTTGCCACAGCGGAATGAACCGCCAACTATTCCAGCATATGTTTTACGCAGCGGATGCCCTTCCAGCCGCAACTCAGTACTGGGAAACACCCATACACTCTCACATTCACACACACTCATACACTATGACCAATTTAGTTTATTCAATTCACCTATAGCGCATGTGTTTGGACTATGGGGGAAACCGGAGCACCCGGAGGACATGCAAACTCCACTTAGAAATGCCAACTGACCCAGCCGGGACTCGAACCAGCGACCTGTGAGACAACAGTGCTAACCACCGAGCCACCATGCCACCCCTTTTTTGAGCCGTATATTTTACTTAAATAACTTGACCCACTTCAAAATGAAGGAACAGATAAACATGTAATTCAATCAGTGGCTCTGGTTTAAAAAAATAACCTCCTTCGTCCTCATAACATTTTCTTTACCTATTCTGAGGAACGTGACACACAGCAGACGTGCAGGATCAGATTCCCGCTCTCTTCTTCCCAAAGCTCTTCTGTAAACTGTCTGTGATGTTAGGAGTTGCTGTGGATCTTCTTATTCTTCATAACAACTCGTTTAGGAAAGATCCCGTCAGCCTAAGCAATGCTACACAGCGTTATAAAGTGTTGTGTATTGTGCACACATGCATGGACACACACACACAAACACACATACACATACATATATACACATACATAAACATACATATACACATACATATACATATACATATACATATACATATACATATACATATACATATACA
>CAIGQW010048769.1:0-10896 GCA_903798125.1 Danio choprae
TCCCTAAAATAGGCTAAATAATCTTCTAGTCGGGTAAGCAAAGCAATCTTGTTTTCATTTTGAAGAATTTATTTTACTTGCTGTAAATTGTTTTACAAAGTAACCTGCTTAACAAAATACAAAGACTATTTTTAATCTACGTATATCAGACATATATAAACACATATTTGTAGTCGGCGCCAATAGCCTAGTGGTTAAGTGTGCCGACATATAGCACCATGGTGCTCACGGCGATCCTATGCCGATCCTTCCCCTCTCTCTGCTCCTAATGCTTTCCTGTCTGTCCTCCACTATCCTATCCCAATAAAAGGTGAGAAACCCCTAAAAAATAATTATAAAAAAAACGAAAACACATATTTGTATCAGGTTACAACTTTTAAAGTACATGTAAACAGATCTGCGATAGGATTCAGTTCATTCAGATTAATGAAAGTGTACACATATCCATTGAAATGAATGTGTTTCATAGCACAGCGTTTTCCGCGTCTAGTGTCACCGGCTTGAGGGAAAGTGAAACAGTGCAGCACAGCATAGCCTTTTTGTAGCTCATATTTTCACCCATTATTCTCTTTCAGCTGAAAAACTAACATGGCATTTTTGGTGGCCGAAATTCTGTGTATCCCTATTAGTTTTCCATACTAGTTTTCCATTTTCCAATTTAAAACTTATTCAAATCGTTCAGTAGTTTTGTATTTGGTTATTTATGTATCATATCGACTAATTCCTGCTGCTTTATTTTGCAGAGAATGTAAACCAGCTTGGAAATCACGTGTCGAGATGCCTAGCCGACACACCTGAACTATTAATGCATTCTTCAGAGTCTGGACCCTTCACTCGCGGTTCAAAGCGCCGCCAAAGTGCTGCAATCACTGATGAAATGAGCCCAAGCAAGAAAGGCAAAATCGAAACAGAGAGCTCTTTGACATCAGAATATAATGTTGAAGTTGTATCTCGAGAACAAGCGACGGCTTCAGTGTTGCCTGAGCCAGTGAGTAGCTTTCAGGGGACTTGCAAACCCATCCAGGCATTGCTGGCCAAGAGCGTTGGAAACAAAGTGACCTTAATAAGTCATCCTAAGGCTGCGGTGATGGCTCAGATTTCACGTGATCATAGGACAGCATCTGTAGCTGTGCCACCTGTAGTATTAACTACCTGTCCAGCTACACCACATGCTAACGAAACACTTGCACCAACTACAACCGAAAGCACTGGACAGGTGGTGTACAAGACGACTGGTGGTGTAGGCCTTCTCAGTAAAGCAAGTACATTTTCCGTGCAGCAAATATCAGATCAAAAAACAGGAGAGAAGTTGATGCAAAAAGTTGTTATCCTGCCTTCAAATCTACTGATTCAAAGCACTGAGAAAAAGGCAGTGCAAGCAACTGCTCCTGTCTCAAAGAATACACCCTACCTATCCAATGCTTCAGGCTTCACCATACCGGAAAACAAGGTACCTGTCCAACAGGTGGCACCACTGAAAGATACCAGCACTGTTAGAACACCATCTGCTGTAGTTACACCCAGTTTAAGAACTGTCGGTGTGCCTAAAAAGACTACTGAAGCAAAGGTTGTAGGCTGTAGTGCACTGACCAAACCTGACGCTAAAGAGGAGCTCAGGACAGTGTGCATTAGAGACTCACAATCCATTCTTGTCACTACAAGAGGAGGCAACACAGGCGTGGTCAAAGTACAGACATCAGATAGTGGAACAGGGGTTTTACCTGCCAGTCCGGTTTTTACCATCTCACCGCAACTTCAAGCCTTTCTGGTGTCAAAGTCTTCCATGTTACAATCTGTCTCGGCCAGCCCTGCTCCTAAATCTCTATCTGGAGTCACTCCTCAATCCCTCTCGAAGGATGGCGCTCATCCCAGCTCGTCTACTTTTGTGAACAGAACAGACACTTCTTTGACTCTTAATAACACTTCTACCAAAACATTAGTTAATAAATCGTCAACCCTGGCCACAAGCAGAATCAGCGATTGTGTCATTATACCAACAAAAAATGTTCGTGGAGTCCAGAATGTGGTCTCCAAATGTGGAATAAAGACCCCACACAAGAGCACTCTACCAGAAAGCAGAACTCCTGCCCAAACTACCTTCCAAAAGGTTTTTCTTGTCAATCCTTCATCTTCGGGAGTATCAATGCCTACCAGTACAACAGCAACTTGTACCAAAACAGCATCACAGGTTATGTTTATAAGCAACTCAGCACTTGCCATTCCAAAAGGTGTGGCAACTTCAGAGGTCAATATTTCCTCTGTTAGTACACCAGGGATGAAGATCATTCCCAAGTTGGGGACAACTTTATCCAGCACTTCTTCTGGTACAAATGTCTTGAACATCGGTGTCCCAGGGTTAACATCAAGAATACTTGGTGCAAATAAAACACCTGAAGCCTCTATGAAAAGTACACCTGTGGTTGTCTCCAGGGTATTTTCGGAATCAACCTCAAGTGGGTTGCATGTTGTCCCAAAAAGCAGTTTAGTTGCAAGCACATCAGGGAATACAGAAAGATCTCTGAAGGTACCTGGGACTGCTGACGGCAAAATGCTCACATTTACAACTTTAGGCACTGGCCACATGGCTTCCTCTGCACTTTTGTCAGTTGTAAAACAAGATGTACCTTCATCAGTTTCAACGTTAAATGCTTTTCATTGTAAACCAGTGTTGACGTCTGGCAGCTCTACTTCTTCAAATTCAGGAAGTCTAAATACCAAACACACTACAGTACCGATTGATGTGACCACTAAGCCTGTGATTGCATCCCTTTGCACTCCATGCTCACCGATTAAAACAACAGCCAATTCTTGTGCTTCTGGTGTATCTCATTCTGTTGCAATAAGCCCCAACTCTGCTTCAACTCTTCCAATAGTCATGGCCTCTGGGATTCGACCTCCAACCACAACTAACAAAAGTGTTCATGATAGAGTCGTAATAAACACCACTGCCCAACTTGCTCCGGGAACTCAGCTTCTAATAAACAATACCAGATTTGTTGTCCCATCTCAAGGCCTTGGACCTGGCACCCATGTCTTACTCATAAGCTCAGGATCTGGAGGATTACAGGCCTCAAGTACGATTCATCCTAAAGGTTTTCAAATTACAAGTCCTGTTCGTTCTGTAGGACTGCAAGTCCCGAGTCCTGCTCATCCTGCAGGATTGCAGGTCCCAAGTTCTGCTTGTCCCAGAGGACTGCAAGTCCTAAGTACTGTTCATCCGGCAGGATTGCAAACCACAAGTCCTGCTCATCCCAAAGGATTGCAAGCCCTGAGTCCTGTTCATCCTGCAGGATTGCAAGTCGTAAGTCCTGCTCCTCCTGCAAGATTGCAAATCCCAAGTCCTGTTTGTCCTGCAGGATTGCAAGTCTCAAGGCCTGTTCATCCGGCAGGATTGCAAGTCACAAGTCCTGCTTGTCCCAAAGGATTGCAAGTTCCAAGTCCTGTTCATCCTGCAGCATTGCAAGTCACAAGTCCTGCATCTACTGTAGGATTGCAAGCCCCAAGCCCTACTCATTCTGCGGGATTGCAAGTCCCAAGTCCCAATTGTCCTGCAGGATTGCAAGTCTCAAGTCCTGCTCATCCTGCGGGTTTGCAAGTCTCAAGTCCTGCTCATCCTGGAGGATTGCAAACCCCTGGAGAATTGCAAGTCCCAAGTCCTGCATTCACTGTTCCTAGAGGTCCAAACAGTTTGGCCCCTTACACTGTTGCTTCAGTTGTACAAGGTGGAAGATTGGTAACTCCAGTCAGGCTTCCCTCGCCAATAGCTGGGCCTTCCGATCGAATCCATCAGCAGCTGAACACCATAACTCCACTGAAGGTGGCTGGTCCTACTGCTCTCTCGCAAGCAGCACTAGCTCTGCATCCTGGACTATCATCAGACATTGTAAGACTTCCTATCTTTCAAGCCTCCAAAGTCTCAGTTGCACCTTCACAAGGTGCGACTGGCATTCCCAAAGACACCTTATTTTCTCAAGGAGGCTTACTAAGCACAAAGTCACCAATGCACTTGCAAGGACAGTTATCACAAAACCAACTACCATCGGTCACACCCTCCACAAAAACCACCATAATGCGGAATTCACCAATGGTTAATGTACCACCCATGAAAAGCACAGTTTCACGGATGCAGAAACTTCCAGTTGCAACTGTTCAACCAATCGGTGGTCCAACAAACACCACTTCAGCCACTCCTATTGCAACAGTTCCTCCATCTATGAACACGGTCATAATGACTCCTTGTCCACCTATTAGAGCCGTGCAACCTGGGACAGTGGGAAAGCCTGTTATTTTACCCCAATTGCTACAAGGTCAACACACAGTTCCCATACATGTTCCCACCTCTAGTAAACTATTGTTGAGCCCCGATGGTGCCGTTTTAAATATCATTCAAGCATCGAGTGTACAAGTAATGGCAAAGCCAACAACCGGTCAGGTGGTTCAGTCCACCCCAAGTAGTGTTACCAATTTTACGCATACATGATCAACTGAGAAAACATAACTTCTGAAATCATTGCAGAGGTCATCTGTTGTCCTGTTGGGATTATAAATGATAATTGTTGAGAACAGGTTAGATTGTGATTTGGTTCCATTTCTCCCAGTCTCGGAGGCTAAATACTACAAACTAAATGAATATTTTGTGCATTTTGCCCCCTGCAGTACAAGTTGAAGGGAAATTGTTTTAAGCAAAGAGAAGTTTGGAGAATCCAAGTGGCCAGTAATGTACATAACAGTGTTTGTTTGGCGGACTCTTTTATACAATTTGTATGGGAAGGTTTGAATGTTTTGTAGCATTTTTCATGAAATGGTTAATAATCTGTAGAGCTGTCTTCAGTCTGCGTAAGATCTCAAGCCTGCGTTAGGACATTCAGGCATATAGGTTTATTTTATCAGACATTACCTGATAATGGTTTGGTTTTGTGTTTCCTCTATATTCATGAAATAAACTTGGCATATTTATGACTGAAGTAAAGTGCTTGTGCTCTGTGCCTGCCTCTGGAGTTCATTGAGAATTTTAGATCAGTAAATAGATCTTTGATTTTTGATAGATTAAAGTATTCCCCATTTATTTATTTTCCTTCGGCTAAAGGCTGGTTTATACTTCTGTGTGGAGTGATCGGCGTGACCCACAGCACATGCAATGCGCGTTCCCGTGCATTTATACTTCTGTGTGCTGTTTGTGTTGTTCTGCAATAACACTTCTGAAACACTAGCTGGCATTGAAGTGTTTATATTCTTCTGGTCGAGTTTCTTCGCTGGTGTTTTGTTTTTCTGAACGCTACCTTAATGTACACGTAGCTTAAAGTCGCTCATTTTGAGGCGGGAACCAGCGGACGTGCAACAACTTTAATCATAAGGTAAACACAAAACAACCGATTCCATCTGGAGCTCCTTCATGGGACTCCACACTTGTAAACACTCACTCCATCGGGCTTGTGTGGCTCTCAGCACCGCCCACACTTATCAGCAATACCAAGCCGACCAATCACAGAGCTTGTGCTATGCATCGTTGTGACGTGTACTTACATTTTTTGAGTGGTGAGCCACGGTGAGGGCTGCGCTTGACTATATATGAGTATAAATCAGCCTTTAGTGCCTTATTTATCAGGGGTCGCCACAGCGGAATGAACCACCAACTTATCCAGCATATGTTTTAGACAGCAGATGCCCTTCCAGCCACAACCCAGTACTGGGAAACACCCATACACACTCATTCACACACACACTCATACACTACGGCCAATTTAGCTTACCCAATTCACCTATAGCGCATGTGTTTGGACTGTGGGGGAAACCGGAGCACCCGGAGGAAACCCACACCAACACGGGGAGAACATGCAAACTCCACACAGAAACGCCAACTGACCCAGCCGGGACTCGAACCAGTGACCTTCTTGCTGTGAGGCCACAGTGCGGACCACTGAGTCAACGCGCTGCCAAAATATTCCCCATAAAAAGTATTAATAATATAAAAATCGTTAGAAATAAATATATTAAAATATTTTAAAAAGCGTCTTCATGGCTTTTCTCAAAATATTAAACTTCTTTAATGTTTTATTTTCTCTGCTTTATTTTTAAATGTTTATTTTTATTATATATTTATTATTTAAATGTAAGAAATAATAGTTTTATTGCCATCAGAACCTCCTGCAGGAAAATCTGAATGACCTCAAATCCATTTCCAAATTGCTGATGAAAAAAACATGAAGTATTTTGTCCTGGAGGTGTTTTATTCTGTGTCGTTCTGTTGTATGTGTGATGCCGGTTTACTGCATGAGAAGCTCAGCATGTCCTCACTGAAGCCTTCAGCTAGCTGCAACTCAAAATAAACATGCAGGTACAAGTTTGACCACTGCTGTTCACTGTTACAGTCATATATGAGGAAGCAGAATATTTGATAAACATTATTATACTTCGCTAATAAGACATTAGAAGATAATGTATATATATAATGTATATATATATATACATTATATAACATTATATAATGGTGAATGTGTTGAAATAAGGGATGCACCGATAGATACTGATCTCGTAAAAACACTCCGATATCAAAGACTGATACAAATACTGTTGATTATTGCACAACATTGATAAATGTTAGACAGTGTTATGTTATATGTTCAGTGAAAGTAGTTTTGGAGAACTTTGTGACAGACTGATGAAGAATTGTTTTATTAATATTATTATTTTACGTCCTCGGTTTTAAACAGTGAACATGATGATATTCGTGATGAGTTACTGTTGTTCATAATTACAGAAAAGCTGTATTCAAATTTAGTCTCACTGTCATACTTGAGGGTGGCTCAGTGGTTAGCACTGTCGTCTCAAAGCGAGAAGGTCGCTGGTTCGAGTCCCGGCTGGGTCAGTTGGCGTTTCTGTGTGGAGTTTGCATGTTCTCCCCGTGTTGGTGTGGGTTTCCTCCGGGTGCTCCGGTTTCCCCCACAGTCCAAACACATGCACTATAGGGGAATTGAACTAAATTTTGTGTGTGTGTGTGTATGGGTGCTTCCTAGTACTGGGTTGCAGCTAGAAGGGCATCCGCTGTGTAAAACATATGCTGGATAAGTTGGCTGTTCATTCTGCTATGGTGACTGCTGATGAATAAAGGGACTAAGCTGAAGGAGAATGAAGGAATATCATAGTTGGAAAACTGGCACATCCCCGAAAATATCGGTATCGAGTATCGGAAAATAACGGTACTTATACTCAGTGATGGGGTATTTAGTTACAAAGTAATTAGTTACTGTAATTAAATTACTTTATGTGCTGAAAAAGTAAAGGGATTACTGTTCATTTGTGCATCATTGGTTATAATCTACTTTCCTTAATTACTATGAATAAAGTCAAGTATAAATCATTCATTTTCCTTGGGCTTAGTCCCTTTATTCATCAGGGGTCGCCACAGCGGAATGAACCCACAACTATTCCAGCATATGTTTTACGCAGCGGATGCCCTTCCTGCTGCAACCCAGTACTGGGAAACACACATACACTACAGCCAATTTAGTTCATCAGTTTCCCTATAGCGCATGTGTTTGGACTGTGGGGGAAACCGGAGCACCCGGAGGAAACCCACACCAACACGGGGAGAACATGCAAACTCCACACAGAAACACCAACTGACCCAGCCGGGACTCGAACCAGTGACCTTCATGCTGTGAGGCCACAGTGCTAACCACTGAGCCACCGTGTCACCCCTGTAAACAAATATATTATTCACAATTATTCTTTGGACTAAAAGTTTAACTCTTGCAGACGACTGAACATGATAAAGAAACAATAATTCTGCGCCTGAAATGACTCGGTGAATGTGTTTATTGCTTTGAAATCATGGTTTGATGCATATAATCGTGTAACTTTACTCCTTGCTTTTGGTTGCAGAGTAATTCTGTAAATGAATGTTATAAAAATGCTGAAGTATACATTTATAATAAACCTAAAAGTCCATTTTTGACTCTCATCTACACTATTAAGAGTCATTTGTGTTATCTATATGTGAGATTTATAGGGGTTTTAGATCGTGTTAAGTTATTATTATTATTATTATTATTATTATTATTAGACATTAGAAATGGTCCTACTAAAATTGAAACTCTATCATTAATAATGGCATCGGTGCGTCCCCGTTTACTTTTTAAATACATTGAATTAAAGCCAGAACTTCTTACATTTCTGGGCTTCAGATCTAACATGTATTGAAGGACGTTGATGTGAAACTGATGATAATAAAGGCAGATTGTTGCCATTGGGTTTTCAGTCCAGCGGTGGTGAATGCAGATGATATTCAGTGCTCCTCATCCCGCCGTTAAGCACAGATTTACAGATGTTTTCCTCAGTGTGTGTGTGTGTGTTAAGGTGTGTATGGTGGAGGTGACGGCCCGGAGACGATCTTCTCATATGCTGGAGGAGCGTTGGGGATCTGGAGGAGAGATAACACACATGTGAAGTGAGTGACTGTCTTCTATACATTCACAACAGATGAGAGACTCGCTGATGATCATGACTGCTGCTGCTGGGCTTTTCACTATTTGGTTTGTGATTATCTCAGAGAACAGCATATTCATGGACTTCTGTTCTGTTCATGACATCAGCAGCTAAGTGCGCGCACACACATATGCACAAATACACACTCAGACATACACTGCCTTAAATACACACTTTCAGACACACACTCACTTAAATACACACCGACACACACTCAAATACACATGCATATACTGTACAAGTACTCCTACACAAACACACTTATATTCACACACTCGCACATCATATACACAGACTCATACACACTTTCACACATATACAGACAGAATCATGCATAAACACACTTTCGCACATATATACACACAAACTCGTACACAAACACTCATACACACATTCACACACACACACACACACACACACACACACACACACTCTAACACTATATATATATATATATAAATACATATATACACTCACCGGCCACTTTATTAGGTACGCCTGTCCAACTGCTCCTTAACACAAATTTCTAATCAGCCAATCACATGGCAGCAACTCAATGCATTTAGGCATGAAGACATGGTCAAGACGATCTGCAGCAGGTCAAAGCGAGCATCAGAATGGGGAAGAAAGGGGATTTAAGGGACTTTGAACTGTGGCATGGTTGTTGGTGCCAGACGGGCTGCTCTGAGTATTTCAGAAACTGCTGATCTACTGGGATTTTCACGCACAACCATCTCTAGGGTTTACAGAGAATGGTCTGAAAGAGGAAATATCCAGTGAGCGGCAGTTCTGTGGGGCAAATGCCTTGTCGATGCCAGAGGTCAGAGGAGAATGGCCAGACTGGTTCTGGTACTGATAGAAAGGCAACAGTAACTCAAATAACCACTCGCTACAACCGAGATCTGCAGAAGAGCATCTCTGAACACACAACACGTCCAACCTTGAGGCGGATGGGCTACAGCAGCAGAAGACCACACCGGGTGCCGCTCCTGTCAGCTAAGAACAGGAAACTGAGGCTACAATTCACACAGGCTCACCAACACTGGCCAATAGAAGATTGGAGAAGCGTTGCCTGGTCTGATGAGTCTCCATTTCTGCTGCCACATTCAGATGGTCGGGTCAGAATTTGCCCTCAACAACATTACAGCATGGCTCCATCCTGCCTTGTATCAACGGTTCAGGCTGGTGGTGGTGGTGTAATGGTGTGGGGGATATTTTCTTGGCACACTTTGGGCCCGTTAGTACCAATTGAGCATCGTGTCAACGCCACACACATACATACAGACACACACATATATAAAAACATACTCTTACACACACACGTTCACATATACATACAAACATACTCTCACACACATTCACTAAAGCTTACATGCACACACACGGACTCTCTCTCTCTCTCTTACACACACACACACACACACACACACATTCCAGTCCTATGTAATCCTCTGTTCAGCTTAATGACGCACACTGAAGTCTGTGGCCTGCAGCAGGTCACATGCTGCTTCATCCCCTCTGGAATTCTGGGTAGTGAGAGCTCGACTGCACATATTCACTGAGGAGAAAAACTCTTCAACTGCATGAAGAAGATTATAAAGCTCTGAAGAGATCATGTGAGGATTTCTCTGGGGTTACAGCTCTGTGTTTCAGGATAACGTCTCTAAACTAATAAGGACATCTCTTCCAAACTCACAACACTTGTTGCTTGTTTCAGAAAAGTGTGAATATTTCTATGCACTTTTAGACCACACACTGTTTAATATTCTACACATTTCCTCCTCCAAAGGAACTGAGAGTTTGGTTTTTGGTAGATTTAAAACTTCAGAGTATTAACATTATTATTCCTGACAGTATCCACTGCTAGCACACACACATCTGATGTTCATGCAGGTCATGAGAGGGCTGTAAAAGCCTTCAATCTGAATGCTGAATCTGTAGATCCATCCAGAACAGCCCTAGCAACCGCATAGGGGCTGAGATTTATCATGATACATTTATATGATGTGTGTGTTTGGTCGTGTGCATGTCTACGTAAACGTGTGTGTATGTGTATGCATGCATGTGTGTCTGTGTGTATTTGTGTGTGCTTGCATGTGCGTGCGTACGTGAGTGTATGTGTGCGTGTGTGCATGCATGTGTATATGTGTGAGTGCTTGCATGTTTGTGTGCATGTGTATATGTGTGCATCTGTATGTGTGTGTGTGTGTCTGTGTCTGTGTCTGTGTGTCTGTGTGTGCTTGCATGTGCGTGCGTGCATACGTGAGTGTATGTGTGTGTGTGTGTGTGTGTGTTTGCATGCATGTGTATATGTGTGAGTGCTTGCATGTTTGTGTGCATGTGTATATGTGTGCAACTGTATATATGTGTGTGTGTGTGTGTGTGTGTGTGTGTGTGTGTGTGTGTGTGTGT
>CAIGQW010048777.1:10891-21022 GCA_903798125.1 Danio choprae
TGTTGTGTTACCATAGCAACTATAGAATCACCACAGCAGATTAATTACTATAGTTGTTGTGTTACCATAGCAACTAAAAAATCACAACAGATTAATTACTAGTTGTTGTGTTACCATAGCAACTAAAAAATCACAACAGATTAATTACTAGTTGTTGTGTTACCATAGCAACTAAAAAATCACAACAGATTAATTACTAGTTGTTGTGTTGCCATAAAAACTATAGAATCGCCACAACAGATTAATTACTATAGTTGTTGTTACCATAGCAACTGTACAATTACCAGAACAGATTAATTCAAGTATTTCCCGAATGGCTGAAGAAAAACAAAATGAAGACTTTAGAGTGGCCTAATCAATGTCCTGAACTGAATCCAATTGAGATGCTGTGGATCGACCAGTTATTAGTTGTTATTAGGGGGCAAACCCCTTTTCCCAGAGGGCTATGCAGTTTTGTGTTTTCCCTTAATAATAAAAACCTTCATTTCAAAACTGGATGGTGTGTTTATATTTGAAATGATCTGATTTTCATTAGTTTATCTTCAGTAATCTTTGACTAATCATTACTTATAAACATTACTATAAATATATATATAAACATGTGTATGTACATATATAATTCCAATGGCTGAAAAAATATGTAAGCAGCCACTTTTTCCAATATTACAAAATATATATTGCATATATTACATACATTTCCCAGAGATGGGTTGCAGCTGGAAGGGCATCCGCTGTGTGAAACATATGCTGGATAAGTTGGCGGTTCATTCCGCTGTGGCGACCCCAGATTAATAAAGGGACTAAGCCGAAATGAAAATGAATGAATGAATATTACATACATTTATGTGAACTGTAAATATAAACTTGCATGTCATACATGTACTTTGCATATAATTCCCTGCATCAGACTTTCAGTAAAGGGAGTGAAATATCTGAGATTTGCTTACAAATATCCTAATTTGAGTTATGATTTATGAATAAACGTATGGTTTGTAATGAAGTGACAGAAGAGTGATAATTGTAGAGTAGCTTTACAGCGGTGCTTTTTCTCGTATTCTTGTTTACCCATGAGAAATGATCTGCACAGTGTGCTGCTCGTCCATCTCTATGCCCCTTGGACGTGTGGTTTCACACCTCTCTGAGTAAATCTGCCCTGAACACACACAGGGCGTGTTTGTGTGAATCGACACACACCCTCCTGCAGTCCACCGCCACCGGGGCTTTATAAGAAGAAGAGGCTAATCTGAAAATAGCGTAAACCCACGATTCGAGAGACATTAAGTTACTTAATTCGAGATTTTCTTTCAATTAACTCGATTTGAGGAATATAGCATATAACATTCACATGCATTCAAAACTGTTCATTCATTCATTTTCATTTCGGCTTAGTCCCTTTATTAATCTGGGGTCGCCACAGCGGAATGAACCGCTAACTCATCCAGCATATGTTTTACACAGAGAATGCCCTTCCAGCTGCAACCCATCACTGGGAAACATCCATACACACTCATACACTACGGACAATTTAGCTGACCCAATTCACCTATAGCGCATGTCTTTGGACTTGTGGGGGAAACCGGAGCACCCGGAGGAAACCCACGCCAACACGGGGAGAACATGCAAACTCCACACAGAAACGCCAACTGACCCAGCCGGGGCTCGAACCAGCGACCTTCTTGCTGTGAGGAGATCGTGCTACTTACTGCACCACCGTGAGGCCTCAATATAGGATGCTTTACAATAATATATTTGTGCATATACATTAGATTAGTACCAAAGCTAAAACTGGAACTAATCTAATAAAACACTTAAGACCACGGTTGAATAATGAGTATGCCTAAATTAATATACTAGGGAAAAATATGAAATATAATGTAACATATCACCCATTTACCACGAGCAAACACATATACTGTACGTGTATATACAGTAGTGTGAAAAAGTGTTTGCCCCTTACTGATTTCTCACCTTTTTTGCATGTTTGTCTCACTTTAATGTTTCAGATCATCAAACAAATTAGTCAAAGATAACACAAGTAAACGCATCATGCACTTTTGAAATGAAGATTATTATTATTAAGAAAGTTTGTATTATTATGTTAAAACACAACTTACCTCGGATCTGGGATACAGGCGGCCGAAATGAGTTTCCTTCACAGGGTGGCAGGGCGGACCCTTATAGATAGGGTGAGGAGCTCTGTCACCCAGAGGAGCTCGGAGTAGAGCCGCTGCTCCTCCACATCGAGTGAAGTCAGCTGAGGTGGTTTGGGCATCTGTTTCGGATGCCTACTTAGGGAGGTGTTCCAGGCATGTCCCACCAGTAGGAGGCCTCGGGGAAGACCCAGGACACGCTGGAGGGACTATGTCTCTCGGCTGGCCTGGGAACGCCTCGGGAACCCCCGGAGGAGCTGGAGGAAGTGTCTGGGGAGAGGGAAGTCTGGGGTTCTCTCCTAAGACTGCTGCCCCCGTGACCTGGTCCCGGAAAAGCGGTTGAAAATGAATAAATGAATGAATTTTTGCACCTAAAGTGTCCATAAGGGTAACTTAAAGGTATATATTAGCACACAAAAAGTCAAGCGGTTTACCTTTTAAAATTTTTAGGTACTAATATGTACCATTATGGTACTAATATGGACCCTTTTAGGTGTATATATGTATGTCATATACTAGGCTATGTCTCTGATATTAAAATAACACCGATTAAGAACACAAAGAGCATTTTCCATAATATAATTACCCTAATTCTTTATTTTTAGTCCTGTTTTTACTACACAGACTGTGATCGAACCAGTTCAATGGGAGACCGTCTCAATCTGAGCTCGTCGATGTTTCCGCTTCGTTTTCTGGGACGCTTTTGTGCACCATATTTCAATCTGACACAAATCTGACAGACGTCACCTCACTATGATGACATTTGTGATTGGGAAACTGTGAGTGTCTTGAGTACGGCGGAGCAGAGCCATTCACACACCTCCAGACACCCACTCGAGTGCGCTCGACAGTCAGGGCTGAAGTGATGCCCGGCCTCGGGTCACAGGAAAGCCATTCAGATAACACTCATTCTGACGGCATGAGCATGTGGAGGGGGTTTTTACACCAAACAATTCACTCCATTCATCAACAACAGTCGACCTACGGTGCTTTCAAAGCATGTTTGTTTCTTTGAGGTTTGCCACTTATAGTGCTCTCTATTGACCTTATTCTTCATGTACGAGCAGGAGCAGCCATTTTGGCTGGAGACGTCCGCTCTCATTCACTTCCATTGACTTCTAGACGTTAAAAACAGCTTGTTGTGCTGCTCAATGCTGCAAACTGATATTTTCTTATTGTGTTTTTCTATTTTTATGGATAGTCATGAGCACACTTGATTGTTGACCAAGTAGTTTGGCTGTTTTCTGTCATTTATTATTCTTAGTCATTTCTCCCAGTGGCGGTTCTGGTCAATATAATGCTCAATAACTCAATGTTGGGTCGAACACGGACAAACTTACTTACTCATTATCCTTCGGCTTAGTCTCCGATTTATCAGGGGTCACCACAGTGGAATGAACCGCCAATTGCGCTGCCATACGTTTTACGCGGCGGATCCCATCACGCTTGATAAAAACAGAAACACTTTGATTGACATTCTCCCTTTGTACGTGTCATCGGAGGGGGAAAGCCCAGCCCACTAGTGACCATCTCTCCCTCATTAGCATAATTGAGTCAGAAGCAGTCGTCCGCCATTAGTTTTCACACCTTATCTGCTGTAATTCCACGAGATGACGTTAGTCCTGTTTTGAATCTGTCACTATGCCGACACACAGGCATCTGTAGCTCCGCCCTCTTTGGAAAAGAGCACAATCTCATTTGCATTTAAAGCGACAGTCACCAAAACGACACAATTAGGATCAAAGCTTAAAAGGGTCAATTTCAGAGTTACACAACATTATTGTGTGGTATTTTGAGCTGAAACTTCACACACACACACACACACCCCCCCCCCCCCACACACACACACTCTGGGGACATCAGACTTATTTTACATCTTGTAAAAAGGTGCATAATAGGTCCCCTTTAAGATCACAGTCCAAATATTAAATAATAGTCCACTTAACTGTGTATTGTTATGGTTCTCTTGATTTTTCCACTAATAATACCATTACTCAGTGTCTTTGTTCAACGTCTATTGTTTCAGTATGTCAACCCATACTGGTAAAGTGTGCTTGTGCTTTATTCTTAAAGGGACAGATCACCCAAAACTGAAAAACTCTCCAATCATTTACTGATGAACCTGTTTGAGTTTCTCTCTTCGGTTAAACACAAAAAGAAGATATTTTGAAGTATGTTGGAAACCAGTAACCATTGACTTCCATATTATGTTTTAAAATGGTCTTGCTTCCATAGATATCAACATATCTTCTTTTGTGTTCAGCAGCAAAGAGAAACATGATAGGTACATTTTCATTTTTGGATGAACTATCCCTTTAAAAGACGACGCTTGCTGTGATAAAAAGAGCCTATTTACAATGTGATTTCACATGTGCCTGATTTTAGTAGCTGAAAGTCATCGTTCGGGCCTCTGGTACAGACAGACAGCAGAAAACACTGCGAGAGAAAACCGAAGGCGGGTCGTGAGAAAGTGACACGTTTGTTTCAAACTCTTCCTCTGTTTTCTCACTACGACCGCAAAGAAGCTGTAATGCAAAGCAAGATATTCTGAGAGCCAGATAAATCAAACAGTCCAGAAGAGATGTGCTTTTTTTTTAAACACAATATTTAGAAACACTAAATATTGTGTTAATATACAAAAAATGGGGCGACGCGGTGGCACAGTGGGTAGCACAATCGCCTCACAGCAAGAAGGTAGATGGTTTGAGCCTCAGCTGAGTCAGTTGGCATTTCTGTGTGGAGTTTGCATGTTCTCCCCGTGTTCACGTGGGTTTCCTCCGGGTGCTCCGGTTTCCCCCACAAGTCCAAAGACGTATAGGTGAATTGGGTAAGCTAGATTGCCCGTAGTGTATGTGTGTGAATGAGTGTGTGTGGATGTTTTCCAGAGATGGGTTACAGCTGGAAAGGCATCCGCTGCGTAAAAACATATGCTGGATAAGTTGGCGGTTCATTCCGCTGTGGCGACCCCACAAATCAATAGACTATTCAATTGATTTGTGTTGGGGTAACAGTAAGGAATTAATTTAACTTATTAGTTTTTACAAATTTAAGTAGATTAAACAGAAAACAATTAATTTGTCACAAAGAAACTCAAGAATTGTGTTGATTCAGCTCATTTTAAATAAGATATATAACATTTTTTGAGTAAATGAGTGAATTTTGAGAGTATAGTAACTAAAAACTAAACACATTAAATATATTTTTTAAACTGTTATTTAAGGTTTACAATGCAATTAGATCCACTTGTTTAGTCAGTCTCTCATATAATATACCTACAACCCCAAATAGAAAAGGTTTGGGACAGTATGGAAAACGCAAATAATGAAAAAGAAAGTAGTGCTTTCAAAATGTACTTTGACTTGTATTTCATTGCAGACAATATGAACACAACATATTTCATGTTTTGTCTGGACAACTTGATTTCATTTGTAAATATTCCTCATTTGTCATTTGTCCATATGTAGTTACATCCACAATGCCAATGAAAGCTGTACTTTGCCAAAAGGAAGCCCTATGTTAACAGTGTCCAGAAGCGCTGTCAATTTCTCTGGGCTCGGAGGCATCTGGGACGGACCATCACACAGTGGAAACGTGTACTGTGCTCAGGTGAATCAGTATTTCAGGTATTTTTGGGAAGAAATAGACGCTGTGTGCTCAGCACCAAAGAAGAAAAGGATCATCCAGACTGTAACCAGCAACAAGTCCAAAAGCCAGGATCTGTCATGGTATGGGGTTGTGTCAGTGCCCTTGGCAAAGGTAACTTGCACTTCTGTGATGCACCATTAATGCTGAAAAGTACATAGAGATTCTAGAGCACAATATGCTGTCTTCTTCTCCAGGGACGCCCATGCATATTTCAACAAGACAATGCTAAACCACATTCTGCACACATTACACAGTCCTGCTGCAGAGGAAAAGCATACAGGTACTTGACTGGCCTGCCTGCAGTCCCGACCTGTCTCCAATAGAGAATGTGTGGCGCATTTTGAAGCATAAATGTGACAACGAAGACCCCGTACTGTTGCTCAACGTAAGACTTCTTTTGCAGGAAGAATGGGACAAAATGACCCCTGAAACACTTCATCACTTGGTGTCTTCAGTCCCTAAACGTCTTTTAAGTGTTGTGAAAATGAATGGCAGCATTACAGAGCGTGTTGTCCCAACTTTTTTTGAAAAGTGTTGCAGGAACCAAAATTTAAATGTGTTTATATAAAAATAATGTTTGTTGTATTGTTGTCACACTCGACTGCAGACATGAAGGCACAGGAACACGGGATTTAACAATAACACGAATTTATTTACAAAGACTTACTCAATACAAGGGCACCGGAAAACACAGGAGATTCTGGGGTGACGAACAGCATGGACAGACGGTCAGACAATACATCGAAGTGTAGACAATACCAGACAAGGACTGAACCAAACAGAGGGGTATAAATACACGAGGGTTAATGGGACTGATGATACACAGGGGTGACACAGGTGAAACAAATGAACATAGAAAACGGCGGGAAACAGAACAAAGGAATCACATGACATCACAGAGAACAGACACCTGTCAATCGTCTGCAACGACATAAAAGTCAAAGTAAATTTAGATATTACTCTCTTTCTTTTTATTAGCGTCTTCCAAACGGTCCCAACTTTTTGTGCATGATTTGGGGTTAATAAAGACAGATATTTTAAGATCAGTCAGTGCACGTTTCATTCAGCTTTACATTTAGCCCGGGACTAAAGCCTATAAACTTAGTTTAGCTATAATTATACTGGCTTACTTCAACAACGGTCACCAAGCAAAAGCAGCTCAGACCACACCACAGACCCAGAAGACAATCACGTGGGTGGGCGAGTCGACAGAATAGGGGAAAGAATTCATTACGCTTATTTAAATAAAGACACACAACTCTCATATACACTTACCATACTTTTACTTTCGTTTTCTGCGTGCATGTGAGAATGACTATTAATATAGTATATAGCGGGGCCTCACGGTGGCGCAGTGGATATCACATTCGCCTCACAGCAAGAAGGTCGCTGGTTCGAGCCCCGGCTGGGTCAGTTGGCCTTTCTGTTTGGAGTTTGCATGTTCTCCCCGTGTTGGCGTGGGTTTCCTCCGGGTGCTCCGGTTTCCCCCACAAGTCCAAAGACATGCGGTACAGGTGAATTGGGTAAGCTAAATTGTCCGTAGTGTATGAGTGTGAATGGGTGTGTATGGATGTTTCCCAGAGATGGGTTGCAGCTGGAAGGGCATCCGCTGCGTAAAACATATGCTGGATAAGTTGGCGGTTCATTCCGCTGTGGCGACCCCAGATTAATAAAGGGACTAAGCCGAAATGAAAATGAATGAATGTTGATGTTTCTTACGCACTTTTTATATTTATTTATAATATTTCTTATATTATAATTCATATATATTCTATTATTATACAGTTTATTAGTATATACACACACACACCGTAGTCTAGCCTAAAAAGCGCACGTTCACATATAGGACATTTGTGACTCAAACGCGCACACGTGTGCATAAACCCCCCAATTTAAGCTCTTAAATGAAATCAAACGCATGTAAAGCTTTGCAGTGATGTTCTGTTCTTTCCTGACCCGCACAGCTGGCGAATCTCTCTCTCAGATGAAGCAGAAACGCGCCGCAAGAAAAGCCTCATCTATCGGGATTCAGGCGTCGCGATCAGATCTCTGGTTCTCCGGAGCGGCGCTCTGCGGTCTGCAGCCCTGGCGCGGAGCACCTGCAGCGGGGTGGGCTTGCGGCTGCAGGCGCTGGAGCTCCGGGGGGAGACGGAGGGACGGGGGGCTTCGCGCATCGCATTGATCTCTGACTGTGTTTTGGCTTTGCATCTTTCTAGGAACTCGAAACAATGCAATGCTTTCTTGAAAGTGGTTTGGTAGGAAAAAGTGTCTGCATGTGAAAGAAAGGAGAAGAAAAAACAATGTGAAGTGAGGTGAAGGAAGATCTGCATGCTGTTTGATATGTAGTTAGAATTACATTTGAGCTCAGATTAGAAAACAACAACAAACAATGTAAAGTATGGAGAAGTAAGCTGAAATATAATATAAAATATATAGAAATATATAATGAAATATATAATGAAGTATATATCTGCATGCTGTTTGATTTAGCTTATTCAATATCAAATTAGGATACTCTGATTATTTAGATTTAAGCAAATAATTGCCAATATAAGATACACAAAAATGGTGTTATTTCCACACGAAAGAGTAAAATATGGATAAAACAAGCTGTTTTATCTTATTATTAAATGTATAACCCATATTAACCCCAATGGTTGGTTTTGTCCATACTTTACTTTTCAATTATTGTGTTAATTATAAGTGTCTGCAAGTGAAAAACAATGTAAAGTGAAGTGAAAGAGCATCTTTATGCTGCTGTGATATAGTTTGAATGACATTTTAGCTCAGAATAGAAAAAACAACTATGTAAAGTAAAGTGAATGAACACCTTCATGCTGTTTTGATATGTAGTTTGAATGACATTTTAGCTCAGATTAGAAAACAACAACAACAAACAATGTAAAGTATGAAGGAGCATCTGAATGCTGTTTGATATGAATATTATTTTAGCTTAGAATATTCAATAAAGTGTGTTTGAACATGGATTTATGAGGCGCAACATTAGGATTTCTTCATTGCACATTCCTAACAGCACAACAATAACTCAAATTAGGATACTTTGATTATTTAGAATTAAGCTAATAATTGTCAATATAAGATACACACACACACACACACACACACACACACAAAATGGTGTACACACACACACACACACACACACACACACACACACACACACACACACACACACACACACACACACAAAATGGTGTTATTTCAACAGGAAAGAGTAAAATATGGATAAAACCAGCTGTTTTGTTTTATTATTAAATGTATAACCCATCTTAACCCCAATGGTTGGTTTTGTCCATACTTTATTTTTCAATTATAAGTGTCTGGAAGTGAAAAACAATGTAAAGTGAAGTGAAAGAGCATCTTTATGCTGTTATGATATAGTTTGAATTACATTTTAGCTCAGATTATTCTACAAACATGGATTTAAAAGGCATAACAAATATGATTTATTCATTGCACATGGTGGAAACTCATTTCTTTGATTTGATTATTTAAAATTAAGTAAAATAATATAAAATACACTCTAAAATGTGGTGTTATTACAACACAAAAGAGTCAAATATGGACAAAACCAACTGCTTGTTTATTAAATTAATAGCCCATCTCAACCCCTGCTTAGTTGGTTTTGTCCATATTTTCCCCCATTTTGGGGTTGAAATAACCCAGCATTCATAGAGTGTAGATTATGAATAAATATTAATGTTTTAATACGATTTATACAATATGTTTTCATAAACTCTGAGAATTTTAAAATAGACTATTATACTTTAGTATCCCCCTAGCCCTTTGCCAGTGATGGGTTGCAGCTGGAGAGCATCCGCTGCGTAAAACATATGCTGGATAAGTTGGCGGTTCATTCTGCTGTGGCGACCCCTGATTAATAAAGGAACTAAGCCGAAAAGAAAATGAATGTTTTATGCAGCGGATGCCCTTCCAGCTGTAACCCATCACTGGGAAACATCCACACACACTCATTTACACACATACACTATGGACAATTTAACTTAACCAATTCACCTATAGCGCATGTCTTTGGACTTGTGGGGGAAACCGGAGCACCTGGAGGAAACCCACGCCAACACGGGGAGAACATGCAAACTCCACACAGAAATACCAACTGACCCCGCCGAGGCTCGAACCAGCGACCTTCTTGCTGTGAGGCGATTGTGCTACCCACTGCGCCACCATATGTTTTTCAATAAATGCAAATGATATACACTATCATGATCACATCTATATATTCCCTGTTCTCCATTATATTGTTATATATCATTATATTATTATTATATTATCATTATATTATTATTCGTTGGTT
>CAIGQW010048783.1:0-16975 GCA_903798125.1 Danio choprae
AAACTTGCTTTGAAAAGATTACTTGAATCACTACTGTTCGCTCTGTTTTGTGAGCAGAATTAACAAGTTAACTGACTCCATTCAGCATCACATCTCTAAGCATGAGACAAGTGAAATTTCTGCCATGAAACTCTATGTGCGCGGAGGTTGATAGGACCTAATCTGTTCCTGCGTCATTAACTGCTTGGCGCAGGAGATTGGTTGCTGTCTCCTCGGCAGTCAATGAGCTTGATCCTCATAAGTTTAAATGCTCCGCGTCATTTTCCGCTGTTAAGCTGCGGTGCGTTTTCAGAGACCCTCCTCCTCCCCAGCTCCACCTGTGTTTAGATCTGCTACGGGGGTTACATATGTATTATGTTTGCAACAGCAGCGTGTTGTATTCTCAGACAGCAGGTCTGTGTCTATACTGGCAGTGGCAGGTCTCTGTATTTGCTCTGCCATAAGCAGCAGCAGCAATGTAGCAGATCTATACCACCAAGAGCAAATACATCAACATTGCCATATACATATTCATTACCATACTAAATCTCGAAAGTGTTAATAACAGAATGTAAAAGTGAAGGCACAGCACCAGACAATATACACGCACACGTGTATGCAGTTTACAAAGAACCTCAATTTCTTTCTTTATTTTTGCAACATCAGATGCCACAAAAAGTAAAAAGTGCAAAGTCCAAGAAACATGCAAATGTGCAACATCAAAACATTTTTGAGCAGAAAGCTTGACAGTCGGACCTCAGGAGGAAGAGCTTTTTGTTTCCTCTGATGATGCAAAATGAAAGAAAAACTGTAAGGTGCTTTGTAAGGTACCCTGCATATCCATGTGAGGATTCCAATCACTCAGATAAAGTAGAGACACTTAAAAATGTTTACTTAAGTAAAGTAGCAAAGTTAAAATACTTTTCTGTCCACCACTGCTCGAAAGTGTGATAAAGGCATCTTTGCACCAAAAAGCATTGTGAAATTCAGACAGTTTAATCAGGAAACTGTCAAGCTAATGTAATGTTTAGACATTGTGTTTGATTATTTCCTCGAAGAGCTTGCATATGCTCAGGAACCTGCTGCAGATTACAGACTGCAAATGGATGCCTGTTGTAAACATCTCACTGCTGTCACACTCTTCATCTCGCTCTCTCTCCATATGTGAAGTGAAATAAGGTCATCAAAGTAAACGCTCTCACCTGTATCCGCTCTGAGTGTCCACACAGACTCCTCCATTGTGGCAAGGATTTCTGGGGTAGATGGAGCAGCTTTGGTGCAGATGTTCGCGTGCAGAGCAGCTGCAGACAGCGGTGGCCTCCACAGTCACTGACACCAGAGCCATGCTGCCCGAGTCCACCACCGCTGGCTTGTCAGTCACGCTCAGATGGCTGGTACACCCTCCTCCGCCCCGGCAGTCAGCGTCCACACACTCATCTACATGAACCTGGGTCACGTTGACTTGAAGAAAAGACTGGAGCTGCAGGGCATGGCAAAATGAAAATAATGAGAGAGAAAATAAGTCAATCAGTTGTGAAAATGCTGCCATAGTGGTGTAAGAACAATTACAGAATAAGCTAAAAAGAGCAAAGTACATATTTGACCCGCTTCATTTCGAGCCTTTTTGACCCAGACACAGATTTTAAGATTCATGCACTGAATGGAATGTTTTATATATTTTTTTTATTTATTTTTTATTCAAAAGTGCTTTTGAGATATAATGAAGTAAGGTCAGCTTGTTCACAAGCTATTTCTTCCCATGAGGGAAAAGGTACATTTCAGATTAGCTGTGCTTGTTACAATTTTCACTTAGAAACAGCTAGAAAAAGATCCATGAACATTTACAAAGGAACAGCAAACATGCTTTGTAAAACATTTATTCATTCATTTTTCTTCGTCTTATTCCCTTTATTCATCAGAGGTCGCCACAGTGGAATGAACCACCAACTTATCCAGCATATGTTTTACACAGCGGATGCCCTTCCAGCTGCAAACCAGTACTGGGAAACACCCATACACACTCATTTACATTCATACACTATGGCCAATTTAGCTTATTCAATTCACTTATACGGCATGTCTTTGGACTGTGGGAGAAACCAGAGCAGCCGGAGCAAACCCACGCGAACACGGGGAGAACATGCAAACTCTACACAGAAATGCTAACTGGCCCCCAGCCGGGACTAGAGAGTTCTTTGAGAGGCCTTTAAACTTTAAAAAAAAATAAAATTCTCAGCTCATTGAAACTTTTACATTTCTTTCATTGTATTTTTACTGATTGAATAGATGGAGCTTGTCAAGTCGGTCAGTAGCAAAGTCTTCCCCATGAAGCCTCATGGAATAATTTTCATCTTTAGGGTCTGCTGATATCCACGCACCCAAATCTGTGTATTGCCCGTTTTTCACGAACACACAACATTGTAACAACAAGGTGAACAAGGTGAGGAAAAGTCCATATAGAGATAGACAGGTGAAGCAAACATATTAGATTACAAATCATAGAAAGATGTTTTTGGTATTTGTTTAGTGTTGAGCAAAGAACTGCATAAAAATAATCCTTTATTGGTCAATGATATGTATATCATTAGTGTAAAAAGGAAGACAAGTGGTTGGCGTCATACTGCCCCATAGCATTCAATATACTGTCAAAAATATGTTGAAGTACATATTTGTGGTTTCAACAAATGTAGACATAAGCACATATTTCCAATGAGCCTGTGTTGACAAAACTACGTACTGAAACAGAAGGCAAAATGCTACTAAAGACAGTAAACTTGAAGGGTGTCTTGTTTTAAACTTCATGTTGTCTACATTTCTTCTTTTCTTTTTGAGAACTGTCCTGGAAATGACACAACGATACTACCCTTACCTTAATACAACTTAATACTACCATTAAAACCTTACACGAAACTTAATAACCTTACACTTAACTTGTCTTAGTAGCATTTGCATTCCACATTTCTAGACTGCAGGTTGGCACTTTGGTGACACTATATAGCAGTACTGACGACAAATGTGATATTTTAAAAACTAAATAAATACATACTGATATGTTAATGCTACACATACCAATGTATATTGGTTGACACTCCAGCATACATAGTAGGTGGCAGTACTGCATTTTAAGGCTGCCATCATGCAAATGGACACAAATACAGCAACAGGGATTCTGATAAAATTACAAATAGTTTCTGAAAGGGTTAGTTCACCCCCCCCAAAAAAAACTTGTCTATCCTCGTGCAACGGAATAAAAATGAACTTTGAAATCCATGCAGACGTGGCTATACGTGCTAGGCCAACAACACATCACAACTCACACACCAGTGTCCATCTATAACCAATCTTTTCAGCTGAGATAGCCTAAAATTACCATACAAATAGCAAGTCCAACCGAGTTAACCAAAAAGACCCCAAAGCCACTTGAACATATTGCTTTGTGTCGTAAACAGCATTCAGAGAACACCAGCGCAAACTCGCTCTATTTCATTCTCGGACACACGGCGCACTCCAGAGCCACTCAAAACCTGTGCTTTTCCACAAGCACATAAACGGCGTACAGATACCGCATGTCCACAGGACTGCCTCTCAACCTGCACACCATTTATTCAAATCCAACATCTGAAGTGGAGCAGTTTGCCCCGCAGTGGACTAAGCAGTCACACTGTGATTGACCTGTCCTCTGTGAACTCATGCAGCCAGAACACACTCAAGGGGAAATGAGGAGGTGAAGAAACATGAGATATCGAAAGATACAGACAGAGAGAGAGAGAGAGAAAGAGAGAGAAGACGGAGACAGATGTTCAAGGGGATAACAACTCTGAGATTAGCTGGGACCTATTTGGCGGGACACAATTCTGAATTGGCTGTGGCTTATGGAGAGGTATTGTGGCAGAAGACTGTGGGTGATTGATGATGCTGTTTATGTTGATTTTGTGTGTGTGATCTGTGGGGAAACTCAGAGGAAGTGCAGGGATACGGCGCAATGCGTACAACTGCGTCTGACAGGCAAATGTCACAATGTGTTATGAGTCAGAAACAGTGGGAGCAGTGTTCAGAAAAGAGGGCTCTTTTAAAAAGAAATGAACATCAAATATTAAAAAAGGAGAAATAAAGTGTACACGTGGAATGTAGGCTAGAAGTGAAAGGGTGCTGCGGTGATGAGACGCTCACTGACTTTCCCGTGTGCCCTGCAGATAAGCAGAGGAAATGGCAGCATATGCATTCCACATTTCTAGACTACAGGTTGGCACTTCGGTGACACTGTATAGCAGTACTGATGACAAATGTGACATTTAAAAAAAATGAAACACTGATATGTTAATGTCACACATACATTTACATGTATATTGGTTGACACTCCAACATACATTGTTGGTGGCAATACTGCATTTTAGGGCAAATTCCCATCATGCAGATGGGCACGAATACAGCAAAGGGTATTCTGATAAAATGACAAATACTTGTTTAAAGGGTTAGTTCACCCAACATTTTAAATTGCCTCATCATTTATTCTGCCTCATGTGGTTTTAAACCTTTTCAAACCTTTTTTTCTTGAACACAAGAGAAAGTATTTTGAATGCTGAATGCTGGTTGCAGGCACCCATTGACTTCCAAAGTAGGGGTGGTGGATACTATAAAAGTCAATGGGTGCAATCAATGAGCGTTTTTCAAAATATTTTATTTTGTGTTCAACAGAAAAAAAAGAAACTCAAATAGGTTTTGAACAAGTACAGGGTGAGTAAATTGTAGCAGAATTTTACATTTTTAGGGTGAACTATCCATTTAACAATTGCATAAAATAAATGATTCCCAGAGATGGGTTGCAGCTGGAAGGGCATCCGCTGCGTAAAACATATGCTGGATAAGTTGGCGGTTCATTCCGCTGTGGCGACCCCAGATTAATAAAGGGACTAAGCCGAAATGAAAATGAATGAATGAAAATAAATGACAAAATACTGGAGTGAGAAATATTTGAAACTGTGAAATGTTTTATTGCAAAAAATAAAAATAAACAGAATATTTGAGGTGCTATTTGGACAGCAGAGGGTGTATTAGACTGCTACAATTCAAGACATATGAACCAATCCAATTTATTGGAACTTTTTTTTTTCACATGCAGTTTTTAATGTTCACTTGAGACATAACCTGTCACATCACGAATATTCATTAAGATGGACCCCTTTTTGTTTGCATATTTGACATTTAAAGCCCAATGAACAACAAAAAAGGTAAATTAACACCTACATGGTAGTGTCACTTTTAATTTATTCTGCATATTTTTAGGTAGCCAACCAGCCAGAAAAAGGTAAATGTAATTGTAGTCAGATTGTGGCAGAGAGGTGTTTTGTTTTGATGTAGTATCCCATCTAGAAAGCAGATATGTAATGACAATATATGCTGTGTTTTGTTTTTAATTCAGAATCATTTGATGCATGTGTGTTAACTGTTGAGCCCTAAATATTAATTAATTGTTATTATTTGTTTCAAACCATCCTTTTCTAACTGATTGTTCTTTTTGCTGCAGTTTCTCTGTAAATGTCGGATTTCACTCTTCAAATGTGGAATAAAGAGAAAGCACCTGTCAGGAACTCTCTTTGTCCCATTTATGGATGCCAAGGGGCAGCTACAGAACTGAATAAGTCATTGCATGTGGTCTGACGAGTCTTTGGATGTGTCTCAGAAATATGTCCAAATGTGGAACCACAGCACCATATGTTGCATCAGTTTCAGGACAGCGGCTCCAGGCTAATGATGAGCTGTTCATGAGCCATTCCTTCATTCTGAACTAATCTTTAATAGGATTAAGGAACAAAAAATTGTGTCAGGCTACTGCCATTATGTCAGAGATTGGCAAAAACAAGATGCACCTGGGGAAAAAAAAAGTTAGTTCTTCACCGTGGGAGTTATTAAAAAAAGACAAGGCACTAGACACTTAAGTCCCCAGGAATTACTTATCAACAATGTTTATTTATTTTTTACTTTTACACAGTTACAGGTTATGGTTATAAATTGTCTCTTTGCCACCTCATTTATGGCCAAATAGATAAAAAAAACACCCCTAAAATAAACAGTTTAATAAAAATTAGTTTTTTGTCACAGTAGGGGAATTCAAATGCCACTTGTTAGGATTAATGACTAATAGCACTGTTTATCTAGTTTATGTTATATACAGTAGAAATTTTGTTATATAATACATTTAAAATAAATTATATTGATCATGCTAATGGTGTTGTGAAAATGTAATATCATGCCTGCCCTAGTTTGTGCACCTTTGCAGCATTCAAAGCCCCTCCTTTCTTTGTGCACAAACACCTTTGCGTATACACATGGGACTGGATGGGTATATTAAGGAGAGGCGCATTCAGCATTTAATGGCACCATTAACTTCAGACACACCTCATCACACACTGCCAGCCCTGTCTGGTACTGTGCTGCTGTTTTATCATGCCTGTTCCAGTCAGGATGCAGCCTGGCATTTAAAGGGACGGGGCACAGAAAATGAGATGTGAAGCAGTGCTTCAATGACAGAGTTCATATCCAGAAAACCTCTCAGATATAAAGTGCACAATTAATTTAATTTAGCTAGTAATCTTTAATTTTACTACTAAAATACAGGATTGTTTTTGTGCTCCTCTTAGCAAAACACCAGCGTAATGATGTCTATGATTTGTAATTGAATAGATTTGTACAATATCTTCGCATGGACAACTTTTCTGTCGTGGTCAGTTTGCTTGGTAGCTTACTTTGTATGGTGTTGGACTTGTGATGCAGAGCGGTTTCACAAAAGAGATAAATGCAAATGTAAAATCAAGGTGAAACTACATGATCGTAGTGCATTTATCTTTTACATTTGCTTTTGAAAACACTATTGGTTATGTTTAGGGAAAATTTTAGGTAGGTCTTTCGCTAGGTGATCTGTTGGACAAGCTCTGCCTTCTTGTGGACATGTACAAAAACGCATGTGAATCAAAATGTACCCAAAGTAATGCATTTCAGATTCGCAAAAACGTGGACAGCGCCCTCTAGTGCATTTGTCAACTGAACGTGCAGTAAAATGTACTCAAAGTAACATATTTTACATTTCACAAACATGAGGCACATATTTTCAATGAGCCAGGGCTGCCTATATCCCTATAAACTCAAAGCTTTAAACTCACAAATGACAGAGTCTTTTTTTTTTTTTTTTACAAGAAATGTAAACTCACTGAATGAAAGTATGGTGTTTTTGTTGTTGTTAATTGTGCAGTGTTCCTGGGCCACTGAACGTAAAACCAATAATGCACAGCTTTAAACACATAATCAAAACCAGGGTGATCTCTCATTGAATTCCCTTAATTGACCTTTAATGGTTCGAGTGTCTGTGTGTTTCTCGAGTGTGTGTGTGCCTGACTGACTGCAGATCCACTCATGCACTTTACTGCACTGCAGAGTCCCTGTGGATCAGATCCAGGAGTTGTTTTCAAGACACACAAACACACGCTTGCACGCACACACACACACACACACACACACACACACACACACACACACACACACACACACACACACACACACACACACACACACACACACACATTTGAAGCTGCAGAGCATTGAGATGCCTGGTGTTAAACATTCACCCACACACACTTGACTCCCTCTCTTCCCATGGTTCCATGTCTTTACAGACATACATACACAATGTGAATTCTCCACAGAGTGTTCAGGTCTGACTCCCACGTTCATGCCTGCTTGAGGAGGTGATTTGCATGTATTACCTTGGACGTTAAACACTGCAATGCTGAGGCTTTGCCTTTCATTTTGCACTCACTGGCAACTAATAAACCATTAGTGTATATGAGATATTTAGGCTCAGGTAACAGGAGTCTACAAAGCAGAGAAGATACACCCACTATCTTGTCTAATCATTCCTGAATGCTCTCATTTTTCTTATTTTTTCTCTTCTTATTTTATTTCTCTCTCTCTCTCTCTCTCTCTCTCTCTCTCTCTCTCTCTCTCTCTGTCTCTCTCTCTCTCTCTCTCTCTCTCTCTCCCTCTCTCTCTCTCTCTCTCTCTCTCTCTGTCTCTCTCTCTCTCTCTCTTTCTCTCTCTCTCTCTCTCTCTCTATCGCTCCCTATTCCTGGAGGAGAGCGAGGGATTTATTTCTCGTCTCCTGCTCGATGGCACTGTCAGCTCATTTCTCTGAGGCCCTCTGAGGTGCCCATCGGGACTGGAACTACAATACCCGAAATTCCCTGAGGGAAACTGTTTCAATGATAGCACAGGAGTACACTCAAGAGATATACAAAGCAGAATCTAAATACACGCACACACAATGCACAAACTGGTAGGAGAGTTAGAGTTAGTTTAGTGGTTCCACCTCACAGGCACTAACCTTTATGTTGGACCAGTGGCCCTTTTGTGTTTCCATTGTGTGATTCAAAATGGTGTGTATTTTTTAAACATTTGATTTGTGAAAAAATTATTTCAACAACTGCCAAAGGGTGTTTTGGTGAGCGAGGGATTAGGCATGGTGAGGTGTGGAAACTGATCCACATGATACCGTCGCACATGACTGAGCTTTTCTTTCAACAAAAAAGACGTTTTCTCTTGCCAAAGCAAATCTGGAGGAACAAATACTCCAATAAAAGGACAAAGATGGGATCGATGGGAGGTGCTGTTCCATGTAGCATTTAAAGATGTTACAAAACCAAGTAGTAATTTAAAAATTATTCAGAGAGATAAAGAGAAGGCAAAGAAAAGAATAGAAAAGAAAAAAAGAGCAAAACAAAAGAAATAGTGTGGGTGTGCGCGAGTCAACAATAGCTTGAAAAAGTTGAACAAAAGGGCAGAGGGAAAACATACTGCCTTCGTGTTTGATATGTAATTACGAAGATTTCTGCAAAAAGCAGAGGTGATGAGACGTGTTTTTGAGAAAGGCCAGTGTGAAATGGCTCTGACAGCGAAGATTCAGCTGAAAGCTTTAAAATAATTGTATTTCCCCTCCTTTATAATGTGCACTCAAATAGAGTGGGAGATTCATTGGCGTCTGATTAAATATAAAGACTGGCTCTAATTGTGCTTTGTTCATTCACACAGATTTCCTCTGCATTTTGACCTGCTCAATATTGGTGCTCTATTTTAGGACGTTCGATGTATGTCTATATATATATATTTTTTGGAAACATGTTTAAGCCTGATTTATACTTCTGTGTTAAGTGATCGCCTATACCTTGCATGTAGCATCCACATTCGTCACCGCTGCCAAGCCGATCAATCACACATCTTGCAATCTGCATCGTCGCAATATGTAGTTCCATTTTTTAAAAGGTGCTCGTCAGGGTACGGTACGAAAAAGGGTATGTAACTGTGCGAAAACTCCGCCGGACCATCTGTGCGCGCTCGACGCAGAAGTATAAATTATCCTTTAATCTGCTAAAGACCTGAGCACAAGCATTGCATTTGAACCAATTTGCCCTGAAATTTCACAACAAATAACAAGCCTCCCTGAAAACTTTTTCTTCCTCCACATGCTTCTTTTTCTCTCTTTCATCAGGATCCACTATCACCACAGGGAGATTTCTTTCTGGTTTTCAAGCTTGATGCAACAGTGTGTGTTTTTTGTGCAGTGTCTGACACTTCACAGGGTGTCACTTCAGTTGTGTGTATTGCAGAAGGGGTGTTAGGGGGCGAGATAGAAGGGCGCACCCCTGGGAGATGAGAACTGTGCTCCGAAAATCTGCTTCCCCCATCCTAGCACGGCCGCGGGGGAATCCTGAGCTCTTCAAAGTGTGTGTTGTTGCGGCAGGGGAGCGAGGTGGAAAGCAAGAGGAAGAGAGATGACTACTGGAGATCATGGTAGTGCATTAAGAATCATTTAAAAGTTACAGACACGAAGGGGGCTCCTTTCTGTCTCTCTCCTGCTGTTCTCACACGCTTCTTCCAGCTCACTTGTAAGCCAACATCACAAGCCCTACTCAACACATCCGACATGCAGCGAATGTAGCCACCATATCGGCTGAAAATAGGATAACGAAATTACATCAGATTCAGAGGCAATAGTTAAACGCACAAGCATGTACTGTCTGTTCTCTCTGATCTCTTCTAAAACTGTGAGAATGCAAGCACCTTAGCTGTGGCAAATTTCCACTTTTTCTCCATTCCTTGCCTTGGAATCTCTACAACTACTATGGGTGGAGACAACTCTCTTTCCATATCAGCGGCTTCATCTGTAATTAACTCCCTAAATTTCCATTTTCCTCTCCCATTACTTTTAGCTCTGAGTAATGGGACAAATCGAATGGGAAGGAAGGGAACGAGAAAGAGAATAAGGGAAGGTTTGAGTATTTTCTTCCAGAGGATTAGAATTCCAATCATTAATAACCTCTAGCCTCCATCAGTACTACTTATATCATCTTTCCAACCTATTCCCAAGCCTCTTTACATCTCATAATTGGTTCTGATCAATGATTTTGCACTGGAGAGTGCCGCATTTAGATCACTTGAACATTTCCAATCCCAATCGTAACTCCTTTACCTTTTAGAAGTGTGCTTTTCTATAAAGGCAAAGGAGTTTTAAGTGTGCTGAAGAAATGTAAGGAGAGGCAGAGAGAGTTAGAGGCGACTCCTTAGGCTTGTTGAAAAGGTACAAAGACAGATGGGTTAAACCATCAGGTTTCATCTCCTTATGAATATGTGAAAGCAAATGTAATTTGCCTTAAAGCTTGCAGTTATTCCACACTGAAGAGCGCATGCTTTTAGAGTGATTACTTGATTAATTACAAGGTCAAAAATGACTATATCCATTCCGACAAGTCTTACTTTTTGTTTATGAGCTGCGAGATATCCATGCACCCGCTCAGCCCTGAGGAACGGCGTGCTGTGAATGGAGAACCTCACATCCAGGGTCCTGTCCCGCACCTCCATCAGACTGAAAATGTTGATGTCATCCACTCCCACAGACAGCATGTCAGACAGGAAGTCGCCCAGCAGCTCGTACCTGCTCTTCAGATTGCCGCGTCGTTCCATGAACTCGGTGGCAGAGATATCTGTCAGACACACAAACATACACATGCATTTTAATACTTGTAAAGATTACAGATGGTATAAATAATACAATGGTATAAATTTGAACTAAACTGCGACAACTCCAGAGCGTTGAAAAAAGACACCATTTTTAATACAGCCCAAAACTGAGGTGTAAAGCTCATGAAAAATGCATGGTCACATTCCCCCCTCTTCAATACATTTCCTTGTCATTAAGTGAGGTTAGTACCTGTCAATGGCTGTTCACACAAACTTCAACTGACATGGCATGTCAAAAATCTGAGGTGAGAGCTCAAACTACTGCATGTGGTAGGTCTTTGTCACCATGGTAATGGGGGTCTGTGCTGTACGGTCACGCTTCTCGGCACATCAGAGATGAAGCTGGCTACTTCCTCTAAGAGTTGTTGGCAAACGGTGACACTTCAACGACCATGTGACCATTGATTTTCCTGTTCCTGAGGTGTGCTTTTCTCCTAAAACCCAATGGACTATTCTAATTGGGATGCTTAGCCTATAGTGAGGGTGGTTGAATGGTAGCCCCGGGGGAGGTGTTAGACCAAGTGAGAGAGATCCCGAGCTAAGGCTGTCCCAGGGCTGAGTCACCATCCCTTGGGGAAAATTCTGGAGAGTGACAGAGGTGTCATAACTCTCACTGACACTTCACATCTCACAGAGGCAGAAGGGCATGTTTGAGGAAATCAGGGGGGATTTTACAACATTAATGACAACAGTGACATGGAAAGATGCTCTGGATTTTGAGTCATTTTTCCTTCATGTCCTCTTCACCCTTATACAACCACAAGAAACATAGGATGTAATTGGTATAAAACAGCAACTAAAGACAGTTCAGAGTACTATTAAAGATGCAAGTGTAAAACAACATACTGTTCACTTTTTATCTTTAGCTATGATGCAAAAGTAGAGTTCAAAATAAGTGAGCAGTTCATAAACACTTCAATCTTCAAGATCTTGAAGAAAATTTAGTTTTGGCTAAACTATGAGAATATATAAAATAATTAAGGCAAAAAAGTTATTATACTGAAAACTCAGTGATCCAAGCATTTCTGATTGCTATGGCAAACAAAATTTAGTAGAAAGTGTACAGGCCCTTGCTTTGAAGTATTTAAGCCAATCAGCAGCCACAGGACATCACTAGTCTCTCACAAACATCACTAGCAGGACATCACTCGTCTCTACCAGGAAATCGCTAGTCTCTAACAATACTTTACTAGTCTCTAACAGGAAATCGCTAGTCTCAATCAGGACATTACTTGTCTTTCACAGGCACCTCTAGCCAGGCGCGTTTTGCACTCACACTACAAGCGTACCGTGCCAAAGCCAAACTACAGCTCTGGCACATCTCTTCCAACCGGGCCAGGGCCAGACAACTGAACCACGCCTGGGCCCGATTCAGAACATTCACACTTGTCAAACGAACCGGGAAACGCGCATGTTCGCGTTCTGTCTATGGTTCGCATAGCCTAGTGTGATTAAGCCCTGAGTGATTAATGCAGAAAAGAAACCAATAGAAGCTTTAGATAAACATCTGCATTCACTTTGGCACATAGCACCAAAACTAGCATATCATAATGATTTTGAAAGGATCATGTGATGAGAAAAACTGCTTAAAAAAGGTAGGCTTGGGGTAAGGAGATCAAATGTACAGTTTGTACCGAATTGACACTACTATTGATTCACATGACCTTGTTTTAGTTTGTGTCAAATTGCATCTGGTGTCTCTTTGGCCTAAAGTACATAGCATAATCTGTGTTTGTGCCTGTGTCTTTACTCTGGCAGCCCTAATTCCCCCACTGAGACCTGAATATCCTCTAAGAGAATCATTAGTGCTTGAAGAGTGTCAATCACTGAGCTTGAGGTGGGGGCAAGGAAGGAAACTGTGATTAGCTTTGGGGGGTGCAGGAAGGGTGGCTGTCTGCTCCCATCAGGAACTGTGTGTGAAGAGGAGACTCATCATGACAGCTGGAAACAACCTCACACCTGGCTTTGATCCAAGCCTAGATCAAACCTGCTCCCCTTCCCACGGGCATTAGGGAATGGATGAGCTTAACACATTTTTCTGGATATTAAACATATACACCCTCAGTTGTATCTAAACTTCGAAAATATGCAGGAAATAGAAGGAATGGCATTTTCTACAGAGATATAGTAAAAAAATAAGCACTCACTCACTTTGTCATTTAGTGACTCCATTTACAAGACGTTTTTAGTCAAACATAGAACACTTTTAATGTTTTGCCTGTTTGTTTATACAACAAAGTTGTTTTTGAGACCACCATTGTTTTGTCCATGAAAACATCCTAAAATTGAATGATTATTTGACGATGATGTCATGTGAGTGCTTAGTATGTGTCTAAAGGAGTGTATATTAAACTTTTCTGACTTTGGCAACATTGATATTGTCTAAATGCAGCCTTAATCATGCAAAAAAAATGCTGATTATCATTATTAGGACGTAAAACTTAATTCTTTTTGGTTTTTCTAATTATTTTAACAAACTGATATGTTGATGTTAACAATGATATTTTATTAATAGTTTGTTTCTTATAATAGTTTGTTTTTTTGTTTCTTGTTTCTACATTTGGGTCTAAAGAGTCTAAACAGTTGTTTAATTTTGCAATTTCTTTTAAATCTGTAAACATTAGGCAACATTTTGGGGTATGGCGGATAAACAAGGTTTAAATAATTTAAAACTAGTTTCATATGGATCCATGTGCAGCAGGTTTATTAAAAAGGTTCAAAAGTGAGAATATGTAAAGTCAGTAAAGTCAAGTGGTCAAAAACACAGTAAACAATTCAACCTGGAAAAAAGGCAAAAAGGGTAATCCAAAATGCAACGTCAAAGCAAACAGGCAAACTAATGATACACCTACCAAACAAAGACAAAGTTAGAAATGCTCAGTAAGGCAAGTAAACTGATTTGTAGTAATACTTTGCAATGAACGTTTGCAAACAGGAGGTGTGAGAGGGAGTGCTGTCAGTCAGTGCTCTGAAGAGGACTCCCTCTGCTGGTGTGACATTACATGAAACTGCATTAATAACTGCATGTGTTTGCTGTCAGTGGCTCAAGCATTGCTTATAGTGGCACCTCTTAAGCATTCTTTAGCATAATAGTGACTCTATATGAATTTACTAACAATTTAATCCCAGCTATGACATATGCTATAGAGCCATATTACACTGCTGTGAGTATGATACTGCTCATATCAAACATATCTCACAATACTGAACTCCAAAATATATAAAAATCTTCCCCCCCCCCCCCTCTTTAGTTCTTTTTTTCTATTGGATTCAAGTCGGGTGATTGTACAGTCATTCTAGCAGCTTTATTTTCTTTTTCTGCAAAGAGTTGAGAGTTTCCTTGGCTGTGTTTGGGATCATTGTCTTGCTGAAATGTCCACCCTGGTTTCTCATCATCTGGTATTGTAGGTGTTAGGATTGACCACCCCTGCATGAGTTTTTTTATAGTGACCGATGCGTCAAGATTGTCATGTGACATACCGCAGTCCCAGTGATTCCTGCATTTATATCATTTTCTTTATACATTGTTTCTTTTTTCCCTTTTCTGCAAATATTGACAAACTTCATACTTTTGTTGTCAAATAAATAAAACTCTGAATTTCAAATACGTGTAAGAACATGTATTTTGTTGCTGTAGCAGTTTAAAAATGATTCTATTGCTTGATATATGATGGTTGATGCACTCTCAGAAATAAAGGCAAAAAATATGTGACTGGGGTGGTACCTTTTCAAAAGGTACACTTTTGTACCATACAGGTGGACATTTTCGTACCTTTGTACCTTTAAGGTACTGTGAGGTACACACTTTTTTATATTCATATGTAGCTTTAAGAACCTGATAGGAACAAAAATTAACTTTTGAAAAGGTACCCCCCCAGTGACAGATTTTGTACCTTTATTTCTGAGAGTGTGGGCGCTGCCAAGTTTAGTCTATGCTGCATGAGAGATCAGACAGAGCTGCTGGATTTAAATATTATTCATAATTTTCTTCTGAAATACAGGAAAGTGACTATTTAACTGAGACAGGGGTAGGTTAAATGTTATAGTAAAATAAACAGTGTGCATCTTACATGAAAAAAGCTAATTGTCCAGTTATATTTAAACATAATTATTGTTGCCATCTCCAGAGGCATCTGCACATATGTTACAAACCTTCAGTGTTATGTTTTGCTAGTAGTTATGTGTATCTGAATGTCTGATACCTAAAATAAACCTGTTTGAAAACACTGATTAATTGTGATTTATGACAGCAGCACGCTCCTCTTTGCTCCTCAATGTGAGCCATCAGATTTGAATTTGAGCAGTGGATGACGTGCATTTTAATGTTCTAATCACACTGTTGTTTCACATCGTACGCTTTAGGAACCAGCCAAGGCTGATCACACCGGTGTGATCATACATGTGAAAGGGTTCATTTACACTGATGTCTGACAAGGGTTGCTTTTTAACTACTGAAAGAGTTCAGCTGCTGTCTGGGCATTCCATGCTCAGAAACTCCCTTTCTTCATGTATTATTTTTTTTTCCTGTGTCATATTGTATTATTACACATAACTTTTACACATAAAATTTCTAAATTAATTGGTTTTGTTTTCTTTGTATGTATGGATTTCTTTGGTTGTTACTGACATCTGGTGACAATTTCAAGTAAACAACACTTTTTTTTGTTCTGGGTGACATGAAAATGGTGACTTGTTCAATACTTATTTTACCCACAATGTATGATGGGTTCACTGGCCAATGGGTTCACAAGCTCAACAGAAATGTCCGTGATTGGCCAGAATAGTCATTGATGCACTTGCTTTACCCTGCGTTCACACATCCACGTGAGCATATAAAAGCAATGTCTACCAGCTGAACAGCTATACAAGCAGTCAATCTGCTGACAAGTAGTCAAGTAGGCAGGTAGTCTAAATGTTTAAAGTAATGTAGTGTGAACTAGGCTTTAGCTGGAGCAGATTGGAGGAACAGTTTGTTTCTCAATATGTCTTTCTGAACTGGTGAGTTAATCCCACTGAATGGATATTAATATTGTCCCACCTTCTCTTTTTATTATTATCACAAAGTTCCATTATAGAGGGAAAGTCAGTGTTAGCTGGGAAGATGGGAATCAAAATGGTTTGAATTTTCCAAACTGGCTAAGCACACAGATGCCGCAAAGGTGCAATCTCATAAAGCATTTCATGTTGCATGTCCTACAGAATGTGGGATTTTATGTATAAATGTGTGTGCCTGCCCTGTTTGTGCATAGGCAGAGCAGAGGTTATGAGAATAAGCTTGTGTGAGTTTGTGAGCCCATGTTTGGTTATCTCCATGAGCTAGCAAGGGTGTCTAAAGAACTTCTGCACATACTTTCCATCATATTTTGCTTTACAATCAGTTCACTTTCTGGGATTCACAGAGCAGGCTATAATCTCAAAGAAGCAGCATTAAACAGGCCTTATGACTCTCCACCGCCTTCAACATTTGCTCCTGAAATAGGATTTCAAATGTCAAGGAGGCAGTAAATAGTACGAAAGTCGAACTCTCAGTTAGCCCAGAATTCAATGCATGTTGAGACGGGGCTCCGGGGAAATAAACAGCTTAAAGATTTGGTAAGAACATTAACCCATACCTCCATTGACTGATGCCATTTTCATGTGCATTTTAAACAATGCCTGAAGTACAAACAGATGCTCTCTCTGAAACCAAAAACTGCATTGATCCTTGTTCGCTTTTTGCTCAACTGAGGTGTTATGGGGTTAGTTTTTGTAGTGCATTCCCTGTGTTGGTTCAGGCTTATCTATGGCAATTTGCCCAATTTAGTGTGTTCAACTGGAGTCAAGGCCATCATTGAGAGCATTCTGATAGAATTTTCGGTTTTGCAAATAAATCAAATGTCAGTCAGTCAGTCAGTCAGTCAGTCAGTCAGTCAGTCAGTCAGTCAGTCAGTCA
>CAIGQW010048788.1:8351-21942 GCA_903798125.1 Danio choprae
TATTTATTTATTTATTTATTTATATATTTATTTATTTATTTATTTATTTATTTATTTATTTATTTATTTATATATTTATTTATTTATTTATTTATTTATTTATTTATTTATTTATTTATTTATTTATTTTTTAAGTGTCCCAACTTTAGACAGTTGCACAGCAGAATGTCATGGGATGCTACTTTTCACACCTGTCAAAGTTTAGTCAGTCACTTTTACATGTTACTATTTTGATTTAACTAGGAGGTGAGGGGTCTTTATGGATTTTGAATAAAATACGGATCTTCTGAAAAAAAAAAAAGGTTGAGTATCACTGTATTAGGTGGCACGGTGGCTCAGTGGTTAGCACTGTGGCCTCACAGCAAGAAGGTCGCTGGTTCAAGTCCCAGCTGGCTCAGTTGGCATTTCTGCGTGGAGTTTTAATGTTCTCCCCGTGTTGGCGTGGGTTTCCTCCGGGTGCTCCGGTTTCCCCCACAGTCCAAACACATGCGCTATAGGGGACTTAGATAAACTAAATGAGTGTGTGTGTGAATGTGTGTATGGGTGTTTCCCAGTACTAGTTTGCGACCCCTGATAAATAAGGGACTAAACCAAAGGAAAATTAATAAATGAATGCAAATAAATAAAAAAATTCTAATGATATATTTAAATATATTTATTCATTCATTCATTCATTTTCTTTTCGGCTTAGTCCCTTTATTAATCTGGGGTCGCCACAGCGGAATGAACCGCCAACTTATCCAGCATATGTTTTACGCAGCGGATGCCCTTCCAGCTGCAACCCATCACTGGGAAACATTCATACACACTGATTCACACACATGGACTACGGACAATTTAGCTTACCCAATTCACCTATACCGCATGTCTTTGGACTTGTGGGGGAAACCGGAGCACCCGGAGGAAACCCACGCCGACACAGGGAGAACATGCATCTCCACACAGAAACGCCAACTGACCCAGCCGAGGCTCGAACCAGCGACCTTCTTGCTGTGAGGCGATCGTGCTACCCACTGCGCCACCGTGAGGCCTATATATATATATATATATATACACACACACACACACACTGTAAAAAGTGTTTAAAAAAGTAAGCAAACCAGTTGCCTTAATAGCAACAAGTAACAACTTAGCAATAACAATTTAACTTTTAAAAAAAAAGTGAGTAAACTCATTGTTACTCAGAACAGTTAAGCTGATTTAACTTATTTTTTTAAATAATTATGCACATAGTTTATTCAATTAAAATGTTAAGGTAATGGGTTTACTCAGTTTTGTAAGTAAAGTCAACTAAACGTTTTAAAAGCAACATGTTTAATCATTTATTTTAAATAATGTCAACGGAAAAAAGCATTTGAGCACATTTCTAAACATTATAGTTTTAATAACTAATTTCTAATAGCTGATTTCTATCATCCTCAGCTTAAAGTGACATTTAAAGGCTTCACTAGGGTAATTAGGGTAAAGTTAGGGTAATTAGGCAAGTCATTGTATAACAGTGGTTTGTTCTGGAGACAATCCAACACTAATATTGCTGAAGGGGGCGAATAATATTGACCTTAAAATTACTTTTAAAAAAATAAGAACTGCTTTTATTCTAGCCAAAATAAAACTAATAAGACTTTCTCCAGAAGAACAAATATTATAGGAAATACTGTGAGAAATTCCTGAATCTGTTCAACATCATTCGGGAAATATTGGAAAAAGAAACCAAAATTCACAGGAGGGCGAATAATTCTATATATAATTAAATTATAATTAGCTTGTAAAATGTATTCAACTCAGCCATGAGTAATCAAGAGTGGTGCATCATTATAATTTGTTGAACTAATGATGTGTAGCTATAAGTGTCAGGATTGTGTGTGTGATGAGACCGGTGTTTAATCCACAGGCATTATCACAGCATGGACGCATTCAGTCACTATGATCTGCTGGACATCAGCTCTGGACGAAAGGTTGCAGAAGGACACAAGGCCAGTTTCTGTTTGGAAGACACCGGCTGTGATCCTGGCTTTCACCGCAGATACGCCTGCACCGCACACACACAGGTACAAACACACACTCACACACACTTACTGTCATTCATTCATTCATTTTCCTTCAGCTTAGTTCCTTATTTATCAGCGGTTGCCACAGCGGAAAGGTCTTCTTAAGTAATGTATTGGGCAGCACAGGGGCTCAGTGGTTAGCACTCGGCCCTCACAGCAAGAAGGTCACTGGTTCGAGTCCCGGCTGGGCCAGTTGGCATTTCTGTGTGGAGTTTTAATGTTCTCCCTGTGTTGGTGTGGGTTTCCTCTGGTTGCTCCGGTTTGCCCCACAGTCTAAACACATGCGCTATAGGGGAATTGGATGAACTAAATTGGCCGTAGTGTATGAGTGTGTGTGCGAATGTGAGTAGTATGGGTGTTTCCCAGTACTGGGTTGCAGCTGAAAGGGCATCCGCTGCGTAAACATATGCTGGTATAGTTGGTGGTTCATTCCGCTGTGGAGACCCCCGATAAATAAGGAACTAAGCCGAAAGAAAATGAATGAATGAATGAATGAATGATGTAAAGTATCTTAAAATATTTGGACAGAAAAAAAAATAGTTAAAATTTACATTTATTAAATATTTGACATTTTTACAGTTATTTATTTTGAGCTTTAATTTTATTTGAATGTTTATTAGTATTATTTTGTGCTTCTGTAACTCCTATCAAAATTATATATATATAATAAATATTGGGGCCTCACAGTGGCGCAGTGGGTAGCATGTTCGCCTCACAGCAAGAAGGTCGCTGGTTCGAGCCTCGGCTGGATCAGTTGGCGTTTCTGTGTGGAGTTTGCATGTTCTCCTCGTGTTGGCGTGGGTTTCCTCCGGGTGCTCCGGTTTTCCCCACAAGTCCAAAGACATGCGGTATAGGTGAATTGGGTAGACTAAATTGTCCGTGTATGAGTGTGAATGAGTGTGTATGGATGTTTTCCAGTGATGGGTTGCGGCTGGAAGGGCATCCGCTGCGAAAAACATATGCTGGATAAGTTGGCGGTTCATTCCGCTGTGGCGACCCCAGATTAATAAAGGGACTAAGCTGAAATGAAAATGAATGAATGAATAATAAACATTTCACTTGTTCTCTGATAATCCTCCATGAGACAATTCTATACTCATCACACATTTAGAGTCTTGGTTTATTAGAGATATTATTGCTGTATTTTCAGGGTTTGAGTCCAGGCTGCCACGACACGTACGCTGCCAACATTGACTGCCAGTGGATCGACATCACAGATGTCCCGCCGGGAAACTACATTCTCAAGGTGCCACAGAAGGATTTTTGAGCATCCTAACAAACATAAATAACATTCACAGCCACATAAAACACATTTTCACTCTTCCCTCTCCGTATGCACCAGACACTTTCTTATAAACACTCCATGTTACAAGGACACAATAAGTTCCATGTAACGAAAAAAATATTACTAAAAAGAATAGATCTCAAACTACGTGACAGAGTTTGATCGCGACGACTAACAATACAATGCCCAGCAACACGGTGGCTCAGTGGTTAGCACTGTGGCCTCACAGCAAGAAGGTCGCTGGTTCGAGTTCCGGGTAGGTCAGTTGGCATTTCTGTGGAGAGTTTGATTGTTCTCCCCGTGTTGGCGTGGGCTTCCTCCGAGTGCTCCGGTTTCCACCACAGTTCAAACATATGCGCTATAGATGAATTGGATGAACTAAATTGGCCATAGTGTGTGAGTGTGTGTGTGAGAATGTGAGTGTGTATGGGTGTTTCCCAGTACGGGGTTGCAGCTGGACGGGCATCCACTGTGTAAAACATATGTTGGAATAGTTGGCGGTTCATTCCGCTTTTATTATTATTTATAAACTGTATTTATTTTCTGACTGCATTGACTGATATTTTGTCTTGTATTTAGCACAAACTCTCTCTCAATTTATTAATTATTCTGATTTTGAATGGGGCAGCATGGTGGCGCAGTGGGTAGAACAATCGCCTCACAGCTAGAAGGTCGCTGGTTCGAGCCCTGGCTAGATCAGTTGGCATTTCTGTGTGGAGTTTGCATGTTCTCCCCGTGTTGGCGTGGGTTTCCTCCGGGTGCTCCGGTTTCCCCCACAAGTCCAAAGACAAGCGGTACAGGTGAATTGGATAAGCTAAATCGTCCGTAGTGTATGTGTGTGAATAAGTGTGTATGGATGTTTCCCAGTGATGGGTTGCAGCTGGAAGGGCATCCGCTGCGTAATACAAATGCTGGATAAGTTGGCGGTTCATTCCGCTGTGGCGACCCCAGATTAATAAAGGGACTAAGCCGAAAAGAAAATGAATGAATGAATGAATGAATGAATGAATGAATGAATGAATGTGAAGCTACTGTGGATCAATAATTATTGTGAAAAGCACTTTTACAAGTAAACTTGAATTGAACTGAACTGAATTTTCAGGTCACTGTGAATCCGGATTTCCTGGTGGCCGAGTCTGATTTCTCCAATAACGTCGTGCGATGTGAAGTCATTTACACTGGCATTTACACCCAGACCAGAAACTGCATCATAACTGGGTGAGGAAATGTGACTTCAGTAACACTGACAAAAGATTTAACGTGATTAATCACATTGCAAAAGAAAAGTTTGTATTTACATAAAATATGTGTGCGTGTGTGTACTGTGTGTAATTATTGTGTGTATATATATATATAAATACACATAAACATGCATGTATATCGTTTACGAAAAATGTTTATTTATATTTATATATAACATTTATTTGTAGATATAATTTGTAGATATAAATATGTATGCAAATTGTTTAGTTTTAGTTTATGTATTATTTTGCATACATAATAAATATACACAGTACACACATACTATGTAAATAATAAATATGTGCATATTATACATATATATATATATATATATATATTTTACACACATACACAGTGGGTACGGAAAGTATTCAGATCCCCTTACACTTGATTTAACCCCCTCTGTTATGTTGCAGCCATTTGCTGAAATCATTTAAGTTCATTTTTGCGAATTTATTAAAAAAGAAACCTGAAATATCGCATGGTCCTAAGTATTCAGACCCTTTGCTGTGACACTCATATATTGAGGCGCTGTCCATTTCTTCTGATCCTCCTTGAGATGGTTCTACACCTTCATTTGAGTCCAGCTGTGTTTGATTACACTGATTGGACTTGATTAGGAAAGCCACACACCTGTCTATATAAGACCTTACAGCTCACAATGCATGTCAGAGCACATGAGGATCAGGAGGTCAGAGGAACTGCCTGAAGAGCTCAGAGACACAATTGTGGCAAGGCACAGATCTGGCTGAGGTTACAAAAAATTTCTGCTGCACTGAAGGTTCCTAAGAGCAAAGTGGCCTCCATAATCTTTAAGTGGAAGACGTTTGGGACGACCAGAACCCTTCCTAGAGCTGGCCATCAGGCAAACTGAGCTATCGGGAGAGTAGAGCCTTGGTGAGAGAGGTAAAGAAGAACCCAAAGATCACTGTGGCGGAGCTCCAGAGATGCAGTCGGGAGATGGGAGAAAGCTGTAAAGTCAACCATCACTGCAGCCCTCCATCAGTCTGGGCTTTATGGCAGAGTGGCCCAACGGAAGCCTCTCCTCAGTGCAAGCCTGCCTGAAGGACTCCAAGATGGTGAGAAATAAGATTCTCTGGTCTGATGAGACCAAGATAGAACTTTTTGGCCTTAATTCTAAGCGGTATGTGTGGATAAAACCAGGCACAGCTCATTACCTGTCCAATACATGCCCAACAGTGAAGCATGGTTGTGGCAGCATCATGCTGTGGGGGTGTTTTCAGCTGCATGGACAGGACGACTGGTTGCAATCAAGGGAAAGATGAATGCGGCCAAGTGCAGGGATATCCCGGGTGAAAATTTTCTCCAGACTGCTCAGGACCTCAGACTGGGCCGAAGGTTTACCTTCCAACAAGACAATGACCCTAAGCACACAGCTAAAATAACGAAGGAGTGGCTTAACAACTCTGTGACTGTTCTTGAATGGCCCAGCCAGAGCCCTGACTTAAACCCAATTGAGCATCTCTGGAGAGACCTCAAAATGGCTGTCCATTAACGTTTACCATCCGACCTGACAGAACTGGAGAGGATCTGCAAGGAGGAACGGCAGAGGATCCCCAAATCCTTGTTGCATCTTTCCCCAAAAGACTCACGGCTGTATTAGACAAAAGGTGCTTCTACTAAATACAGAGCAAAGGGTCTGAATACTTAGGACCATGTGATATTTCAGTTTTTCCTTTAAATAAATCTGCAAAAATGTCAACAATTCTGTGTTTGTCTGTCAATGTGGGCTGCTGTGTGTACATTAATGAGGAGAAAAATTATTTTAGCAAATGGCTGCAATATAACAAAGCGTGTCTGAATACTTTCTTTACCCACTGTGTAAATACATATACATTTTGTATTGTGTGTTTGTGTTTATATATATACATAATAAGTGAAGTTTATTTATAAACTAATTTGGAGAGGATCACGTGCTTATGATTGCTGCGGCTGGTCCCGCATTATCCAATTCATGATTCACCAATCAGACGATTCCTAAGCCACTATAAATACCCTAAGTTCCATATCACAACCATCTTCGTTTTAAAGAATCCCCCCTTCCACCCCTACTCCTCCTTTCCTGGATGGGTGGCACGGTGGCCCAGTGGTTAGCACTGTTGCCTCACCGCAAGAACGTCACTGGTTCTAGTCCTTACCAAGCCAGCCGACGTTTCTGTGTGGAGTTTACACGTTCTCCCCGTGCTCACGTGGGTTTCCACCGGGTTCTCCGGTTTCCTCCCACCGTCCAGAAACATGCAACTTAAGTGAATTGACTAATCCAAATCAGCATCATAGACGTGCTCCTAGTAAGTAGTCATCTCAAGAGCAATCACTATCTGTTCATCAGCTACTACAGCAGGGGAGTTCTCCAGATCTACCTGAGCTCAAACTCCCCTCTCGCCCTGCAAACGGGAGGAAGCCCCGGGCTCGAGGATCTATGAGCTCAGGGCTCTCTCCCGGGACAGCATGCCAAACAAGCTTTATAACCAATCATCAGCTAAGTGTGAACTCTTGAAATATACACAGTACACACATTATGTAAGTACAAACTTTTATTTTGGATTCAAGTAATTGCACCTAATGGTTTGACATCACTAGTTTTGAGTTATTTCAGCACATTATTATTTCATGAGCAGAGCGATACTTGTCTAAATGCATTTTTCTTTCTTTCTGTTCCCACAGGAGTTAAAGACATCAGACTAACAAGTGTCAAATAGGTTTAATTATAATAATTAAATAGAATTTTTTTTATAGATTGAATTTTTGGGATAACTTGAAACACTCCATATGGCTGTTGGAATAATATTTAATGACAAAAGTACTGTATATGTAATATAAATGGGTTTATGCAAACAGAAAAGCACCAAATCAAATCAGTGTGTTTGTAACGTTTGCATGAGAATGTTATTTTTGCAATTATTTTAGATGAAGAACTTTAAATAGATCAGTATGTGGCTTTTTAGTGTATTTATTGCATTTGTATTATTATTATTATTATTGGGCTGCACGGTGGCGCAGTGGGTAGCACGATCGCCTCACAGCAAGAAGGTTGCTGGTTCGAGCCTCGGCTGGGTCAGTTGGCATTTCTGTGTGGAGTTTGCATGTTCTCCCCGTGTTGGCGTGGGTTTCCTCCGGGTGTTCCGGTTTTCCCCAGAAGCCCAAAGACATGCGCTACAGGTGAATTGGGTAAGCTAAATTGTCCGTAGTATATGTGTGTGAATGAGTGTGTGTGGATGTTTCCCAGTGATGGGTTGCAGCTTGAAGGGCATCTGCTGCGTAAAACATATGCTGGATAAGTTGGCGGTTCATTCCGCTGTGGCGACCCCAGATTAATAAAGGGACTAAGCCGAAAAGAAAATGAATCAATGAATGAATTATTATTATTATTATTATTATTATTAATATTCAAATTGAAACATTTCTTTTAAGCAAAGGGTTGTTTAGTGTTTTATTAGCTGACGGTGAATATTGTGTTTATCACTCGTGTCAAATATAGCTTTGAAATCTTCAGCGTTTGGTTCTGCAGCAGTCAGTGCATGTCTTCTGGAATATTTTGTTGATGTTGTGTGTTTGCCATGATTAATAAAAATGCCTCCGTGAATGCTGGAGTTGATGGACGAGGCCGTTTGTGGCTTGAGATGCAATAAACAGAAATGCAGAGAATGTAACGCTGGAAATGGAGTGTGTTTCTTTTCTAGACTCTTCCTTCACGAAATCTCGGGTTCATGGAATGCAGAGGAGCTGACGTCAAGAGCTTTGACTGTTAGTACACTGTAGATGTGTGTGAAGGAGAGATTAAACTGAGTCAGACGCTTTACTGGCTGAGTGTGTTTGTATGCGTGAGTGTGTGTGTGTGTGTGTGTGTGTGTGTGTGTGTGTGTGTGTGTGTGTTTGTGTGTTTGTTTGTTTGTTTGTTTCTGTGCGTGAGTGTGTGTGTGTGTCTGTGTGCTTGTATCTGTGTGTGTGTGTGAGTCTGCGCGCGCGTGTGTGTGTGTGTGTTTGTTTGTGTGTGTGCAGTGTAGTAAGTGTGTATGTGTTTCTGTGTGTCTATGTCTGTGTGTGTATGTGTGTTTCTGAGTGTCTGTATTATTGTGTGTGTGTGTGTCTGGGCTCCCTAGGCTGTGTGTATGTATATGTGTGTGCATGGTTGTTTACTGTGCAGGATAATAGACCTTTAATGATATATTCAGCTATTACATCATTAAACCTTCCTAACTTCCTAACAATAACCCTGATTTAAGCAGTCATGTATTGTGTGCGTGTGTGTGTGTGTGTGTGCGCGCGTGTGTGTGTGGGGTGTGTGTGTGTGTTTTGGGTAGGTCTACAGACTCTCGCTCTGTTTACTCACACAGAGCTGTGAAGAGCAGACGTCTAGCAGACTCACTGACTGAAACTCTCCTCTGTCCTCTGTGCTGGTTTTCTCACTCATTGTAAACAGCACAGAGGAAGTCAAACAGTTTATATTTATTATCATTGCTATTCCACTGCTTTTTGTCATGTCACCATATAGACTGCATTCATTCATCTGAACATAAGCTGCACTCATGAAGTAAGGGAAAAATATCTCTTTTGCTTACCAATCAACAAAATGGTGAAATATTATGATCATTTAGAAGAGCTGTTTTTAGTCTGAACATAGTGTAGTGTCACACAATTCCTCAGAAATCAGTCAAATATAATAATCTGATGGGCCTCACGGTGGCGCAGTGGGTAGCACCTTCGCCTCACAGCAAGAAGGTCACTGGTTCGAGCCTAGGCTAGGTCAGTTGGCGTTTCTGTGTGGAGTTTGCATGTTCTCCCCGTGTTGGCGTGGGTTTCCTCCGGATGCTCCGGTTTCCCCCACAAGTCCAAAGACATGCGGTATAGGTGAATTGGGTAAGCTAAAATTGTCCGTAGTGTATGAGTGTGTGTGTGTGTGTATGGATGTTTCCCAGAGATGGGTTGCAGCTGGAAGGGCATCCGCTGTGTAAAACATATGCTGGATAAGTTGGCGGTTCATTCCACTGTGGCGACCCGAAGGGACTAAGCCGAAATGAAAATGAATGAATGAATGAATAATAATCTGATGACCCAGAAATATTTATTAATATAATAATAAAAACTATGTTCAAGGAAACAGGGATGCATTTGATTACAGAATTCTCTGAGGAATTAAAAGCACAAAATAACAACATTTAGTTGAATAATATTTTTGTGTTTTTGTGCATTTACCACTTTGTAATGTTGTCATTCCTTTTCACAACACTTAAAAGGCGTTTAGGGACTGAAAACACCAAGTGATGAAGTGTTTCAGGTGTCATTTTGTCCCATTTTTACTGCAAACAAGTCTTAATGTGAGCAACAATACGGGGTGTTCGTTGTCGCATTTTGTGCTTCAAAATGCACCACACATTTTCTATTGAAGATGGGTCGGGGCTGCAGGCAGGCCAGTCAAGTACCTGTATCCTCTTTCTCCGCAACAGGACTTTGTAATGTGTGCTGAATGTGGTTTTACATTGTCTTGTTGACAAATGCATGAGCGTCCCTGGAAAAGAAGGCAGCATATTGTGCTCCAAAATCTCTATGTACTTTTCAGCATTAATGGTGCAATCACAAAAGTGCAAGTTACCTTTGCCAAGGGCACTTGACCATGACAGACCCCGGCTTTTGGACTTGTTGCTGGTAACAGTCTGTTTTTTTCTTTGGTCCGGAGCACATGGCGTCCATTTTTCCCCAAAAATATCTGAAATACTGATTCATCTGACCACAGTACACGTTTCCACTGTGTGATGGTCCATCCCAGATGCCTTCAAGCCCAGAGAAGTCGACGATGCTTCTGGACACTGTTAGCATAGGGCTTCCTTTTGGCACAGTACAGTTTTTGTGGATGGGTGGAACCTTTGTGGAACCTCTTCTCTCAACGAGGTGTTGCATATATTTTATAATTGCCTTATGGATTAAATTAGTAATAAATGCTAAAATATGGGTAAATACATTACTACTTACATTTGATTACAAATGTAGCCCAACAGACGTTTACAATAATTTACTGAAAATGAATTATGATACATTTTTGGACATAATTGTCATGAAAATAATGACAAAAGAAACATTACTGTGCAAAAAAATGCTTTATTTTATTAATAAAAGGCTTTTTTTGAAGGTTTTATAAGCAACCATTAAGAAACGCACCTTTTATAACAGTAACGTGTTGCGTTTCTCAGTAATTGTCAATAAAAATCTGTTCTCAGTAAATGAGCGTCTTCAACAACTCTCTGTTCAGCAACAACCCCTGCTCTATTGAGCAACGGAGACCGTAAATAAGATGTCTTTATATACAGCCCAGAAACACAGAGAGCGAGTCCTGAATGAGAGTCAATATTAGAGCGCTGAGGAAATGGCCTTTTCCAGACACATTCAAAAACACTGACAATCTGTTCTGGCTCCATTTTAGCTTCACGCGAGCGCCAGAACAAACGTAGCGCTCTCATTTAACATCAGCTGTTTCTCTCAGAGTCTGAAACACGTCCTGAAGGAGATTATCATGTAAAGCACGCATTCAGTGAGTATGACATGAGATACAGACTCAATGGGTCTCATGTGTCAGGGGTAATGCTTTACAAGTTACAGGGTAAAGTAATCCGATTACTTGAGTAACTTCTAAAGTAATACATTGCTTTTTGATTTCCAAGAAAATATCTCAGTTGAGGGGCGGCACGGTGGCTCAGTGGTTACCACTGTCATAGCAAGAAGTTGGCGTTTCTGCGATGCACCCACCCATTCACACACATACACTACGGCCAATTTAGTTTACCCAATTCACCTATAGCACATGTTTGGACTGTGGGTGAAACCGGAGCACCCTGAGGAAATCAACACCAACACGGGGAGAACATGCAAAGTCCACACAGAAATGCCAACTGACCCAGCCGAGGCTCGAACCAGCGACCTTCTTGCTGTGAGGCGAACGTGCTACCCACTGCGCCACCGTGAGGCCCGTTGTTTTAACTCAGTTTAACATAGTATAAGTTCAATGGACTCATGAAGTTAATTTGATTCAGCTTAATAATTTAAGGCAACCAGGATTTCTTTACAGTGTAGGTCTACTCACTTCATTAGTCAACTAATCGCTTATAAAGCAACAGGTTTACTCACTTAAAAAAAAATAGTAGAGTACTAATTGCTTTTGCATTGCAGTAGTTCATCATCGTTGACTACGTTTACATGGACATCAGTGATGGAATTATTTGCCTTAATCTGAATAAGACAATAATATGATCAAGGTGTTTACATGAGTTGCGTTTTGAATGTACCTTTCATGATCCCGTTTTAAATGTCATAGCGTATAGATCGATTAACGTCATTGCGTCACCGCGCTATCCACATTTCCTCCGGAGTTTCATGCAATTTTGGGTGTTTAATTTTTAATTTGTCGACTTTAACTGCAGTTCGGCACTTTCACTTTCATTCGGGAACCATTCATGCATGCCCCAGTGACAAACGAGATATTGGATGCAACTATGAACTGCTGGAAGAGTGTTGTTTAATGGAATTTGATACCGCACAACATATGGGGGAAAAAAAACCTTTGCATTTTGCGGTGTGTGTGTGTCTGTGGTCCTTCACTGACTCGGTAGGTGCAGAGAAAAGTGTCAAACAGCTGTGTGTGTATGGAATACTGTCACAAAATGCGGTGAAAATCCTACATGATGGTAATAGTTTGATTGTGGTGTTCACATGTCTGTACCGCACTTCAATAATGCCACTAAAATCAGCATACTCCACATGTCTTAATTCATTTCTGTTTAGTTAGATTATGACTTTAGTCGGATTAAATTAATCATTGTTTACATGGTAGACTCTTAATCAGAGTATTGTCTTAATCATATTAAAATCGTATTATTGGTGTCCATGTAAACGTAGCGCGTGTGTTCATCTATTTGTACCATTGACTGTTCTCTCAAGAGCTGGAGAGTTAAATGTGATGTAAAACTCTGCAAAGTGCTAATTGCAGATATTGCGCAGAGCACAGAACGCACTGCTGTCCAGCTGATGAAGGAAAAGCTTTAATTTAGCGAGAGTTTGCTCCTGTCAAACATGTCGCATTGGTGAAGATGTGTGTGTGTGTGTGTGTGTGTGTGTGTGTGTGTGTTTGAACAGCTGCATTCAGAAACACACACAGCCTTAATGAAGACATTCCCGACCGCACTTCATATCAACACGCTAATGGAGATTCAGCTGTGTGTGTGTGTGTGTGTGTGTGTGTGTGTGTGTGTGTGTGTGTGTGTGTGTGTGTGTGTGAGTGTGTGAGTGTCTATACAAGTCAAAATTCACTTTATCAAATATAATAAAAGTATGCATTTAGTCTGGTTTTCTTTTTTATTTTTGTATTTGTTAACAAAAAATTCCCCCTGGCAACCACCTAGCAACAAATCACAAAACATAGCAGCAAGAGAAAAGACACTCTTACGTCTCACATGAAAAAATACAATAGTAATTGATAGTAAATACTATAGTGTTTGTGTACTATACTATAGTAACGTACTTGAATTAATATGCTGTGACAATTCCATAGTTGCTATGGTAACCCAACAACTATAGTAATTGATCTGTGGTACTTCTATAGTTGCTATGGTAACACAACAACTATAGTAATTGATCTGTGGTACTTCTATAGTTGTTATAGTTTGATCTGTGGTACTTCTATAGTTGTTATAGTTTGATCTGTGATACTTCTATAGTTGTTATAGTTTGATCTGTGATACTTCTATAGTTGTTATAGTTTGATCTGTGATACTTCTATAGTTGTTATAGTTTGATCTGTGGTACTTTTATAGTTGCTATGGTAACCCAACAACTATAATAATTGATCTGTGGTACTTCTATAGTTGCTATGGTAACACAACAACTATAGTATTTGATCTGTGGTACTTCTAAAGTTGCTATGGTAACAACAACTATAGTATTTGATCTGTGGTACTTCTATAGTTGTTATAGTTTGATCTGTGGTACTTCTATAGTTGCTATGGTAACA
>CAIGQW010048789.1:0-10236 GCA_903798125.1 Danio choprae
TATCGACTGCGCTGGATCTGTAATGTACTATATCACACTCAAGAGCACGTTTAATGGTAGTTTTGTCAGGATGCACCGTGAGCCCTGTGCACATGCATGCAGTCTTTGGTCTGGTCTGTTCCATCGTGACATCATCAGTTTGTGCAAGTAAACTTGTTTGTGTTTTAATAGCCAGTTAACTTTTCAGATATATGTATATTTTTACATGTCTTTAGTTTTTTTGTGTGTGAACTATTTCTCTGAGGACTTTTCATATGTCATTCAACAATCAAGTTGTAGGTATATATGATGGAACTGTTATATGTGCTGTTTACACACCGATGTTGGTATTCACAGGACATATTGTGTGCTTACTCATTTTTAAAAATAAAAGTTAAAAAAGGACATGTCTGTTTGGGCGTCTCAGTTATTTTAGACGGCGTGTTACAAATAAACACCAATTATACCTAGTACAGATACAGAAAGTAAGATATTGTTCTTGACAGTTTCGTTTGTGAGCCAAGTAAAACAGACACATGACGTTATCATCCACAAGATCATTAACAGAGCTTTTAAAATCACCATGAATTAAAGCGATTAAACTATATTAAGTATGCTCTTAATAATCGAATTGCATGGATTTTCTGCATGCTTAAAGTGTTAAATTCAGTGTATTTCCATATATTATGATATTACTAGTTGAGAAAAACAATAGTCCACAAAAAAACTGTTCATGTAGTCACCTCACGCCATCCCAGCCTACATGAAAAATACTTAAGTTATAGTTATACTAAGGCCTCATGGTGGCGCAGTGGGTAGCACAATCGCCTCACAGTAAGAAGGTCGCTGGTTCGAGCCTCGGCTGGGTCAGATGGCATTTCAGTGTGGAGTTTGCATGTTCTCCCCGTGTTGGTGTGGGTTTCCTCCGGGTGCTCCGGTTTCCCCCACAAGTCCAAAGACATGCGCTATAGGTGAATTGGGTAAGCTAAATTGTCCGTAGTGTATGAGTGTGAATGAGTGTTTATGGATGTTTCCCAGTGATGGGTTGCAACTGGAAGGGCATCCGCTGCGTAAAACATATGCTGGATAAGTTGGTGGTTCATTCCGCTGTGGTGACCCCAGATTAATAAAGGGACTAAGCCGAAAAGAAAATGAATGAATGTATGGTTATATATAATATACAGTATATATAATATAATATAGTATATGTAAACATATAATACAATATATGTTTTTGAACCATAGTATAGTACATTATATACTGTATTTATTATTTGCGACACTTGATAAATGAATCCTCCCGCATATTGAGGTAAAGTTGTTTTTATATTCGCACATTAATTCAGTGACAACTTGTGACGCAGTATTTATATTACTACTTTGAATATTCAGTCTGAAATATCATGTATGAATGACTATAAAATAACATTAGCACTATTTATTGCCTGAACAATGTTGTACTTTGGTAGTCATTGGCTGATAATATATTTTCCCTATTTAGAAATAGCAAAATACTTTACTATATTATTAAGGGGCAGCACGGTGGCGCAGTGGGTAGCACAATCGCCTCACAGCAAGAAGGTCGCTGGTTCGAGCCCCGGCTGGGTCAGTTGGCGTTTCTGTGTGGAGTTTGCATGTTCTCCCCGTGTCTGCGTGGGTTTCCTCCAGGTGCTCCGGTTTCCCCCACAAGTCCAAACACATGCGCTATAGGGGAATTGGGTAAGCTAAATTGTCTGTAGTGTATGAGTGTGAATGAGTGTGTATGGATGTTTCCCAGTGATGGGTTGCAGCTGGAAGGGCATCCGCAGCGTAAAACATATGCTGGATAAGTTGGCGGTTCATTCCGCTGTGGCGACCGCAGATTAATAAAGGGACTAAGCCTAAAAGAAAATGAATGAATGAATGAAAATTGTTAAGGAGAAATCCGAATGTGCGAATATAAAACCAACTTTACCTCAATCTCCCGCATTCAGTAGTGTTGGCTAGAGTGATCTGATAAACCGTAGCTAGTTTTTACTACAGTAATCTGTGTGTATTGCAGTATAACATACCCTATTGTAGAAGTATTGGGTCATTTGTTTATATTACTATAGTTGTTGAGTTACCATAGCAACTGTAAAATCACCACAACAGATTAATTTAAATGCTTTACTATAGTATGGCTCAAAAATACTACAGTATTTACAAATTACTATAGATTCTTACCTGAATTTGTTAAATAAATGGACGTAATCGGGCGCCATAACTTGAAAACGTTGAGAAAGGAAACACTAAGTAGTTATTAGTGGCTTCTGAGAATGTATTCATCGAAAGCGAACAGGTAACGCATGCGCGGTAGCGATACTGAACTGAACCAACGAACGGCGTCTGTTCAGATTCACTAGCGCGCATGCGTGATGCGAGGGAACGCGTTTATTGAGGTTAATTATCAAACATCATTAATATCAGGAGCGGTAGGGATGAATTGTGGGTTGCAGATTGACTTTGTAACCGTGCATCTCAAGTGACAGCATTCATCTGACATGAGTGAACGAAAAAAGGCCTCGAGTTAAGCTAAAAACACCTGAACAGCTGAACAAAACAAGTCACCTGGACATCTCCATTGACCTGAGGTGAGTAAAACAACGCCAGATTAACGCCAGACAGTATGTTGGCTACTACCAGCTTTGTGAACAGCTTGAGCTAGCCCACAGTTGCTTGTTCAGATACTGTATTACAGACATAAAAAAAACTCGAGAAATATGTTAAATAAATACACAAATAAGAAAAATAAAATTATTATTGCATTTAATGTAATATTATTATATTACGGTGCTCAGCATATATGAGCACACCCCTCACAAATCTCTCATATAGAGGAAAATATTGTCTGTGAGAAGCTTTACAATATTATAATTGTGCATATACGTTAGTTTAGTCAGTACTGAAGCCAAATCTGGAGCTCATCTAACTAAATAACTTACAATAATGGGTCAAAAATGAGTAGCCCAAGTTTATATGTTAGAGAAAAATATTAAATAAAATGTTCTAAAATAGCAAAAATCAAGAGAAACAAAAAATATAGACAATTTATAATTTTTTTGCAATATTTTGCATGAATTTAAATATTATCTTTCCATTTCTAAAGATGTAAAATATTACTTTAATATATCTGTTTAATCGGTTTTGTTCAAATGCACTGACATATATGACCCATATTCACTGAGAAATGGATAAAAATGTTCATTTTTAAAATGGGGTGTGCTTATATATGCTGAGCACTACACATAATGGAAGAAAAATATTATAAATTATATGTATTTTTAAATATACAAAAGCAATAATGAACTATAATACAATACACAGTATTTTTCATCTGTAGTTGATGTGTTAATTCATTGCTTCAGCTTGACATTAGTCAAATCAAGTTGAATCTGAGAGTGCTGAGGAAGAAAGCGTGTGGATTTGATTGTCTTTTGTGATGTGAGGAGGTCATTGGCAGGGTTTCTAGACGCCTGCAGAAACGTCAGGCTTTCTGTGCTGTGTGTGGCTCAGATGAAGGGGAGATTGCAGCGTATAATATTTCATTCAATGCTTCCATTCATTTTAACCTCTGCTGAGTGTGGTTTCTCCACTGGGAAAGTTAATCCATCGAATATTTTACACTTTAATATTAGCACAGCCATTTAAAACAGCTTAGCTCGACACGACACGTCCTTTTCACTATTTTTATTTTATATTATATTACATTTATGCATGCATTAATCCAAAGTGCACTCGTTTTTGTGGTGCATTGTGCGATTGATTGAGTGCACTTTGTGTATGAAGAACATCCACTTTTGTATTCAGACACCACTAGAAATGGCTGTGCACTATTTTATGCCCAGGTTACTGCACACTCTTTAAAAACTGCACTAAAAGCTAAAAGCTGTGCTCTGATCGCATCATTTGAATCAGTGAGTTTTTGACTTGACACACACTCTGACTGAATCATTTGAATCATTGAGTTGTGAACAGGAGACTCACTCTGAGTGGATCATTAGAATCAGTAACACATGAACTGGGGCTTTCCAAACAGGATATATAGAAGTGTTATTCCAAACTGAAGCACTCAAAACTGGCCACTTTTAAGGGCCCTCCATAGCTCACAGATAATCAGACAAGATCCTTTGATTCAGTGAGTCATTAATAGCAGAATTGCTCTGACTGGACCATTTAAATGAGTGAATTATTAACTAGAGAATCAGTTTGACTGGATCATTTGAATCAGTGAATTGTTTACTAGAGAATCGGTTTGATTGGATCATTTGAATCAGTGAATTGTTTACTAGAGAATCGGTTTGATTGGATCATTTGAATCAGTGCATTTTTACTTGACACTCAATCAAACTGAATCATTTGAATCATTTGAATCAGTGAGTCATTTGAATCAGTGAGTCATTAATAACAAAATTGCCCTAACTGGACTATTTGAATCATTGAATTGTTAACTAGAGAATCGGTTTGACTGGATCATTTGAATCAGTGCATTCTTACTTGACTCAAACTGAATCATTCGAATCATTGAGTGGTGAACTGGACACTCACTCAGATTGGATCATTTGAATTTTGAATCAGTAAGTCATTATTAGCAGAATTGCTCTGACTGGACTACTTGAATTGTTGATTAGAGAATCGGTTTGACTGGATCATTTGAATCAGTGCATTCTGACTTGACACTCACTCAAACTGAATCATTCAAATCATTGAGTTGGGAATTGGAGACTCAGATTGGATCATTTGAATCACTGAGTCATTAATAACAGAACTGCTTTGATTGTGCCATTTGAATCAAGTGAATCGTTGGTCTGACTGGATCATTTGAATCAGTGAGTTGATAACTCGAATTGCAGCTGTTTTTTAAATAAAATTGTATGTTTCTCTGCAGATATTTTAAAACGTAAGTATTTCAGAACAGTAGTATTCATTCATTCATTTTCCTTTATTAATCTGGGGTCGCCACAGCGGAATGTACCGCCAACTTATCCAGCATATGTTTTACGCAGCGGATGCCCTTCCAGCTGCAACCCATCTCTGGGAAACATCCATACACACTCATTCACACACATACACTACGGCCAATTTAGCCTACCCAATTCACCTATACCGCATGTCTTTGGACTTGTGAGGGAAACCGGAGCACCCGGAGGAAACCCACGCCAACACAGGGAGAACATGCAAACTCCACACAGAAACGCCAACTGGCCCAGCCGAGGTTTGAACCAGCGACCTTCTTGCTGTGAGGCAAACGTGCTACCCACTGCGCCACTGTGAGGCCCAGAACAGTAGTAGTGAAGTAAAATAATGTATTGAAGATTTTTTCAACACATAATATTCTTCAAGACACTATTATTCAGCTTAAAGTGACATTTAAAGGCTTCACTAGGGTAATTAGGGTAAAGTTAGGGTAATTAGGGTAAAGTTAGGGTAATTAGGCAAGTCATTGTATAACAGTGGTTTGTTCTGGAGACAATCCAACACTAATATTGCTGAAGGGGGTGAATAATATTGACCATAAAATGGCTTTAAAACAATGAAGAACTGCTTTTATTCTAGCCCAAATAAAACAAATAAGACTTTCTCCAGAAGAACAAATATTATAGGAAATACTGTGAGAAATGTCCTGAATCTATTAAATATCTCTTGAAAAATATTTTTAAAAGAATAAACAATCACAGAAAAACAAAATATAGCCACTTTTAGACTGCATCTCTAAAATATACTGACGTTGCCCAGAGGCGTGCATGCTGAAACGGGTTTGTATATTTGAACAAGCCGTTAAATCTCATTTGCATTTGAACATATTCAGTGTCTTTCAGTGTTTCGCTCGTGTTCAGGAAGAGCGCTCTTGTCTGCGCTTTAGTGTAAAGGCCCTAAAATCCACACATCCAGGCTCTAATCATACATAATGGCTAATCAGAGCATTTCCTCCCTTTTCTCCTCCGGAAACATGTGCTTGATTTGGCAGAGCGCGCACGCATTGGGAGCGTAGGCAGAGGCGTATGAAATGATTCTGCTGCATAATGCAAGTGATGAGGCTTTGGCTGCAGAATGAGCCGGAGAAAGGAGAGTGAGTGAGGGCTAATGCAATGCAAATCACATCCAGCAGAGATGATGATGAGCGGGCCGGGGGTCAGCGGGACGAGGCTTCGGTCCCAGCGCCGCTTACTCTCCAAAAATGACTGACCGCCCTTTAGAGTCCATGGAGGAATTATGCAGACTGACAATGGAGAGAAGCATGCAGGAAAGACAAACAGCACCTCGGCAATGATAAACGTGCTTCTGTTACAACAGCAGATCCCAAGGTTATAATACACTGCAATCAGTGCTTATATGTAGAGTGCTTGTCTTGTTCTTTAGTTTAAATATCTAAACATTCTTAAATCAAGAAGCTTTTTCTTAGACAAGGCAAAAATAATGTCTTATTTTCAGAAATAAAGCTTCTTGATGTAAGAATTTTGAGATATTTGGACTAGAAACAAATCAAAGACACAACATTGGAGTTTCTGACCTGTAGGGGATCTGTCAGTACGTGTGTATGCTGCTTATTCATTCACTCATTCATTTTCATTTGGCTTAGTCCCTTTATTCATCAGGGGTCGCCACAGCGGAATGAACCGACAACTATTCTAGCATATGTTTTATGCAGCGTATGCCCTTTCAGCCGCAACTCAGTACTGGGAAACACCCATACACACTCATTCATACACACACGCATACATTCATTCATTCATTTTCTTTTCGGCTTAGTCCCTTTATTAATCTGGGGTCGCCACAGCGGAATGAACCGCCAACTTATCCATGTGTGTGTGTGTGTGTGTGTGTGTGTGAATGAGTGTGTATGGGTGTTTCCCAGTACTGGGTTGCAGCTGGAAGAGCATCCGCTGTGTAAAGCATATGCCAGAATAGTTGGCGGTTCATTCCGCTGTGGCGACCCCTGATAAATAAGGGACTAAACTGAAGGAAAATTAAGAAATGGATGAAATTTGGTCTTTAAAAAGGTCTTACAAAGTCCTAAATTTGACCTGGTGAAACCTGCAGAAATCCCTTAAGAGAACACACACACACACACACACACACACACACACACGTCTCCTGAATTCCTATCAATTCTCTGTCCCAGCATTTGATCTGTTTTCTGTTTACTTTTCTCAAGAATGAATCGTATTTTGTTGCCTCGAGCGAGTCCAAATGTCTTTTTGATTCCCGGCGCTGACCTAAATTCTCCAGAGGCTGAAGTCATTTGTATTTTGTAAGGTGAATTAATTGCATGAGAAGCCCGAGTTAACAGTGTTTGATTCATTCATACGCTAATGTCTGCTGGCAAACCACAGACTCTGCACGGGTTTGACAGTAACGTCTCTGCTCACCTCCCAAATGGGGCCAACAAGAGAGAGAGAGAGAGAGAGAGAGAGAGAGAGAGAGAGAGAGAGAGATAGACAGAGTGAGCACGTCAGCCAACTAATAATAAAAAGATTTGTCTCTTTTGTTGTTGTTGTTGGGCTGAAAGATGACTTGCTATTATTCCTGTGATTATCAGCCACAAAAAACGATGGTAATGAAGATGCAGAGTTGCTGCATTTGCTGACAGTCGCATCGATGATCACACTGGCTGCCGATAAACATTTCAGGATCGTCCCAAACTCAATTTTATACCCCAGAAGCTAAATTAACGTGCTGTTTTAATGACAGATAAAACATTTCGCTGAATATTTGTGACCTTAGAGCACAAAAGCAGTTGTTATGTTTTAAGTCAAATATAAGTATAAGTCAAAATGATCAGTTTTTTATATCATGTCAAAACTCATTGATATTAAAGGGATAGTGGACACCAAAATAAAACAAACGTGTCATCATTTACTCACTCTTTACTCATTTCAAACCTATATGAGTTTTTTTTTCCCTGTTGAACACAAAAGAAGAGATTTTGAAGAATGCTGGAAACCTGTAACCATTGACTTCCATTTGATTTTCCTGCTATGGAAGTCAATGGTTACCGGTTTTCAGAATATCTTCTTTAGTGTTCAACAGGAGAAAGAAACTTGAGTTTATTGTAGATCACTGAGGATTTATTCCGTCACATCTGCATGAAATACGTTTATAGGTTTTGATATATACATTTATAATATTATATATTTATATATTGTGTATGACTCCATGAGCTTGGAGGACTGCATCCATACATCTCTGCAATGACTCCAATCACGTATTAATAAAGTCATCTGGAATGGCAGAGAAAGCGTTCTTGCAGGACTCCCAGAGTTCATCAAGATTCTTTGGATTCATCTTCAATGCCTCCTCCTTCATCTTACCCCAGACACGCTCAATAATGTTCATGTCTGGTGACTGGGCTGGCCAATCCTGGAGCACCTTGACCTTCTTTGCTTTCAGGAACTTTGATGTGGAGGCTGAAGTATGAGAAGGAGCGCTGCTATCCTGCTGGAGAATTCACCCTCTCCTGTGGTTTGTAATGTAATGGGCAGCACAAATGTCTTGATACCTCAGGCTGTTGATGTTGCCGTCCGCTCTGCAGATCTTTTGCACGCCCCCATACTGAATGTAACCCCAAACCATGACTTTTCCTTCACCAAACTTGACTGATTTCTGTGAGAATCTTGGCTCCATGCGGGTTATACATTCACTTTGGACTCCAAATAAAGTGGGTTTATCCTTAAAACCAGAACAAATGTGGGTCAGAAAAATATGCTTAATACAAGTAAAGTCATTCATTCATTTTCTTTTCGGCTTAGTCCCTTTATTAATCTGGGGTCGCCACAGCGGAATGAACCGCCAACTTATCCAGCATATGTTTTACGCAGCGGATGCCCTTCCAGCTGCAACCCACTGGGAAATAATACAAGTAAATGCAGATACATATTTTTCCTTATTTTCATAACTTTTTATTAGGAATGAGAGTTTAAGTCATTTCCTATATTAATTTATCTCGATTAAAGGGATAGTTCACCCAAAAATGAACATTTACTCACTATTTACCCTCAAGTACCCCTTAAGGGAGAGTAAATTCCTTTAAGTAAATGAGCTATTCCTTTAGATAAATATCATTTTCCACTAATATATTATTGCCTACCATAAATATATCAAAGAGTAATTTTTGATTAGTAATATGCATTGCTCAGAGCTTAATTTGGTCAGATTTAGAAGCGATTTTCTTGCAATTTAGATTTTTTTGAACAGTCAGATTTCATATTTTAGACAAATATCGTCCTGTCCCATTAATGGAAAACTCCGAATAAAAGCTGAGATGCTCAAGACTGGACCAATCCAACAAATACACTCCATTACACGCTTTTACACATCCACACTGGCTGCACTGTCCTAAATGTAGATACAGATTCACTTTTCGCAATCATGTCCTCCAGCAGAGGGCAGCAAACACATGAAATCCTGCATTTGTAAAGCTTGTGTGTGTGTGTGTGTGACGACAATCTCCTCAAGCCCTCAGAAAGAGCAACATCAAAGGCATAAGCGCAATACTACTTTCTCCAGTGACATCCTAAGTATTTTATTTCACATTAAAGCCTCTCTTAACGTGTTGGAAACTCTAAAATTATTCCTGGATTTCAAAGCCATGCATGTGAAGGACATTGCTATGAGCGCTGGGTTGCCATAGTAACTCCAGGGCACGTAATGTAGTGTGTGTGTGTGTGTGTGTGTGTGTGTGTGTGTGTGTCAGGTAATGAATTGCTGATGAACAGCACAGCAAAACTTGATTTTGGAGAGCAGCTTATACCAAATTTAGGCTCCACAGCTATTTATAATCCTCCCTAGCACACAATGAATGACGGAGAAGAAAAACTGGTGGCTGTTTACAATAAAATAAACACTACAAATGATTTATTAAGCATTAATGTGTTACGCAATAACTCTAGTTCACCCAAAACTGACAATTCAGTCGTCATTTGCTCACTATTCGCTTGTTACGAAACCTGTTTTGAGTTTCGTTTTTCTGTTGAGTGCTGAAAAAGATATTTTGAAGAATGCTGAAAACCAGTAACCATTGACTTCCATTGGTTTTTCCAACTATGAAAGTCAATGGTTATCTTCTTCAGTGTTCAGCAGATGAACGAAACTCAAACAAGTTAAAGAAGATTTTTTGAAGAATGTTGAAAACTGGTAACCATTGACTTTCATAGTCGGAAAAACAAATGGAAGTCAATGGTTACTGGTTTCCAGCATTCTTCAAAATATCTTCTTCAGTGTTCAGCAGAAGAACGAAAC
>CAIGQW010048791.1:0-10276 GCA_903798125.1 Danio choprae
AATGAATGAATGAATACGTTAACTTAATTCCTTCATCTTGTCCCAACACAAATCAATTGTGTGGAACCCATCATTAGTGTAGATAATAAAGAAGAACATAAAATATGAATAATACATTTTAATGGTGTCATTTAGGAAATTCATTTAGGATGTTTTTAACCATACTATATTAAAAGTTGAATTAATCTGTAATTATATAGTTGCTATGGTAAAGCAACAACTATTAATAACATAAATTGCCCAATGCATAAAGTTTTCTACAGCTTTAATGTATATATACTACAATACGGTGGCTCGCAGCGTACGTCGGCGGACTTGTGACCTGGATCAAAGTTGACCATGATGCATGGTTCGAGTCTGGCGAAGAACGATTCCAGAAAGCAGATAAGACAAAAAACAAAAGCCAATAAATGAAATAAGTAAATGACAGGGTGAGAGTGTGGCAAGATCTGAAAATGTGTTAAAAATCAGGCGGACGCGAGGGATTTTCTGTTTTCTGGATTGCTAATTTGAATTAATCTGTAATTATATAGTTGCTATTGTAATGCAACAACTATAGCAACATAAATTGCCCAATACACAAAGTTTTCTTCAGCTTTAGGGTATACATGCTGCATCACACCACAGTACTACAGTATTTATTACACTTTATCAATTCACTGTACACTCAAACTACTTATTTGAAATGAGCTGAAACAACACAATTCCTGAGTTTTTTGGTGGACAACTTAAATGTGTTATGTTCAATCCACTTCAATCTGTAAAACTAAGAAGCTAACTTAATTCCTTCATGTTGTCCAAACATAAATTGAAACATTTTGTACATTTTGTCGCTGTTTGTTCAAACTACTTATTTAAAATGAGCTCAAACAACACAATGCTTGATTTTTGGGGGGGGGGGGGGGTAACTTAATTTTGTATGTTCAGTCAACTTAAAGTTGTACAAATCATTAAGTTATCTTAACCAATTCGCATTGGGATGATATGTAGAGATTGTGTGGATTTTGCTTTTGATTTCTTTTTACAGTTTAGCACACATTTGGAGTTGAAACAGTTGTAAATAACATATAGCCTCACGGTGGCGCAGTGGGTAGCACGTTTGCCTCACAGCAAGAAAGTCGCTGGTTCGAGCCTCGGCTGGGTCAGTTGGCGTTTCTGTGTGGAGTTTGCATGTTCTCCCCGTGTTCGCGTGGGTTTCCTCTGGGTGCTCCGGTTTCTCCCACAAGTCCAAAGACATGCGGTACAGGTGAATTGGGTAAGCTAAATTGTTTGTAGTGTATGAGTGTGAATGAGTGTGTATGGATGTTTCCCAGTGATGGGTTGCAGCTGGAAGGGCATCCGCTGCGTAAAAACATATGCTGGATAAGTTGGCGGTTCATTCCGCTGTGGCGACCCCAGATTAATAAAGGGACTAAGCCGAAATGAAAATGAATGAATGAATGAATAAATAACATATGCACAGCCTCTGACATTAACAAGAAAATGGAAACGTTTCCTCACTTGTTTTAAAAGTTTACAGTCAACTACGCATTCGTACAATCCCTGTTATATGCCTCCTGAATTAATAGTTCTAGGTATATAGACCAGAAAGTTTGTTGTGGGTCTGTGCATGACTCCAGAAAGAGAGAGAGAAAAAAACATCCCCCATTCCCACCTTTTTATCTTGCACAAAAAGATGCTTTTAATATTCAGGCAATTTAGACATATCAGATTCTTCCAGGAGGCACAGGCAGGTTGAATCCTTATCGCAGCCTAGAAGAAAATTACAGCTCTATATTCATCCCAGTATCCATGTTACAAGATCCAAACATGCACAAATACACATATGCACAGAGACACACCACTGCACCTTTCGATTAAGTAAGTTTGTTGTTGTTGTACATTTTCTGAGGAAAAGGGTATAGCAAAGCTGTGCAAAACTCATCCACACACTGCAGGGGTATTGTTGGAGATTGCCAGGACGTTTCTAGGGATGGAGATGGTTGCCGGAAATCCCCATGAGTGGTGTGAGTTTATATCATCAAGCCCACATTTTTAATTACTCACCCTTGACTTCTTCCAAACCAGTTTGAGATTTGTTTTCTGCTGAACACAAAGAAGAACGTTGGAAACCTGTACCCATTGACTTCCATAGTAGGACAAAAACAAATATGGAAGTCAGTGGTTACAGGTTTCCAGCATTATTCATTCATTCATTCATTCATTCATTCATTTTCTTTTCGGCTTAGTCCCTTTATTAATCTGGGGTCGCCACAGCGGACTGAACCGCCAACTTATCCAGCATATGTTTTACGCAGTGGATGCCCTTCCAGCTGCAACCCATCACTGGGAAACATCCATACACACTCATTCACACACATACACTACGGACAATTTAGCTTACCCAATTCACCTATAGCGCATGTCTTTGGACTTGTGGGGGAACCGGAGCACCCGGAGGAAACCCACGCGAACACGGGGAGAACATGCAAACTACACACAGAAATGCCAACTGACCCAGCCGAGGCTCGAACCAGTGACCTTCTTGCTGTGAGGCGATTGTGCTACCCACTGCGTCACCGTGCTGCCCAGCATTATTCAGTATATCTTTATTTGTGTTTGAAGTGGAGGATGAGTAGTGACACATTTTGTTGTTGTTTTTGGAAGAACTATCCCTTTAAAGTCATCCTGCAAGTCATGCCATCAGTCAATCGTCCTCCATTTTGTTAGAGATACCCATCTTCCAAATGATCCAACTGACCCTTCGCTAAGCCCCGCCCTCCTTATTTACTGTTGCTACGCCTGTCAAGCTTTCATGCCTGACACGTCCATTACAATATGTATGCGCCAGTGTCCGACATTCCCAGGGATATGATTAGTCGTTTTTGGCGAACAGGTGAGATTCCTGAGAAAGCCAGACAAAAAAGGACTGCAGTTTGCATTAACGGGGTATATTCACGACATAATACGCAACCGATTAGAAAATAATTGAATCAGAATTGAAGCTAAAGCCTAGCCGCCTCATACGCTGACCATTCAACAGCTTAGTTCATGCACAGCAGGATAGGAGATTTCTCTTTTTTTAGCCTAAAAGCCTGATAGACTAATTGTTGTGCAATGAAATACAGCGTCTTTAACCGACGAGGAAACACGCATGGACAGTGCTTCGACATAATTCATTCTTGGAAAGAACAGCCAGAAAGGGGAAATTTATGGATTTGGGACGAATATTAGCATCATTGACCCATAATAATGTACAGTGCCTATAACTGTCAGCATGTTTGTCTGCTTTTTATACCGTTTCTATTCTAATGTGCAGTTAAGTGCTTAGTCCCTTTATCAATCCGGGGTCGCCACAGCGGAATGAACCACCAACTTATCCAGCATATGTTTTACCCAGCGGATGCCCTTCCAGCTGCAACTCATCTCTGGGAAACATCCACACACACTCATTCACACACATACACTACGGGCAATTTAGCCTACCCAATTCATCTATACCGCATGTCTTTGGACTGTGGGGGAAACCGGAGCACCTGGAGGAAACCCACGCCAACACGGGGAGAACATGCAAACTCCACACAGAAATGCCAACTGACCCAGCCGAGGCTAATAATTTAGTATAGTACAGAAAACATCATCTACATATATTTCTGCCACACTGGTACCAGTGATGGGAATAACGGCGCTATAAATAAACAGCGTTACTAACGGCGATACTTTTTTTAAGTAATGAGTAATCAATTGAATTACTGTTACTGACAATACAATGCACGTTACTGTAATTGAAAACACTGATGCAGTTCTCATGCGAGCAGTGTCTCTCTCAGTCTCTTTCTCTGGGGTGGGTGTGTGTGTGTGTGTGTTTAGGGCTGGGGCAGGCACATCACCAACCAGTGATGATGATTGGTGTGTCTGTGAATGTGGTGTAACTGAGAACGTGATGATTGGCTTAGATAGAGTACATTTCCATCGTTCGCCAATCAGAGGTAGAGTAGGGCGGGCGTTCACACACACACACACACACAGTCAGTCACACACACCAACGACCAGGAGTCAGAACGATGGCAAATCCAACAAGTTCAAAGGTAGCGTTTGCAAACTGGAAATATAAGCACTACTTGTCCCTCGTTGAGGTGAAAGGCAAGAATGTTTATGAGCCGAGCAACTTATGCCCAGTAATACAGAGTCTCTCTGCGTCAGTGACGAGTAACTCTAATCTAATGAAGCGCCTCACGTCATCACATGCTGCCATAAAATGAGTGACTACACAGGTGATAACGTGAGCTCTGCTACCAAAGGAGGAGACGAAGCCACGACGGTAAAGCAAATAAAACTGAATTATTCTCCACCGTAAACACTTATAATATCTATATATCACAATAATATCTAGATATATAGTTGAGGACATGCTGCCGTCGTCTCTCACAGTGTCCCACAACAACATTAAAATACTGTAGATTAGTGTTTTACAGTTATTTTATAGTCATTTGACAAATTAGATTTTTTAATAGTTACTTTCCCTGGTAATTAGTTACTTTTATAATTATGTAACTCAGTTATATCTGTGAGAAGTAACTAGCAACTATAACTAATTACTCTTTTAAAGGAACGTGCCCAACACTGGTTGGTACATACAAACCCATCTTCCCTTTGCACCATCCTAAAGGTGTTCTTGTCCTCATTGTGTGTTAAAATGCCTAACAATACTATTATGATGATACATAGGACTGGGTTGGGCCTCACAGTGGCGCAGTGGGTAGCACGTTCGCCTCACAGCAAGAAGGTCGCTGATTGCTGGTTCGAGCCTTGGCTGGGTCAGTTGGCGTTTCTGTGTGGAGTTTGCATGTTCTCCCTGTGTTGGCGTGGGTTTCCTCCGGGTGCTCCGGTTTCCCCCACAGTCCAAAGACATGAGGTATAGGTGAATTGGGTAAGCTAAATTGTCCGTAGTGTATGAGTGTGAGTGGGTGTGTGTGGATGTTTCCCAGGGATGGGTTGCAGCTGGAAGGGCATCCGCTGCGTAAAGCATATGCTGGATAAGTTGGCGGTTCATTCCGCTGTGGTGACCCCAGATTAATAAAGGGACTAAGCTGAAATGAACATGAATGAATGAATAGGACTGGGTCCACAATTTTGACTGTACATACATGCATACATACACTGACATTCTTTGCATGCTCTTGTTTTTAGAGCTGCTATTTCTTCTGTACTATTCCCACTGTCTGTCACTGTTTCTGGATAAAAAGTGGCCATCTCATGCAGAAAATGTCATTTTCTCTTCTTATTCGCCCCTGTGCCTATCGCTCCCGTGTCTGACAAATCTCACCATGCTCTGTTTTGCCGCAGCTTTTTGCCACTCATATCTCTCTGCATTCACTGAGATGTTTTTTGGCAATCCTATCAGCTTACTTGCTTTGGAAGGAGTCGAAAAAATACACAGAGACGTTAGCGCCTGATCTTAGCATGGTGGTGTGTTTGTGTTGAACTCTGTCCTTAATAATTTGTCCTTAATTTTCATTTAAAACAGTGCAGAGGTTTCATGTAATCATACTTATCCAACATTGCGCCCAAAGCATCAGCCGCATGTCATGATTTTGCCATGTACGATGCGATCCTGTATTAACATCCATGTTGATCCTGGAATGACGCTTTTGTTGGAAAATGTAATCCATACCTATTCTCTATTCCCAACCATAACTGTAAATTATTCCCAAGATCAGAGGGGAATAATAGTTGGATAACACTCATGTAGAAGTGCATAAACCTAACCATAAGCCTGAACTCTAAACGTATCCCTTAATTCTGATTGGCTGATTGGAATGTTGTTCCAGGATTGATAGAGATGTTGATCCAGGATCATGTCCTACTTGGTGAAGTGGAGTATCAGTCACAGGTGAAGCAACTATCATTGGTTCACTCCAATCAAGGCCTCATGTTAAGCTCCGGGTAGATTAGATTGTAAGCAAACAATCATTCATTCATTCATTCATTTTCTTTTCAGCTTAGTCCCTTTATTAATCTGGGGTCGCCACAGCGGAATGAACCGCCAACTTATCCAGCATATGTTTTACGCAGCGGATGCCCTTCCAGCTGCAACCCATCACTGGGAAACATCCACACACACTCATTCACACACATACACTACGGACAATTTAGCTTACCCAATTCACCTATAGCGCATGTGTTTGGACTTGTGGGGGAAACCAGAGCATCCGGAGGAAACCCACGCCAACACAGGGAGAACATGCAAACTCCACACAGAAACGCCAACTGACCCAGCCGAGGCTCGAACCAGCGACCTTCTTGCTGTGAGGCGATCGTGCTTCCCACTGCGCCACTGTGCAGCCCAGCAAACAATCAGTTCCTTATAATTATCATGCTGGAATCCAGCAAAATGGGTGGAAATAGAAATCTGAGCAACAAAGGCCATGTTGTCATGGCAAGGCTACTGGATCTAACTCTCTCGGTCAACCTCTTTCTCTCTCTTGCATAATACTGTAGAATTACTCACAGAAATGTAGTGTTTGCTCTGACATTAATGTGGTTAATGTTGATTTTCTGGTCAAGTATTACAGACGTGTTACTGATTTATTCCATTTGTGTCACACCGTTTGGTGTTATGATCCTAAATAAACACTCGAGCAGGATCCTCAGTTTTGTCATTTTCAATATCACACACATGGCCGTGTGAAACGGCTAAATATGGGAACAACTATTAATATAGCACGGCTATCTGGAATGCTTGATTCTGATTGGTCAGTCATGGCATTCCAGCCATCCAACACAGCCTCATCCGAGTACTTCAAACTATCTTGACCATCAGCGAATACGTTCACATCCTTATTAATATGCTTGTCTGTCACGCTACTGTTTGGCGCCATGTTGTGACTAATACGTAGGTTAATGTATGCTCCATTCAGCCGTTTTTGTTTCTGTCAGCTTTGAGTTTAATCAAAGAGCTATTACACATCAGAACAATGTTTTGCATCTAATTTTTACGATATGTGGCAACTCTCCATGTAAGAAATGGGATAAAATACATCCAGGTGGTAGTTTTACCAGAATAAACCCTCCTTTATGCATCAGTGTACATGTATATGTATGTCCGGACTTGTTTATGTGTTTTATGGGGACGCACATTTGTATATTACATGGGTATGACGTTGGTATGACAGTGTTGAGGTGGTTTATGAGGACACGAATTGTGTCCTTGTAATTCAAAATATTTAAACATTACATTACCATGGTCTTTTGGCATGCAACATTTGTGTGTGAGGGTTGGTTTTAGGGGTAAGGGTAGGGTGTGGCTTTTTTTTAACACTATAAAATGCATTATGCCTATGTCCTCATAAACCACATATACAAGTATGTGTGTGTGTAAATTTAAAAGGCATTTTAGTGCAAACATCTTGCTAATTTGGTCATGAAAACATGTATACACACAGATCTCATGCACCCAGGCACACATGCTTTGGATGAGATCCACGGTGGCCTTTTTTTCCCCCTCTCGACTGTCTTAATGAGCAACACTCAGTGAGTGCAAAACAACATGGAGATGTGTTCATTAACAGAGGTGTACCAGCAGTACACTGGAACGGCCATATTGATCAGTTGTTTACTCAAGGACCTACAAAGACTCAGTGCCTGTTCCCGCCAACCTTTTCTATCAGATTAATGAAGTGACCGCACGGGTAATAGTCCTTCAGCTGACAAGTCCATTTTAGAGCATGAGAGACACTTCTGTCTTTCATTATTCCAGGACAAAGCATCCATGCTCCCCCCTCTTCATTTTCCTTATCAACATCATATTTGCTTCGTCCTTGGGGGACAGTGCTGGCACTGGGACCTGGCTCCGACAGTGCCGCTCTTACCCTGATCAGCATAAACAAGCTCCGATGCCCTAATATGTTTATTTACCCTCTATTTAACTGAATGTTAAATCAATCATCTGCGTGCTCCTGCCACCAGCTCCTGCCAGTACATCCATTTCAGTTGCCCAGAGGCTGACAGCGAAGCAGCGAGCCGCACGTATGTCTGCTGTCAAATGTGACGGAATTAAATTTAGTTTGTTTTTTTCTCTCTCTCTCTCTCATATCTGTGTTTCTTTTACGTTGTATCATCATTCTTCCAACTTTTACAACACCTTAGAAAAAATACAATATACTGTAAGAAGTTCTACTGATATGTTTTAGATCAGTGTTTCTCAACCACGTTCATGGAGGACCACCAGCACTGCATGTTTTGGATGTCTCACCCATTACAGGTCTTTCAGTCTCTGCTAATGAGCCGATGATCTGAATCAGGAGACACGGAAAATGTGCAGAGCTGGTGGTCCTCCAGGAACGTGGTTGAGAAACAGTTTTAGATCACATAAAGAAGACGGAGCCTTCAGTTATTTTAGAAGAGTAGAACTTTTCCTTATTTTTTTTCTTTTCTTTTTATCTTTACCCAATATTATTATTTATTTGTATTTTATTTTAGTATTATTCACATATTTTTATGGAACCTAAGTGTACAGTCATGGCCAAAAGTTTAGAGAATGACACAAATATTAGTTTTGACAGAGTTTGCTGCTAAACTGCTGTTAGATGTTTGTTTCAGTTGTTTCTGTGATGAACTGAAATATAATTACAGCACTTCATACGTTTCAAAGGCTTTTATCCACAATTACATCACATTTATGCACAGAGTCAGTATTTGCAGTGTTGCCCTTCTTTTTCAGGACCTCTGCAGTTCGACTGGGCATGCTCTCAATCACCTTCTGGGCCAAATCCTGACTGATAGTGACCCATTCTTTCATAATCACTTCTTGGAGTTTGTCAGAATTAGTGGCTTTTTGTTTGTCCACCCGCCTCTTGAGGATTGACTACATGTTCTCTATGAGATTAAGATCTGGGGAGTTTCCAGGCCATGGACCCAAAATTTAAACGTTTTGGTCCCCGAGCCACTTAGATATCACTTTTCCCTTATGGCACGGTGCTGGAAAATGCATTGTTCTTCACCAAACTGTTGTTGGATTGTTGGGAGAAGTTGCTGTTGGAGGGTGTTTTGGTCCCATTCTTTATTCATGGCTGTGTTTTTGGGCAAAATTGTGAGTGAGCCCACTCCCTTGTATGAGAAGCAACCCCACACATGAATGGTCTCAGGATGCTTTACTGTTGGCATGACACAGGATTGATGGTAGCGTTCACCTTTTCTTCTCCGGACAAGCCTTTTTCCAGATGCTTGCTGGACTTTCTTGGACGCCCTGAAGCCTTCTTAACAAGAGTTGAACCTCTTTCCTTGAAGTTCTTGATGATCCTATAAATTGTTGATGTAGGTGCAATCTTAGCCATAATATCCTTGCCTGTGAAGCCATTTTTATGCAACGCAATGATGGCTGCACGCGGTATAGGTGAATTGGGTAAGCTAAATTGTCCGTAGTGTATGTGTGCATGTTTCCCAGTGATGGGTTGCAGCTGGAAGGGCATCCGCTGCGTAAAACGTATGCTGGATAAGTTGGTGGTTCATTCCGCTGTGGCGACCCCAGATTAATAAAGGGACTAAGCCGAAAAGAAAATGAATGAATGAATGAACTAAATACAAATAATTAAATAAATGAAAGTTGTAAAAAAAAGAGGAATTTTCAGCAAAGATTATTGAATACAAAAGATTCTGCAGTGTTTGAAAACCTTGTAATATCAGTGTAATTCCGTATTGCTTCTAGTGTTGTCCTATGTAAAAGCATACTTTTATTATGAATACTTATGCAAAAATCTATGGATATACTTAATAATAGTATAATACCTACTGCATGTGTGAACATTTATTTGCTAGTTAATTAATTTGAATGTAATTTAATTAAGATGTCATTTGCATTTACAATAAATGCAATTATCTGCTTTATTATGAGCCCACTTTCACTAACGATCTCCGACTTATAAACCTGACAGCAGTGTTTAATTGTATAGTCCTATATAGTTTTGCATGCACAGTCACCACATAAACTGGGTAATAACTAGGTACTATCCCCTGAGCCAAACACTAACCCATATAACCAGTACTTAGAAACACATACTAAAAAATAAAGTGCAAACTAAACCCAACAGAAGGCTAATGTTGTGTTATATTAGGTGTGGATTCAATGTAAAATATCAAGATGTTCCACTGTAGAAGCATTGTGCGTAATGAATATGGCCAATACACTCTAAAAAAAGGTTCTTCAGTGGTTATTTGAGATGGTGGAGGTGCTATATAGCACCTTTACTTTGTAAAGAACCTTTCAAGCACCATAAAGGTTCTTCAGTGGTTCTTCAGT
>CAIGQW010048800.1:2840-14292 GCA_903798125.1 Danio choprae
TTCTATAGTTGCTATGGTAACACAACAACTATAGTTATTGATATGTTGTGGGGATTCTACAGTTGCTATGGTAACAACGACTATAGTAAATAATCTGTTTTGGTGATTCCACAGTTGCTATGGTAACACAAGAACTATACTTATTGATCTGTTGTGGTGATTCTACAGTCGCTATGGTAACAAAACAACAATAGTAATATAAACAGCTGAGCCAATACTGTAGTTTTCTACAACTATAGGGTACATTATACTACAATACTCCACAATTTACTTCAATTGTGTACTACAGTATTTATTACGGTTCATCATTACACTGAAATATTGTTTGTAGCATAATACAGGTTTGTGGAATAATGAAGTAATTCAGACATATATTAACATATTTAAACATCTAAGGTTTGCCAATGTTTTCTGTCGTCTCCTCATACTTCAGTTTCTCATCAAATCTTCTGACCAATCAAATCCTCTCTAGTGTCTGACATGCCCCGCCCCTTTTTCTCATTGGCTGTTCATTTGATGCGCTTGAGCTCAACCACTCTCACAGAGCTGAGCTGTGAGAAAAACAACACACTATTGGCTGTTTATTTGTAAGGGGAGGAGCTACTGTATGCCCCGCCCTCTCTTCATGTTTCACTTGAGATTAAAAATGCACCTTTCACAGCACTTCACGAGACCTGTTTGTCTTTGGTCAGGTTTTTACTCTGTTAACCACACGGACTGCCTGCGCTCTCACCTGCACCACTGTTTCGACGGCATCACCGGAGAGCTGGCCCACGCTTTCTTCCCTCAGACCGGAGAAATACACTTCGATGACGACGAGTACTGGATCCTGGGGAACATGCGCTTCAGCTGGAACAAAGGCAGGTGGTTGAGCGAGAAGCCAATGCTGCAGATCATGTGCTGCCTATAGAAAGGCCACAGAAAGTTTTGTTTCTTCATTAGAAATCTGCAGTCTTAAAATTGGGAACAACTGGTATAAATTATTATGTATAACAAATATATACATTACTAATATACCCCAGGGCTATGAATCATTTCTACATGTATACAGTGCGCGTGTGTGTTTATATATATATATATATATACACAGTGAGGATAGAAAATCTTTTATGTCGCCCCACAAGTTTTCAATAGGGTTGAGTTCAGGGGATTTAGCAGGCCACTCCTTTACCTGAAACCAAGGTGTTGCTAACTTACTCGTGTATTCGGGGTCTTGTCTTGTTGAAACACTAATTTCAGGGCATTGATGCTGTGTGTGTGTGTGTGTGTGTGTGTGTGTGTGTGTGTGTGTGTGTTCAGGAGTGTGGTTGACAGATCTGGTGCATGTTGCTGCTCATGAGATTGGCCATGTGCTGGGTTTGATGCACTCCCAGAACCCCAAGGCTTTAATGCACCTGAACGCCACGCTGACGGGACGCAAACTCATCACTCAGGATGAGGTCTGGGGTTTACACCGACTCTACGGTACTCACTAAATACACCTTAAACCAATGCACACGCTGGATTATTTCTGCAAGTACCGTGTGTCCTGTTTTCTATCCACTGCAGGGTGTCTGGATCGGTTCTTCATCTGTCCTTCATGGGCCAGGAAAGGATACTGTGACAGCAAGAGGAAGCTGATGCAGAAACACTGTCCGTCCAGCTGCGACTTCTGTTATGGTGAGACGCCTCATATGCACTACTAATAACACAGTGACAAATAGATAATCTGAGATATATTTAAAAAATGGGCTAAAATATATTTACTATAATAAATATTTACAATATTGAGTGTGACGCGGCTGGGATGAGAATCAGCACCTCCAAGGCCATGGTGCTCCACTGGAAAAAGGTGGTTTGCCATCTCCAGGTTGGAGGAAAGTCCTTACCCCAGGTGGAGGAGGTTAAGTATCTTGGGGTTTTGTTCACGAGTGAGGGAAGGATGGAGCGTGAGATTGACAGGCGGATTGGTGCAGCAGTAATGCGGTGGATGTACCGGTCCATTGTGGTAAAGAAGGAGCTGAGCCGAAAGGCAAAGCTCTCGATTTACCGGTCAATCTACATTCCTACTCTCACCTATGGTCATGAGCTTTGGGTCAACACTGAAAGGACAAGATCTCGGATACAAGCGGCTGAAATGAGTTTCCTCCGCAGGGTGGCAGGGCGCACACTTATAGATAGGGTGAGGAGCTCTGTCACCCGGGAGGAGCTCGGAGTAGAGCCGCTGCTCCTCCACATCGAGAGAAGTCAGCTGAGGTGGCTCGGGCATCTGCTGGATGCCTACCTAGGGAGGTGTTCCAGGCATGTCCCACCGGGAGGCCTCGGGGAAGACCCAGGACACGCTGGAGGGACTATGTCTCTCAGCTGGCCTGGGAACGCCTTGGGATCCCCCTGGAGGAGCTGGAGTAAGTGTCTGGGGAGAGGGAAGTCTGGGGTTCTCTCCTAAGACTGCTGCCCCCGCGACCCGGCCCCGGAAAAGCGGTTGAAGATGAATGAATGAATGAATGAAATATTTACACGGGGCCTCACGGTGGCGCAGTGGGTAGCACGATCGCCTCACAGCAAGAAGGTTGCTGGTTTGAGCCTCGGCTGGGTCAGTTGGTGTTTCTGTGTGGAGTTTGCATGTTCTCCCTGTGTTGGTGTGGGTTTCCTCCAGGTGCTCCGGTTTCCCCCACAGTCCAGTCCACACATGCGCTATAGGGGAATTGGGTAGGCTAGTCCGTAGTGTATGTGTGTGAATGGGTGTGTGTGGATGTTTCCCAGTGATGGGTTGCAGCTGGAAGGGCATCCGATGCGTAAAACATATGCTGGATAAGTTGGCGGTTCATTCCGCTGTGGCGACCCCTGATTAATAAAGGGACTAAGCCGAAATGAAAATGAATGAATGAATGAAAATACATTCACATGTAACATTAAATAAATATTTATTTGCACATCAACCAATCAGCAAAATGAATATACATATATATACATATATATATATACATACATGTATTTCAGATTAGATTATAATAAAATAACTGCATCCATAGTTCTTGTGAAATGAAATTTTTAATGTCACCCCACAATTTTTCAATAAGGTTGAGGTCAGGGGACTGAGCAGGCCACTCCTTTACCTTAATCTTTTTTGCCTGAAAAAACTATATTTGACCATATATTTCAATATAAGACAATGCGTTCACATGCATAAACATCAGCAAAATGACATATACATATCCTCTAAATATCAGATTGTGGTTTCGCCTTCCGGTATTTATTTGAAGCGATTCAGCATTAGCTTTTGCCTGCGTGTGTGTGTGAGAATGAGTGTGGGTTAATACTCTGTATATGTTTATAACACTTAGAGGTTATGTTTAGCTGTGGAGAGCATTGAGAAGTAAAATGATGTTTTTCATTCACATCTCAAAGCTGTATCTTGCTGAGCACTGTCCTGCAGCACAAATCTGTATTTTCAAACACTGAGGGAGAACCTGGGAGCAGCTAGAATGACTGAAATGAACACGTTACTTCCATCTTCTACTCAATCTTATTATTGTTGTTGGACTCGACAGACAGGCAGACGTGTGATCAGGTTTGTGTTTCATTTTGACACAGAGTTCCCGTTTCCCACCGCACGGCCGACCCCAGCGCCACCGCGGACCAAACACAAGTTTGTTGTGGAGGGCAAAAACCTCACCTTTCGCTGTGGTAAGAAGATAGCAGCCAGGAAAGGCAAAATCTAGTGAGTTCTGCTTTACCTTCAATGCAGTGCAAGATGTTTCGGAAATTTGACCCTTTTCAGAAGACGGTTATGATGCGTTTAGCGGTCATCGGCATCATAAGTTCTTATTATTTAGATATATTTTTTTAAATGTATGTTTATTTATAAAGCTGCAATACACTCACCGGCCACTTTATTAGGTACACCTGTCCAACTGCTCATTAACGCAAATTTCTAATCAGCCAATCACATGGCAGCAACTCAATGCATTTAGGCATGTAGACATGGTCAAGACGATCTGCTGCAGGTCAAAGCGAGCATCAGAATGGGGAAGAAAGGGGATTTAGGTGACTTTGAATCTGGCATGGTTGTTGGTGCCAGACGGGCTGGTCTGAGTATTTCAGAAACTGCTGATCTACTGGGAGTTTCACGCACAACCATCTCTAGGGTTTACAGAGAATGGTCAGAGGAAGAGGAAATATCCAGCGGGCGGCAGTTCTGTGGGCCTTGTTGATGCCAGAGGTCAGAGGAGAATGGCCAGACTGGTTCCAGCTGATAGAAAGGCAACAGTAACTCAAATAACCACTCGATACAACCGAGGTCTGCAGAAGAGCATCTCTGAACACACAACACGTCCAACCTTGAGGCGGATGGGCTACAGCAGCAGAAGACCACACCGGGTGCCGCTCCTGTCAGCTAAGAACAGGAAACTGAGACTACAATTCACACAGGCTCACCAACACTGGACAATAGGAGATTGGAGAAACGTTGCCTGGTCTGATGAGTCTCCATTTCTGCTGCCACATTCGGATGGTCGGGTCAGAATATGCCATCAACATGAAAGCATGGATCCATCCTGCCTTGTATCAACGGTTCAGGACAATAAATCTAACATTATTCTCTGTTTTGGCTGCCGTTATCATTTTCACACTATTTTATTAATGTTTCTGAAAGTCTTGATAACACTATCGTGGAGTTTTTCTGTCATTATTTCAGCACACAGTGTAGTGTTGTACTCTCCCATTCACTGCGCTCTAAGCTTACCAACTATAAGGACTTCCAGCGCTGAGAAAGTGTTTTTATTTTAATATGAGTCTGTTTTTGTTGAGCAATGAAGTCTATCCTATTTTAAAGACAGACTAGCTGTTTTTCCCATCCACATATTTTTATGTGCATCGTGGAATATTGCATAAAAAATGCTTAATGGAAACACTCAGATGTCCACAGTGCTGTAGCGTCTCTCAGGTGTGTGTGTGTGTGTGTGTGTGTGTGCACCTGTGCTGCATCAGTATCTGCGCTTCAGTGCTGTAGCGTCTCTCAGATGATCTGTCAGATATAAGTGTGTGTGTGTGTGTGTGCTTCATCAGTATCTGCGCTTCAGTGCTGTAGTGTCTCTCAGGTGATCTGACAGATATAAGTGTGTGTGTGTGTGTGTGCTTCATCAGTATCTGTGCTTCAGTGCTGTAGCGTCTCTCAGATGATCTGTCAGATATAAGTGTGTGTGAGGGTCTCTGCGTCAGTAATGTTGATCTGACAGATATAGATGTGTGTGTGTGAGGGTCTCTGCGTCATTAATGTTGATCTGACAGATATAGATGTGTGTGTGTGAGGGTCTCTGCGTCATTAATGTTGGTCTGCAGCTCTCCACTGCTGCAGATGTGTAATGTTGTTGTGCTGATAGTAAAGGCCTCAGCCCTCCGTCAGTCCGTCATCACAGTGCTTCAGTATTATTCTTCTTCTATTATTATTATTCCCTCCAGAACTGTCTTGAGCATCTGTCTGCGCTCCCGTCTCACGCCTCCACAAACCACCGCGTTCACCGCGTTCATTGCGTTTGGTCTTGGTCTTCTGAGGCGCAGCTCATTTATTAGAGGAGAACAAACCCCACAGTGGCGGACCCCCACAGTGCAGCACACTACACTCCTCTCAGTGATATTACTGACAGCAGCAGCAGATGAGGAGGTTATGCTCTTCTCATTGACTGGAAACGCTGCTTTATTCTCCAATGTTTTATGCAATATTCCAGTTTTGCGCATAGATCACATCTTTAAATGTAAACTCGGCTAATGTGTTAAGTTCAGACACGTTACAGTTTCTCTAACCTGCTGTATTCTCTCGCACTGATAGCTGGTATAAAGACGGCGAGCTCCTGGAGTTCTCTCACCCCGGCTACATTTCTCTAAAAGACGACCACATCACTATAGTGGCGAACGCCATCAACGAGGGCACTTATACCTGCATCGTCAAGAAGAAGAACAAGGTGCTGACCACGTACTCCTGGAGGGTACGAGTGCGCTTCTGAAGACCACTAGACTACCTTCATCTGCAATGCAGAGAAAAGAGATGGGAGAAATGACGAGGGCTGTATCCCAAATCACCCACTATACCCTTAACCCTTGTGTACTGTTCAAATTGATTCCCTTTTCGTTATGATGATCAACAGTAAAATGCCAGATCGTCCCTCTTCCCAACAGGGAAAACCAGCAGCAGTCAGGAACGCATGATTATCTGCTGTCATGGCTATGCAGTCAATAAATGTGATTATAATGGAGGTCAATGGGGCGAAATCAGCCCCCAACATAACCAAAGGGGGTCAGTCTGAACACAGGGTGTTGTTGAGTTTTCGAAAATGTTTAAAGCATTTCCCAAAATATGCGTCAAAATAAGATGTCAGCAATAATCATCCCATTTGCTGAAACACAGAGAGAACCGAGGCCAAATCGAGTCTTAAAATCAGCCCAGGGTGCACTATTTTAGGGAGCAGCCATTTTTAGTGGTGTCCAAAAGTCATAGTGCACTCAATCAATCCCACAATGCACTGCAATAAGGAGTCTACAACCCAAGCACACTCAACAGCTTGAAAATACCCAAAATGCACCGTGATGCACTGTGACATGGCATTTATATCAGACGCGCCTCGCACAAGTAAATTGTGCCATTTGTGCATAATTAGACGCTTGAAGATTGAGTTTACCTGCTTGCTCTGCATGTGAAATTTACTTCACAGCAAACATGAAATCGCGTTAAAATGCGTTAAACGGCCAAAACACTCAATTCACACTGTGTCATTCGCTCAAATCGCATCATTTGTGCCGCAGGATGTCTAATCACGTCTTTGCAGACTTAACATGTAAATCAATTGTGCTTAATGCTTCAGTTGCATCTGGTGTGAACGCACCATGAGAGCACATGGCATGCATTTCCGCATCTGACCACAAGAGGGCGGCCCATACAGCAGAATCCTCTCGGTGAACGATTCAAAATAAAAGATCATTTCAATAGTGACGTTTGTATCAACCCTAGTGGTGACCGAAATCATAGTGGACACCACAACGAGTCTACAACCCATGTACACTCAACAGCTAGAAAGTACCCATAATGCACTATGATGCATTATGGGTATTACACCGGACACCTTGCACAAGTAAATTGCAATATTTGTGCTTAATTACAACATTTCGAGTTTGCTCGCTTCATTCGCACGTGAAAATCACTTTTTAAGTTGTAAATTGTAAAGAGTTTTAAATTGCAGTGATTTGCTCTAAGCATTCGTTACGTGCGTCAAACGTCCTAAGCGCTTAATGCACACTGTTATTCACTCAAATCACATCCTTCAGGCCTCAGGATGTCTTAACGCATCTTTGGATGGACTTAAATCACTAACATGTAAATCCAAGAGAGTCTGCACGCCGAGTGCATTCCCACATCTGACCACAAGAGGGCGCACAGCCACAATCTATGAAAATAAATGATTGTTCGAATCAAGTAACGTTTGTATCAACCCTAGTGGTGACTAAAATCGTATAGAACACTCTGAAGTGCATTCAATCAATCCCACAACGCACCGCAACAACGAGTCTACAACCCATGTACACTCAACAGCTAGAAAATACACCCGATGCACTGTTGGAGTTTGTGCGCGAAATGAATCTCCGCGTCTGACCACAAGAGGGCGTGCAAAGTGAAATCCTATCAGTGCACGTTTCAAAATAAAATATGATTTAATTAAAGTAATGTTTGTATACATGACAGAAACTAAAGTCTGTGTTTCATTACTAATAAACAGCTCGTTTAGTGTTAATTAACTATAACAGCGTCTGAGCGAGATGAAAATAATCCGTCTGAAATACTCAAACAGCATCCTTAAGTGCACTCAGTAGCGCACAAACTCACTCACTGGCTTCATTCACTCCTTCAAGTGGACTATATTAGGGGACTGAATAGGGAATAATGAGTGTGCTTCATAAACAAACTCATAATACACTTATTAACATTTATAAACGCATCATTAATGACTATAAGTGAAAACAGAAGGTCATTGTCCACTTTAGCCGACGCCAGAACATGAATAGAAGCATTTTATAGTGAACATATAAAGATATAAGCTGTGCTAGGGTATAGGGGGCGATTTCAGATACAGCACTAGCTCAGCATCCTGCCTCCCGATTGGAGGAGGAGGCTGTGACATCATCACACCGCGCCTCAGAGCAGACATCAGGGTACAGTGGATAAAAATCACTCACTCGGGCACATATTATTGTCAGTTCATGCATACTTGTGGACACACGTTGTAATATCAGGGTTTTATGTGTTTTATAAATACATTTCTTATTTGCCAAATAAAACTATTTGTTGCTATCCGGCGTCTCTTGATTTAAACACTTGCAAACGTCTGAGATTACTGTCATTTAGGTTCACTTTAGGTCATCTAAATGTCTTTCTATATTCCCCAGCTGACCAATAACACTGTTTCTCTCCTCCTCATGAATTATAAAGGCTTATAACTGATTATAATCAAGCAAAACACTTCTAGAAATGGTTTATCTGTAAATAAAGACACAACAAAACCTAAAGAATGAATAATAATAGCAGTTATAGCTGTACATTTAGAATATTCATTCATTTTCCTTCGGCTTAGTCCCTTATTTATCAGCGTTTGCCACAGCGGAACGAACCGCCAACTATTCCAGCATATGTTTTACACAGCGGATGCCCTTTCAGCTGCAACCCAGTACTGGGAAACACCCATACACTCTCATTCACACACACACACTCATACACTACGGCCAGTTTAGTTCATCAGTTCCCCTATAGCGCATGTGTTTGGACTGTGGGGGAAACCGGAGCACCCAGAGGAAACCCACACCAACACGGAGAGAACATGCAAACTCCACACAGAAACACCAGCTGACCCAGCCGGGACTCGAACCAGTGACCTTCTTGCTGTGAGGCCACAGTGCTAACATAACTGCTGTCATGTGTTCTGTCAAATAAATGAATGGTTTTAAATCATTGATGAGAGCACTGCTGCCTTATCAATACTCAGTGTGAGTTATAATACAGACCCCAACATATTGTTACAAATAAAATTATATATTTATAATTTAGCACATTTTTATGTTCTCTATAATATGGTTATTTTTAGGTTTTGCAGTCGGATTAAAACGAAAATGTTTTCACTTGCAGTTATTAATAATGCATTTATAAAGGGTAATAACTGTAGTCATATTTATTAAATATAATGCTTATATTAAGTATTTATAAAGCACATTTCATACACAATCGTAACTCAAAGTGCTTTACATGAACAAAACAAACAACTCAAATGATTACAAACAAATGTAAAATGTAGTATATTAATAAGCATATTTATAAGGCAACAGAGCTCTTATCAAGAACATCAAACCATTCAACTATCTGATAGAACACAACGTGTGTTAAACTATAACTATAATATAACACTGCATGTTTAAGGCTGTGTCTTGTATATTCCCAGAGATATTTGGATTTTTAGTGTTCAAGGTCGCTGGTTCGAGCCTCGGCTGGGTCAGTTGGCATTTCTGTGTGGAGTTTGCATGTTCTCCCCGTGTTGGTGTGGGTTTCCTCCGGGTGCTCCGGTTTCCCCCACAGTCCAAACACATGCGCTATAGGGGAATTGATGAACTAAATTGGCCGTAGTGTATGAGTGTGTGAGAGAATGAGTGTGTGTGGGTGTTTCCCAGTACTGGTTTGCGGCTGAAAGGGCATCCACTGTGTAAAACATATGCTGGAATAGTTGGTGGTTCATTCTGCTGTGGCAAACCGAAGGAAAATGAAAGAATGAATGACCTGCACTGAGCAAGCCTGTCTGAGTGATGAAAACGGGTCCTGTCTGATGTTGGCATGGCTGAAGCTCAAGAATAAATCCTAAGAGAATCAGGACTAAAGATCTTGAATTCCTCATTTCTCCGGTCTGGAGCGCAGGAATCAGGAATAGCGTCTCAGGAATGACGGCAGCGCTAATTAAACTCCCATGTGCATTTCTTAAACACACACACCTTACCTTCCAGCCAATCAGAATGTAGTTTTCAGAATACATGTTTATTAAGATGCACACGTCTCCACAGGGAGGTTTTAATAACATCCTACTCCTAGCTAACCCTGCAGACGGACAGGAAAACAACAAACATAAAAGAGCGGGAAACGCTGTGATCTGCTGCATGTTTTGGGACAAAAGAAGAAGGTAGCAAGCAAATCAGAGCAGCAGAGAATCACAGAGCTCCTGTAAACACACACACACACGCTTCTGCAGAGTCTGTGTGTGTGTGTGTGTGTGTTTCTGCCACTCGTCCTCTATGAATGAGTCTCAGCGAGCGGCAGAAAAATCCAGCAAATCTCAGAACTTGAGGCTGAATCCTGGACCGGCCTTCGAGGCGCCCTGATTGGCTGTGGTCAGATGGAAACCTGTGTCTTTAAGATCATCATCGCCCTGAGAAGAAAACACACACACACACAAACACATATCAGAACACACACACAAACAAGATTACTAGACTATCATCATAACTACTGCACTGTTGACTACCACTGCATTACTGTGCATGTGTGAGTGTGTATGTATGTATGTATAAATGTATGTGTGTGTGTGTGTGTGTGTGAATCTGAGTGTTTCAGGGAGTGAGAGTGTGTGTGCTTGCGTGTATATGAGCACAAGTGTGTGTTTGTGTGTGTGTGTGTGTGCGCGCGCGCACGTGTGAGAGTGAGCATGTGTGTAAGTGGGTGCAAGAGCATGTGTATCAGCATGTGTGTGTGTGTGTGTGTGTGTGTGTGTGTGTGTGTGTGTGTGTGTAAGAGCAGGTATATTAGCATGTGTGCATGTATGTATGTATGTGAGTGAGCGTGCATTTATGTGCAAGCATGTGTATGAGCGTGTGCATGTTTGTGTGTAAGAGTGAGCATGAGCGTGTGTATGAGCATATGTGTGTGAGTGAGCATCTGTGCAAGTGTGAGTCTGTATATATGTGTCTGTGTGTGTGTATATGTGTATGAGTGTGTATGTATGAACGTGTGTGTGTGTACAAGCGTGTGCATGTGTGTACCAGCTGGCTGAAGTCCTGTCCTCCCTCCGGGGCTCGGGGACTCGTCCCCCTCTTGACGCGCTGCTGTTCGCTCTTGGCCGGCCAGGTGGGGAACATTGAGGGCTCGATGGGTAGCGGAGACTCGCGGAAATACTCGTGTTTCAGAGCCTCGTCTGCACTGATCCGCTTGGCTGGACAGTACGTCAGGAATCTGACACACACATACAGGAGACAAGAAAACACTGTCATGCTGGAAGAGCTGATGGACACACACACATATATGCACAGACACTCACACACACGCATGCTCACACGCACGCTCTCACACATACACATGCACGCTCACACAAACACACGCACGCTCACACAAACACACGCACGCTCACACAAACACACGCACGCTCACACAAACACACGCACGCTCACACAAACACAC
>CAIGQW010048818.1:0-12499 GCA_903798125.1 Danio choprae
TGTGTGTGTGTGTGTGTGTGTGTGTGTGTGTGTGTGTGTGTGTTCTTGTTGTTGGATTTATTTTATCATCATCATTATTTTTAATTATTCCTTTATTTTGCTTTATAATCAAATTTTTGCTGATATTTTGTCATTGAGAATACATTTATTAAACTACACTCCATTATATATATAATATACATACACAGTGGGGGAAGTAAGTATTGAACGTCAGCATACTGCTCAGAAAGCATATTTCTAAAGGTGCCGTTGGCTTGAAATTTTCACCGGATGTTGGTAACAACCAAAGAAATCCACATATGCAAAGAAAACAAATCGAATTAGTTTACAAACCAAGTTATGCGTAATAAAATGACATGACGCAGGGAAAAAGTATTGAACGCATGAAGAAAGGAAGGTGTATTTCAGCAGTGAAAGCCCAGACAGCAGTAGTTCTTCAGCAACCCTCTGCACTGTAGAACACAAGCCTACACATACAACATAGAAAGGGTTTCACTATTTTGGTAAAAAGTTTATTTTTGTTCATGGCAAGGTGGACATTGGCATGAAATTGTTTATTGTTTTTATTTATTTTTACCGTTGCTGTGTGTTTTGTTTTGTTGTTGTTGGATTTGTCATCTTCCTTATTTTTATTATTGTTTATTCATTTTATTGAATAATCACAATGCAAAAAATGCTTTTCTTGCTTTGTCTCGTTTCTAGTCTCAGGGAAAAATAAATGGATTCTCAAATTATTATCTTCCATCGTATTAGTATGATTTTGTATGTCTTGTAATGAATTTTGGCAGCGCGGTGGCTCAGTGGTTAGCACTGTGGCCTCACAGCAAGAAGGTCACTGGTTCGAGCCCCGGCTGGGTTAGTTGGCATTTCTGTTTGGAGTTTGCATGTTCTCCCCGTGTTGGTGTGGGTTTCCACCGGACCCCCCACAGTCCAAACACATGCGCTATAAGGGAATTGGATAAGCTAAATTGGCCGTAGTGTATGAGTGTGTGTGTGAATGCGAAAGTATATGGGTGTTTCCCAGGGCTGGGTTCCAGCTGGAAGGGCATCCGCTGTGTAAAACATATGCTGGATAAGTTGGCGGTTCATTCCGCTGTGGCGACCCCTGATGAATAATGGGACTACACCGAAGGAAAATGAATGAATGAATGAATGTAATGAATTTTAACAAACATGTATGAGATTTAAAGAGCACCTATTCTGCCTCTTTTTACAAGATGTACAATCTGCTGTCTCTAGTGTGTGTGTGTGTGTGAAGATTCAACTCAAACTAGCACACTAATAATGTTCTCTAGCTCTCTGAAACTGACCCTTTCAGGCTTTGATCCTAATTGTGGCGTTTTGGTGACTGTCGCTTTAAATGCAAATGAGATTGTGCTCTTTTCGGAAGAGGGCGGAGCTACTGATGCATATGTGTCACCATAGCGACAGGTGTAAAACAGCACTGTGTGTGTGGTCAGTGCTGGTCAGGTGTGCGTGTTGTGGTTGGTCAGTGTGTGTGTTGTCAGTGCTGGTCAGGTGCGTGTTGTGGTTGGTCAGTGTGTGCTTCATGCTTCTGCCAGTCTATGGAGACTCCTGTCGCTGTTCATCTAAAACTCCACATGTATAATCCTCTTAGTCTTAGCTGACATTATCTTCAGCAGCTCAAACACTCGTATGGCTAATGGACAGACGGCTGCTTCTCACCCAGGGCTGCTGTTTATGCTAATGAGGGAGAGATGGGCACTAGTGGGCGGGGCTTTCCACCTCTGATGACGCGTACAAAGGGAGAATGTCAATCAAAGTGTTTCTGCATCAAGTGTGATTATAAATAATTTAATTAATTCACGTTTGGCTGGATATATTCACATAGTGCTGACACACAATATAAGTATATACTGAACACTATATATATATATATGAAGTGATTTTTGCATAATAGCGCCCCTTTAAATGCAATGTCATGGAGAACTGCTGAGATGTCTCACAAACAGCTCTTGTCTGTGTGAAAGCGAGTATTTCGTCAGATTCAGGACAAGGTTAGACATGATTCTGGCAGACGTCTTGTTATGTCCGCCCGTCTGTCCTGGTGTTTTGGCGTCTGCTGTCTGACGTGTCTTTACTGGTCCTGTCAGGGTTTGAGTTTCATGTTTCTGCTGGAGACGGAAGGAAGACGAGCATCTGAAGACGCTTCAGCAAACACAGAGTCAACAAGAAGTGCTCGGGGTTTCTTTGAAACGGTAAAACCGACACGCATTAGGGTGTAGAATTACTCTCTGCATGGAGAATCTGCGGGATGTTCATCATTTAGGAAAATAGACGTTTGTGTCAAAATATATTTCGCTTATTTTATCTCCAAACAGAAGCTGTGTTTCTATCCACCTATATTTATGTGCATTGTGGAATATTCATTCATTCATTCGGCTTAGTCCCTTTATTAATCAGGGGTCGCCACAGTGGAATGAACCGGCAACTTATCCAGCATATGTTTTACGCAGATGATGCCCTTCCAGTTGCAACCCAGTACTGGGAAACACCCATACACACTCATTCACACACGTACACTACGGCCAATGTAGTTCACTAATTCCCCTATGTGCATGTGTTTGGACTGTGGGGGAAACCGGAGCACCCGGAGGAAACCCACGCCAACACGGGGAGAACATGCAAACTCCACACAGAAACGCCAACTGACCCAGCCGGGACTGAATATAGATACTTTTAAGGATAGTAATGTGAAAAGTTTGTTATTTTAGCATTATTTGTGCGATAGGCTTAAAATGATAATATATTACTTTTTTTTTTTTTTTTTTTACCGACTGAATATAGATACGGCGGCGCGGTGGGTAGCGTTGTCGCCTCACAGCAAGAAGGTCGCTGATTCGAGTCTCGGCTGGGTCAGTTGGCATTTCTATGTGGAGTTCTCCCCAGGTTGGCGTGGGTTTCCTCCGAGTGCTCCGCTTTCCCCCGCAAGTCCAAACACATGCGCTATAGGCGAATTGGGTAAGCTAAATTGTTAGTAGTGTATGTGTATAAATGGGTGTGTATGGGTGTTTCCCAATGATGGGTTGCAGCTGGAAGGGCATCCGCTGCGTAAAACATATGCTGGATAAGTTGGCGGTTCATTCCGCTGTGGCGACCCCTGATTAATAAAGGGATTAAGCCGAAAAGAAAATGAATGAATGAATATAGATGCGGTGGCGCAGTGGGTAGCATTGTCACCTCACAGCAAGAAGGTTGCTGGTTCGAGTCTCAGCTGGGTCAGTTAGCATTTCTGTGTGGAGTTTGCATGTTCTCCCCGTGTTGGTGTGGGTTTCCTCTGGGTGCTCCGGTTTCCCCACCAGTCCAAACACATGCGCTATAGGTGAATTGGGTAAGCTAAATTGTCCGTAGTGTATGAGTGTGAATAAGAGTGTATGGGTGTTTCCCAGTGATGTGTTGCAGCTGAAAGGGCATCCGCTGTGTAAAACATATGCTGGATAAGTTGGCAGTTCATTCCGCTGGCGACCTCTGAATAATAAAGAGACTAAGCCGAAGGAAAATGAATCAATACAGCTACATTTTAAGGCTTCAAATTGTAATATACTACTTTTTTACCCAACACTGAATATGGCTATTTTTTAAAGAAAGTAATGTAAAAGTGTGTTATTTTAGCGGTTATTTTTAAGAGTTAGATGGCTTAAAACTGTATTTTTTATCCGACACTGAATGAAGCTACTTTTTTTTAAGGAAAGTAATGTACAAGTGTTATTATTTTAGCGTTTTTTAAGATTGCGATAGGCTTAAAATTGTATTATATTACAATTTATAAACACATGCGCTATAGGTGAATTGAATAAACTAAATTGGCCGTAGTGTATGTGTGGGAATGAGTGTGTATGGGTGTTTCCCAGTACTGGGTTGCAGCTGGAAGGGCATCCGCTGTGTAAAACATATGCTGGAATAGTTGGCGGTTCATTCCGCTGTCAATAAAGGGACTAAGCCGAAGAAAAATTAATGAATGTTGTTACTTAAGCTTTTTAAGAGTATGATTTTATATTTTAGCATTGTTTTTTTAAGAGTAACATGGCTTAAAATGATAATATATTACTTTTAACACTGAATGTAGCTTATTTTTAAGGATAGTAATGTGAAAGGGTTGTTACGTTTGTGTTTTTAAGAGTGCGATAGGCTTAAAATTATAATATATTACTTTTATTTTTTTATTTTTTTCCCTCACAGTGCAAAACACATGCGCTACAGGTGAATTAAATAAACTCAAAATTGGCCGTAGTGTATGAGTGTGTATGGGTGTTTCCCAGCTATGGGTTGCACCTGTCCGCTGTATAAAACATGCTGGATAAGTTGGCGGTTCATTCCGCTGTGGCGCCTTCTGATGAATAAAGGGACTAAGCCGAAGGAAAATGAATGAATATTGTCATGTAGCTACTTGTTTTAAGGACTGTATGTGGACGGTTTGTTATTGTAGCATCTTTTTAAAGGACGCAACAGGCTTAAAATTGTAATATATAACTTTTTTTTAAACACAAAACTAAATATAGATACTTTTAAGCAGTAATGTGAAAGTGTTAGCTTTTTAAAGAGTATATGTCATGTCATTTTTGCATTTTTTAAAGAGTAAGATGGCTTAAAATTTTAATGTATTACTTTTTTTACCCCACACTGACTGTAGCTGGTGTCATAAAGCCACCAGTGCTGCAAGGGTCTCTGAACACCCAGGATCTGTCATGATGAGAGTCTGTCCGACACGACACGTTTTAATGCTGAAAGTCTCGTCGCTAATAAAACACGAGGCTCGCGGTGTGGATTCTGAGGATCATCCCGAGTTTGATGAGGCTCCTCAGAGGCGGCTTTAAAGGCGTCTTTTCTCTTTCATCAGTCAACACGTCACGGTTAATGCGGATCAGTGTGCGCGTCCCCGGGGGTCTGTGCCCGCGGGCGCGCGCCGAGATCTGACGAGCCCCTTCACCGGCAGGCCACCAACTCATTTACAGCGTTAAAAGCTGGAGAGAAAAGGCTGATACTTCTAACTCACCTTATTAATTAGCAAGCACACAATAGTCGAGCTCTTGTCAGGGGTCGAGTGCTGTCAGAGATCCGGCCGTGATCTGAAGACTCTCTCTGGAGACGCGCGCGAATTCCGCCGTCACGTGATTGACTGATTGGCGCGGAAAAACAGGACGGTGAAGTCTAGATGGGATACAGCTGCGAATACTCAAATCAATATAGCATGATTTTTGACACTGTACAACAATAATTAATATTTTTACATTACTGTAAGGGTTGGGTGGGTGTATTTTAATGGGTAAATTTTAATGGGTAATTTAATAAATATTGTGAATAATATAAATACTGTTTTTACATTACTGTGATGGTCAGGTTTAGGGTCGGGGTAGGCATTAATACAATTTGATGGGTAATTTAATAAATTATATGAATAATACTTAGTATAATCATAGTTTTTACATTACTGTGATGGTTGGGTTTAGGGTTGACGTTAATAAAATACAATTTAATGGGTAATTTAATAAGTGTATAAATAATTCTCGTTAACTTACTGCCGCAGCTGTATCCCTTCTAGAAACAACCCAGGTTTACATTGGTGTTAAAGGGATAGTTCACCCAAAATATGACAACTTACTCGAAGTTTACTCACTCTTAAGTGGTTTCAAATATTATCTACACCTTACCTTTATTTTATTGAACACCAAAGATGATAGGTAGCTTTAACTATGGTTAAAGGTTGTCAGCTTTCTTCAAAATATTGACTTTTGTGTTGAACAAGAAATAAAGTCAATCAGGTTTAGAAGCCTAAAAGGTGAGTAAATGATGACAGAATTTTAGTTTTTCTATGAAATATCCTCAAAAGAATATAAAAAAAGGGAATAAGCTGCATTATGATCCATATTCAGCATCTGCTTTCATTCATAAACAGCTGGAGATCATAACGGGACACACGCTTAATGTAGTGAATGAAAAATAATAAAGGAAATTCAATGTAACACAAAATTGCACAACAATAAAACCTAAACTCATCTTTGGAACCACTTGAGGGTGTAAATTTTCATTTTTTGGTTAAACTATATACAGACTTTCGGCAAAAACATCTCGAGCGTTCATAAAATTCAACAAAAGCTCACTGTTGTGCTATAAAAAGTGTCCGACTGCAATTCATAACACAAGTGAAGTATTGGCCAAGCATTTGCATATGCTTATGGTAAAGTACAGCATATGTTTCTGGACTTATAATGATTCAAAAATGAATGCAGATTTTCCTCAAACCCAAGCTGGAGTCCAGAGGAGAAATTTACATGTTATTATTGTAGTAAAACAAATGACCTATCAAGGATTCCAGCACACGATCCATCAAAGAAGATCTTAGTAGTGGGAGAATAAAACAGGCGGCAGGAACGTGGAGTTATAGTAATAATGACATACAGCTTCAGAAGTGGGACAGAAACTCCAAATGTCCCGAACAAGTGTTCACACAAGCTAAAACTTTCACTGGATCAAACAAACGCTCAGTGTTTTCATTCACACTGAAGGATCATTCCCGTCTAATTAGCAAATAGGACAGCAGATATCTTGGTTTGCCTCACGGTGGAGCAGTGGGTAGCACGATCGCCTCACAGCAAGAAGGTCTCTGGTTCGAGCCTCGGCTGGGTCAGTTGGCATTTCTGTGTGGAGTTTGCATGTTCTCCCCGTGTTGGCGTGGGTTTCCTCCGGGTGCTCAGGTTTCCCCCACAAGTCCAAAGACATGCGCTATAGGGGAATTGTGTAAGCTAAATTGTCCATAGTGTATGTGTGTGAATGAGTGTGTGTGGATGTTTCCCAGTAATGGGTTGCAGCTGGAAGGGCATCCGCTGCGTAAAACATATGCTGGATAAGTTGGCGGTTCATTCCGCTGTGGCAACCCCTGATTAATAAAAGGACTAAGCCGAAATTATAATGAATGAATGAATATCTTGGTTTGACAAACTTCAGTAGAATAAAACAGGTCAATCCAATGAAGCTTTACGGTATCAATATAAGATCATATTAGCAAATTTTTCTTGGATGCAATAAACCCTGGCGTGTTACTAGAGGTTATTACAAGACTTTTTAACTTTTTATGACTTAAAAAAAATACATATATATTATAATCAGTGTCAGGGAAGTTACTATATACAGTTGAAGTCAAAATTATTCGTCCCCCTGTATATTTTATTCCCAAATGTTTGTTTAACAGAGAGAAAGAAGAGGGATTTCAACACATTTATAAACATAATAGTTTAATAACTCATTTCTAATAACTGATTTCTTTTCTCTTTGCCATGATGACAGCACATATTATTAGACTAGATATTCTTCAAGACACTAGTATTCAGCTTAAAGTGACATTTAAAGGCTTCACTAGGGTAATTAGGGTAAAGTTAGGGTAATTAGGGTAAAGTTAGGGTAATTAGGCAAGTCATTGTATAACAGTGGTTTGTTTTGGAGACAATCCAACACTAATATTGCTGAAGGGGGCGAATATTATTGACCTTAAAATTGGTTTAAAACAATTAATAACTGCTTTTATTCTAGCCCAAATAAAACAAATAAGACTTTCTCCAGAAGAACAAATATTATAGGAAATACTGTGAGAAATTCCTGAATCTGTTATTATATATATATATTATATCTGTTAACATCATCTGGGAAATATTTGAAAAATAATCACTAAGTACACATAAATAATGTTATATTTCTGTTATTGAACGTAATGCATACAGAGGGTGTAAATAAAGCTGTGTGTGCTCATCACGAGTGATAATCTGGACATGTGTCTTCAGATGAAAGCAGAATCTGAGGCGTCTTTGATGTGATCTGAGTTTCTGGATCTCGACAGAAGCCTGAAGCCTCTCATCATCTCTCCCGGTCTGTGCTCATGTCCTCCGGGGACCCACAACACACTTTTGTCCAGTCTAGAGGGCATTATACTACAGTCAGTTTCTCGGAGACCTTACAGAGCTCATTCAGGGTGATATGCACTGGAAACATTATTCATTGGATTTACATTTGTTTTAAGGTTAGTGGTTGCAAACAATTGATATGGGCTGAATCTAAACAAACTAATTAAGTTCAAGATTACTACATTTAATTTGTTTTGTTTAAATTCATTCATTCATTTTCTTTTCGGCTTAGTCCCTTTATTAATCTGGGGTCGCCACAGCGGAATGAACCGCCAAATTTTACCAGCAAATGTTTTACGCAGCGGATGCCCTTCCAGCTGAAACCCATCACTGGGAAACATCCACACATACCCATTCACACTCATACACTACAAACAATTTAGCTTACCCAATTCACCTATAGCGCATGTCTTTGGACTTGAGGGGGAAACCGGAGCACCCGGAGGAAACCCACGCCAACACGGGCCAACCCAGCACTGGTACCCATACACTCACATTCACACACACACACACACACACTCATACATTACAGCCAATTTAGTTCATCCAATTTACTGGAAGGGCATCCGCTGTGTAAAACATATGCTGGAATAGTTGGCGGTTCATTCTGATGTGGCGACTCCTGATGAATAAAGGGACTAGGCCGAAGGAAAATTAATGAATGAGTATTTATCATAAATTACAGTATTTTTGACCCAAACGACAGGTTACTAGAGGTCATGAGCACCAGTTTTTGATTACACGAGAGTGTGTGTAAGCGTGTATATATGTGTGTGTCTCGCCCTGCAGTGTGTTAATTAGACTCTGCAGCCGGGTCTTTAATTGATTGATCTGCCAGTGTGTGTGTGTGTGTGTATATATATACAGTTGAGGGCAAAACTATTTGCCCTCCTATCAAATATTTATTCTTTTTCAAATATTTCTCAAGTGATATTTAATAAAGACATTTTTACAGTATTATGGATCATATCTTTTCTTCTGGTTTTGAATAAAAAACTAAACATTTTAAGGTCAATATTATTTGCCCCTTCAGCAATATTAGTGTTGGATTGTCTCCAGAACAAACCACTGTTATACAATGACTTGCCTAATTACCCTAACTTTACCCTAATTACCCTAGTGAAGCCTTTAAATGTCACTGTAAGCTGAATACTAGTGTCTGGAAGAATATCTAGTCTAATATTATGTGCTGTCATCATGACAAAGAGAAAGAAATCAGTTATTAGAGATGAGTTATTAAACTATTATGATTATAAATGTGTTGAAGAAAATCTCTCCGTTTAACAGAAATTGGGAAAAAATATAGAAAACTCCAATTTAACAGAAGGGCAAATAATTCTGACTTCAACTGTATGTGTCTCGGCCTGCAGTGTGTTAATTAGAGTCTGCAGCCGGGTCTTTAATTGATTGATCGGCCTGTGTGTGTGTGTGTGTGTGTGTGTGTGTGTGTGTGTGTGTGTGTGTGCAGTTCTGCGGTCTCAGCCGATCCGTCACACCGCTGCTCATGCGGACAGCAGCACTACATTACAGCATCGTTAGCTGGGAGATCTCCTGAGTCTCGCTCTCAACACACACCATTACCAAATCCCACAAGCTCTTTCTCCTATTAGACCTGTCTGTCAGACTCCGGGGGAACTTAATGGATGCTGTTTTTCTGTCCCATATAAAGTTTGTCGGGTGACACCGTTCGGTATATACACTATATACTTTCATAAGAGACTGTCAATATTTACTTCATTGGAATTACGACGAACACTGATCATTTTGTGACCTATTATGCAAACCTTTTATAAGGGGTGTGTGTCAGCAGTGTGTGAATATATTCAGCCTCTAATGGTAAACATTAAGTAATTGTATTTTTTATAATCAGACTTGATAAAACACTTTGACTGACATTCTCCCTTTGTATGTGTCATCAGAGGGGGAAAGCCCCGCCCACTAGTGACCATCTCTCCCTCATTAGCATAAACAGCCCTAAGTGAGAAGCAGCCGTCCGCCAACTTCTGACATGCTCCCTATATTGTTACACCATGCTACTTTGAATATTTGGTTTGATACTGCATGTAAATATGACTTCAAAACAACATAGACACTATTTATTGACTGTGAAGATTGTTGTATTTTGATAGTCAGTCACTGGCCGCTAATATGACTTCCCTAATTATAATTTGCATAGAATATGTTTCTGAAATTAAATCTGAATGTGCGAATATAAAACCAGCTTTATCTCAATGTTCAAATCAATGTTACCATTATTATAATGAAATTTCATGTAAATTCAGGTTAATTTTTAAGCCAAATTAAGTGATAAACTGAGGCTTAGGTTAATAACGCACATTAAAAACACTATAGTAACTAACTTAATAGCAAATATTATAGTTTATTTGAAACATACTAGGGCTGCACATTGGCGCAGGGGGTAGCATGATCGCCTCACAGCAAGAAGGTCGCTGGTTCGAGCCCCGGCAAGTCCAAAGACATCCGGTACAGGTGAATTGGGTAAGCTAAATTGTCTGTAGTGTATGTGTGTGAATGAGAGTGTGTGGATGTTTCCCAGAGATGGGTTGCAGCTGAAAGGGCATCCGCTGCGTAAAACATATGCTGGATAAGTTGGCGGTTCATTCCGCTGTGGCGACCCCAGATTAATAAAGGGACTAAGCCGAAATGAAAATGAATGAATGAATGAATGATTAGACTGTGAATTTAGAATTACTACACATTAATACATGCAAGATAAAGTTAATCATTTAAGATTAACATTTAAGACATTTAAAACATTAATCATTTAAGACATTTAAAACATCTGTTTATAAATGCATGATGGTGTATTTTCTGCATTGTGATTTTTGATTTGTGATAAATGCATTTCTATAGCGTGTTGTCCTAGTAAATAATAATAAAAGAATAAATAATTCACCAGACTGTTGTTCAGTATTTTAAGATAGTAAAAAAATGGATGCAGTCTGGATGCAGACTTGGCGCAGTTGCAAGGTGAGCTGCATGCAATGCTTTTTAATGCGCACCCCTAACCCCGCCCCTCACAGTGACGTCACCAGCTCCATTGAGTGCATTGTGTCTGACATTGCATCTCTGAGATATGCAGTCTCAGCTTGCAAATTAAAGTCTGCATCCAGATACTATTGAAAAAATCTGCAAATTTCCACATCACGTCAGAAATGCTTGTGATAATCGCCAAACTACATTGTAAAAAAATATTTGTTAATGAACATTCATTCATTCATTTTCTTTTCGGCTTAGTCCCTTTATTAATCAGGTGTCGCCACAGTGGAATGAACCGCCAACTTATCCAGCATATGTTTTACGCAGCGGATGCCCTTCCAGCTGCAACCCATCACTGGGAAACATCCATTCACACCCATTCACACACATACACTACAGACAATTTAGCTTACCCAATTCCCCTATACCGCATGTGTTTGGACTTGTGGGGGAAACCGGAGCACCCGGAGGAAACCTACGCCAACACGGGGAGAACATGCAAACTCCACACAGATATGCCAACTGACCCAGCCGAGACTTGAACCAGCGACCTTCTTGCTGTGAGGCGATTGTGCTACCCACTGCGCCACCGCGTCACCCTTGTAATGAACAGCTTTAGTATTTTGTGATTCCCAAGTGTTTATTTACGGCTGTGAATTGCATTATGGGATGTTGACCTCTGCTCTGTCCACTTCTGATGTTGTAAATTCAACTCTACAGTTTAACTAAGTGACTTTTACTGACATTTTAGTCGTTTGAAATAATATAAGAAATAATATCTAGAGAAATAAGTGTGTAAGATAACAGTAAATGTACTGGCAGTTTATTACAAGGTGTTTGTAGCCTTATATATAACAGCAACCCACACAATACAGCACTTTAAAGGTCACTTTTTCCAACTTTGCAAGGTTAAAAGTTGTTGGAAGAAAGATGAAGCTCCCATAATGCAACTTAAAAGCTTAAATAAACAGGGAGAAATAAAAACATGATTCATAAAACACGGAGAACTGCTCATTTACGGATATTTGTTTACACTAAAAACATTTCGACTGGTCATGCATGTGAAATTAGTCTCATCTTTCTAATCTAAACCACCGAACAACCCAATCCTATATACTGTAGCATGCAGGTTTGATTTGTCTTATATTATTAAAGGCACACGCAGTTCTCAAAGGTCACCAGGGTCATGCCTTTACAATGCCTTTCAAATCAAACCACAGCACGTGATCTGGCAATTTCCCTTTTGTCCGCTCTCAAGACTTCAACACATTTTTTCCCCTCTTTTTTCATCCTCAGGCTATTCCTCCTAAGGCTATTTTCCCTTCTCTTTCATTTCTCAGAGAGAATACCAAATTCCAGCTATCAGAAACGGGAGATCAAACGAGGCCTCGGCTGAATTCACTGTCAGAATAAAACCATTTGTTCCTGAGGCTTTTACTCCGAAGACCTCGTCCCTGGACCGTTCCCTTCTTCAAGTGTGTGTTTTATGTGGTTTAGGCAGTCGCTCCGCTGGGTCATTCTGCCACTGTTCATTTGAGAAAACATGGTGGTTTACTCCAGAACCTGCTCTGTATGCACGAGACGAG
>CAIGQW010048818.1:13359-27259 GCA_903798125.1 Danio choprae
GCCACCGTGAGGCCGGGTTAGTTCACCTGTAAATGCAAATTTGTTTCTAATTTACCTTTTAAAAGTGTCCACCAATGCCCTTTGAGTATAGAATGACGACAAGACCATTGTAAGAAAACAACAATATTGTATTTCATTAAAAATGTACAAAATATATCTACATGAAACAGTTGAAACATATTTCTGTATACTGAGTTCAAAAGTCCAAGATAATTGGTTGGGTTCAGAGCGTTGCGATCTCTTGAGAGCGCCGTTACGTTTCCTTGATTACATCAATAAATCAAAACAAAGCAAGACTTTCAAGTGTCATGTTTTACATATCGTGATATCCTATATGCATATTCATTTTGGAAACTCTCGTTTGTCTAGTAGAAATGAGCATAGGAAGTATAATATTACATTTCATTTACAGAATATACAAAACCTCTTGGTATCCGTTGGAGAAGACACAAAAGATCCAGTCCTGTTCTGCTAATAATAATTCCTGCATTCGCTTGTGCGCGGCGAGGCACTTGTTCCTGCGTTCGCGTCATCAGAAGTCGTATAAAAATACAGGACCGTCGCTAATCAAACTCTCTGTCTGTCTGCTCATATGTGCTGTACATACACTGGTCTAAGGCAAAGTATGGCTTCTTGAAGAAAACAAAAAGACGCTACCAAAGTCTCGACTAACACTATACAGGATAATACACTTTTAAAAAGCATTTAAAACATGTGTTATGCAATGTTATGTCCTTGCATGGAGTCACTCAGGTTTTCGCAAACTCAGGCTGCATCTGAAATCGCCCCCTATACCCTTAATAGTGGACTATTTGTAGTTTGTGGTGTCTGAAACCATAGTGGACGTTCTGAAGTGCTTGCCATCAATCACACAATGCACTGCAATAACAAGTGTACAACCCATGTACACTCAACGGCTAGAAAATACCCATAATGCACTCAGAGTTTGCGCGCTGAATGAGTTTCTGCATCAGACCACTAGATGGCGTCCAAAGCGGAATCCTATATTATAGGATAATAATATAAATTATTCATTCATTCATTCATTTTCTTTTCGGCTTAGTCCCTTTATTAATCTGGGGTCGCCACAGCGGAATGAACCGCCAACTTATCCAGCATATGTTTTACGCAGCGGATGCCCTTCCAGCTGCAACCCATCACTGGGAAACACCCATACACACCCATTCACACACATACACTACGGACAATTTAGCTTACAGAAATTTGGCTTACAAACTCCACACAGAAATGCCAACTGACCCAGCCGAGGCTCGAACCAGCGACCTTCTTGCTGTGAAGCGATTGTGCTACCCACTGCGCCACCCATATAAAATATTATTTAATTAAAGTAATGTTTATATTCATGACAGAATTGAAAATACTAATAATACACCACTGGATACGCGTAAATAACTAGCTCAGGGTCTGACCAAGAAGTTTAAAGGGGGGGGTCCACTACAATATCATATTTTAAACTTTAGCTCATGTGAAATGTAGCTGTGTGAACATAAGCATATCTTTGACCACTCTATATTAGTGCACCAATGTCGGGAATAGCGACTGAGTGTATAGGAGGCGATTTCTAGCACAGAAATGTCTGTCTCTTTAAATGTTGTGCTTTCTGTTTTTTCTATGACATCATATTGAGGAATTTGCTCTCCTCCGCTAGCGCAGTTAGCATGGAGCTCATGTCCCCGATGGCCATGTTACCGATGCCCGCGGGCACCGGCGGCAACGTCACCGAATTTCTGGGCGTGGTGAGACGAGAGGAATTCTGGGACAGGCTGCGTAGGAGGAGGGCAGGGCTTAAAGTTCCTGACATGAGGCTGGAATGATCGCCGTCGTCTAGCATAGCGTCAAAATCAATCTGCGGGTGATCGGCTCCACTTGAATCCACCGTACTGGAGACTTGATTGGTTTCAGGGGAGCCCACTGAAGATGTCCCACAGTGTATTGCATCACTCGAATCAAACATGAGAATCTGGCCAGTGTAAAACACGGTGCTGGGTTTTTTCGGGCTGGCCTCAGAGGTGTCGTATGCAGGGCTAAAGTTGGATTGTGCTGCGTTTGTTGTTGGCCGGCTGTAAGTTTTGGGTTCTGTGGGCGGCCTTGGCTGTAGCAGCCCATGGTTTCCGTTCACATTCTGGGACGGTACGACGTAGCCTTGCTGGTTGGTGCTCATCTGGGAGTAATTTCCTTGATTATTTGGAAAAGTGGCATGGCTTTGGGCTTGAGCGCGTACCCTATTATTCTGCACGCCGGCAGGTTGTACAGTCAGCAGTTTACCAGACGGGTTCAGCAAACCAAGACTGATGTCATTCGAAGCAGAACCCTGATGGTAACCATGCAGAAACTCTGCGTTAGCCTGCCTCTGATTGATCCTCTGGGAATTAAACTCAACGTTGCGCTGTACGGGACTCTGCTGGGCAAGGTTGTGGCTCATCAGACCGACTTGCTGGTTGGAGTTGACGTTCAGAAATGAGCTGAGGTTTTGTTTTTGTTGGAGGTTTCCCCGCCCGGATCCCTGCTTGGTTTGGCTGTGAGATGAATCCACCGTCCCTGAACTGACCTCGTTCCACTGCACCGGCATCGGGTTTTTTGTGGCATTGGGCGAACATGGGAAAGTCTGCTGAGAGCTTGCTGTTACAGCATTCATATTCCCCTCCACCAAAGCCAGACGTCTCTGTAGATGACAATGCTGTGGAGAACCAAAGCTTTGATGCTGATGTGCATGATTGTGGGGGGAATCTACATTTTGAGTTGTGATGTACTCAACAGCATCATCAGTCAACATCAGACCATCACTGCGATGCTCCATATCATCCGCCATCGTTTCCATCGCTACGTTCTCCGAAATGCTCAGGGCTCGGGGTGGGTATTGCTGGCGGTTGACATTACTCTCAGACATGCTGTAAAAGTGTCGGCTTGATGCAAGAGGGTGTAATATTGGATACTGGTTTACACTGTTGTAGAGCGAATGCTGCTCGGCTGCTACTCTTCTAACTGGGTCGCTTGCTCTTCGAGTAATGTTTGCCGTCACCTCATGGGGTAAAACACTACGGTGTGCATACCCGATGTCACTGCACCTTCTGGGAACCGACGGGGGATGTATGGGGATTTCATGGGAATCTCCTAGCAGAGTCTTGCAGTCTACATTAGGCAGAGGCGTGGGTGGTGCTCCGCCCGTGGCAGCAGCATATTTGGCTTTTAATCGGTAGTGTTGTGCAGGAGTCAGACTGAAGATTCCTCCATATTGGCTGGCCTCGCTGGACCTTCGAGACAGATCGGTTGAAATGGGATCATAGGAGCCTGCAGAGCTGATGTTGTTGAGACGGCCGCCAGGTTGCGATGTCTGGCTGGACCGACGGCTCGAATAACATGGAGATATTCCAGATGAGCGCCGGCTGAAGGTGTACGCAGAACTCACAGTGCTGGCCAGGCTGTCCCGTCGCTCCACTAACTGGCTTAACACCGTAGTCTCGCCAGGACAGAGGTCGCCCAGACGCGGGCTGGAGATGGAAAGCCCTGGATCACACAGACCTCCAGAACCATCCAGTAAAGAACCTGCGATAAAGGAGAAACTCATTTAAACTAATAAATCTTGATTTCTGGACTGCATCAGTTAGGACAAGGCGATTTAATCGAGAGAAATTTCGTGCATATTTTGTCAGTAAAGTAAAGTGCCCACAAGGCCTATCTAAAGGGTTAATGCCTCTTCCCAACAGGGAAAACCAGCAACAATCAAGAATGCAGGATTATATGCTGTCATGGCTTTGCACTCAAGAAATGTCATTATAATGGAAGTCAATGGGGCACAAACAGCACCAACATAACCGAAGGGTAGTACATTTTAACAGTACACAAGGGTTAATTCGATTAATCGCCCAGCTTTATCAGTGTTTGAAATGTGATCGAATTATGGATTATTGTAGTTCGTTTACTCACCGGTATTGATGGGTGGTAGTTTGGTGCAGGGGGCAGGAGGAGCTGTGTTTGCCCAGGAGCAGGAGTCCCGCACCGACTTCAGCTTCTCCTGCTTCAGGTGTGTGAGTCTGTAGGCCGGGCCGGCGTTCTTGCGCAAATGAAGGCCCAGGATTCCTGTGGAGACGGTGGAATCCACAATGGGCACGTCATCCAGGGCACTCAGATCTCCCACGCTGCCCCCGCTGGGTCCCGCCGGCTCTACTCCACCGCCATGGAGGCTGGCACTGCCAAACGTTGACGGCTCGCTGCTACATGATGACTGACCACCAGGGCTGGACTGATACATCTGAGGACGGGAATAATGGGATGTTTGATTATAATATAGAAGATCAATGGAGGGAATGACCCAGGATGCATACACAGAAACATGCTCAGCGTAAATGAGTGACAATTCATATAGACTTATCCATTTCTCAGTTGATATAGACAATACTTGACAATATATTTTAGTGCATTTAAACTTTATTAAACAGTTATATACATTTACATATAAATGAGTTATTGCAACAACAACAAAAATCTAACAAATAAATGTATTGTTATTGTTTCTCTTGATTATTTCCTGTTTGATAAAATTTAATTTACATTTTTTTTTTGCCCAACATATTAATTTGAGTGTGCTCATTTTTGCACTGGGGTATTTGGTTTTTGTTAGATTAGCTCCATTAATCTGTTTGGCTTCAATAATCTGTGAGTTTTAAGATCACAGATTAAAATGAGTACACCAAAATAAATCATGAGAAACATTCATTCATTTTCCTTCGGCTTAGTCCCTTTATTATTCAGGGGTCGCCACAGCAGAATGAACCGCCAACTTATCCAGCATATATTTTACACAGCGGATGCCCTTCCAGCTGCAATCCAGTACTGGGAAACTCCCATACACACTCATATTTACACACACACTCATACACTACGGCCAATTTAGTTTATTCAATTCCCCTATAGCGCATGTGTTTGGACTGTGGGGGAAACTCGGAGCACCCGGAGGAAACACACATGAACTGGCCCACTGGCAAAAAAACAGTGACGTGCAAAATTTCGACAAATTTTTCGAACAAAACATTGTTGTGGCAAAACAACTTCATATATGGCAATTATCGCCTCAGGTACAGATTATGGGTAACACTTTATAATAACTGCACACTGTGAATGATTTATGAAGCATTAGCAAATAGTTAATTCATCATTTGTTAAGCTTTAACTCCCCATTATAAGACATTAGTAAGCAGTTTATAACAACAGCTACAAATGCTGTATTCTTGACTTATAAACGCATGTATAATGTTCTCGCCAACACGGGGAGAACGTGCAAACTCCACACAGAAATGCCAACTGGCCCAGCCGGGACTCGAACCAGCGACCTTCTTGCTGTGAGGCAACAGCGCTAACCACTGAGCCACCGTGTTTGGTCACCGAGAAGATGTGTTTAAATGCACATTTGTTTAAATGCACCAAATGCACCAAAAATGATTGCCTATATTCACTAAATGGCCTCACGGTGGCGCAGTGGATAGCACGTTCGCCTCACAGCAAGAAGGTCGCTGGTTCGAGCCTCGGCTGGATCAGTTGGCGTTTCTGTGTGGAGTTTGCATGTTCTCCCCGTGTTGGCGTGGGTTTCCTCCGGGTGCTCCGGTTTCCCCCACAAGTCCAAAGACATGCGCTATAGGTGAATTGGGTAAGCTAAATTGTCCGTAGTGTATGAGTGTGAATGAGTGTGTGTGGATGTTTCTCAGAGATGGGTTGCAGCTGGAAGGGCATCCGCTGTGTAAAACATATGCTGGATTAGTTGGCGGTTCATTCCGCTGTGGTGACCCCAGATTAATAAAGGGACTAAGCCGAAATGAAAATGAATGAATGAATGAATGAATATATTCACTAAATATAGATAAAAATATTGAATCTTTTATTTTTATAGAAATTTTATAGATTAGAGATTATATATAGATATAGATTTTATAGAAAATTGAGTCATTTATGCAGAGCACCGTATATAAAACAACTTATATCGTAATATGTGATTTTCTTCATATCACCAATCCCAACATGACCCTTACAATCATCTCAAAAATCAAGAGAAACATAAAAATATATCAAATTGAGTTGATTTTTGTTGTTTTTGCAATAACTCAGCGTATTAAATGTATTATCTTTTGATTCCTAAAGATGTTCGGTGATCAAACTCTTACGTTTATGAACATAACACCGCATATAAAACAACTTATATCATTGTGATATGTGATTTTCATCATATCAATCCCAACATGACCCTTACAATCACATTACCCAAGTGTAAATTGCAAATAATGAGCATATTTGAGTATATAAGTCGAGGTTTGGGAAAACACCCTTCCTCAAGACGCATCCTAATTTTTATTTTCCTCCCCCCTCCGCGATCTTCCCAAAAAAGGCTAGGTTAAGTGCCTGACAAATCGTTATTTCCTATGGCAAGCTCTTTGTGCATTATGCATGTGGCCTGGCATGAATACACAAAGGGGAAAGCTCTCAACACAAATAAGGTACGCCACGTCTTTTGTATTCACGCCATTTGACGGCGCATCCCCTTGAATGAAGCTAATGTATTCTGTCCCCATGTGAACCCTTCTTGATCACAGCTTGATCACTGGCACTATTTGTTCAGGACACAAAAAACAGTCCCACTGATATAATATTAATCCACTAATGGCTTTTATCCTTGAGTGGCGGGCGGGAGTGTTAGATCTCGGGATTGCATGGGGATTGGGCTGGATTGTTGGGGTGGGAGCCCATGGGAAATTAGACGCCCTCGGTAAGCCAACAGATCTCAGGCAATTACAGAATGTAGGGGTCCAAATTATAATTTTTTTGATGCCGTGATGAATTCAACACCCAAACGACTTGGACTAAAACAGGCGTATACTCGGCGTAGTGTATCCTGAATTTGCTGCGCTGTGTGTGAGCTTGACATGAAAAGGAATGAGTAAAGAGAGAGAATGATATATGAGATTTTAGCATGCATACTGTATATACGGGCAGCTGACGTGACATGCTCAAATAGAAACCTTTACTTTTTGGCTTTATGTGTTCATGCTATGGCAGAATGATGTTAGTTTATTGAATTTAAAGGGGATAGTTCACTCCAAAATATACTCACTATTTACTCTCCCTCAAGTCATTTCAACCCTTTGTGAGGTTCTTTCCTCTGTTGAACTTTAAATAATATATTTTGATGAAAGTTGAAAACCGGTAACCATTGACTTTCATTGTAGGAATCACAAACACTAACGCAGTCAGTGGTTACAGGTTTCCAGCATTCTTCAAAATGTCTTCTTTTGTGTTCAACAGAGGAAAGAACCTCATAAAGGTTTGGAACAAGTAAAAGATGAGTAAACAATGACAACATGTTCAGTTTTGGGTGAACTGTCCCTTTAAGGCATCTTTATGTTGACAGGGTTCTAATGCCTTTTCTAAATCAAATTTAAGCTATTTTCAAACACTTTTCAGGTGCATTTTTGTTAAAGTTGTTGTAGTATAGTATAGTATATTATAGTATAGTATTGTATAGTATAGTAAAGTATATAATAGTACAGTGCATTTTAGTATAGTATAGTGTATAATAGTATAGTAAAGTGTAGTATAGTAGAGTATATAATAGTATTGTGCATTACAGTATAGTATTTTATAGTATAGTAAAGTATAGTAAAGTATATAACAGTATAGTGCATTATAATATAGTAAAGTGTATTATAGTGCACTATAGTATAGTCAAATAGTATAGTATAATAGTATAGTGCATTATAGTAGTGTATTATAGTGCAATATAGTATAGTAAAGCATAGTATATAAGTATATTAGTATAGTAAATTATAGTATAGTAAAGTATATAACAGTTTAGTGCATTATAATATAGCAAAGTATATAACAGTAAAGTGCATTATAGTATAGTATATTATAGTGCACTATAGTATAGTAAAATAGTATAGTATATTATAATAGTATAGTGCATTAAAGTAGTGTATTATAGTGCAGTATAGTATAGTAAAGCATAAAATATAATAGTATAGTGCATTATAGTATAGTATAGTGTATTATAGTATAGTAAAGCATATAAAAGTATAGTGCATTATAGTATAGTATAGTGTATTATAGTATAGTAAAGCATATAAAAGTGTAGTGCATTATAGTATAGTATAGTGTATTATGGTATAGCATAATGTATTATAGTAAAGTATAGTATAGTAAAGTATATAATAGTATAGTGCATTATAGTATAGTGCATTATAGTACAGTATAGTATAAAATAGTATAGTGCATTATAGTATAGTATGGTGTATTATAGTACAGTATAGTAAAGTATAAAATAGTATAGTGCATTATAGTATAGTATATAAATATAGTAATTACATATAATAGTATAGTATATTATATATATATATATATATATATATATTAATATAAAGTATATTATAGTATAATATAGTGTATTATAATATAGTATAGTAGTGTATTATAGTATAGCATAGTGTAGTATAGTATATTATAGAACAGTATAGTATAATGTATTATAATATAGTATAGTATATTATAGTGTATTACGTAAAGTATAGTGCATTATAGCATAGTGTAATATAGTAAAGTAACCCAGATATATTATACAGTGTATATATAGTGTAGTATATAGTGTAGCATAATGTAATATAGTAAAGTATTCTATATAGTATCGTGCCTTATAATATAGTACAGTATATAGTATAGTATAGTGTAATATAGTATAGTATTTTATATTGTAGTATATAATAGTATGATAAAGTGTATTTTAATATAATTTATAATAGTATGGTGTATTGTAGTATAGTATAGTGTAATATAGTATAGTATAGTGTATTATTTTATAGTATAGTATATTATAGTATGGTGTGGTATAGTGTATTTTATTATAGTATAGTATTCAAGGGAAGTTTAACATTAAATTGATATCATTTATTAATTAAACGTCATTTACTCGTATCTTTAAATGAAAGTTATTATTGCCTGTTTAGTAATATACATTATGGAAGTAGCACAACTACATTTTAACACTTTATCCAAAAACTCCAGACTAAAGTTCAGTCTAATCTAGTCTAGTAAAGCAGTTCCAGCATAAATATCAGGAAAATAAAGATTCATCAAATGACTTAAATTTACAATTCTTAAACGGGGGTGCTTTTAAAAGTGGACTGCTTATGAACGTCACATTATCCTTACATAAGAGGCAAGCAGTGTTTTATTTATAATACTATAATAGTATAGTGCATTATAGTAGTGTATTATAGTGCAATATAGTATAGTAAAGCATAGTGTATAAGTATAGTAGTATAGTATATAGTAAAGTATAGTATAGTAAAGTATATAACAGTATAGTGCATTATAGTATAGCAAAGTATATAACAGTAAAGTGCATTATAGTATAGTATAGTGTATTATAGTGCACTATAGTATAGTAAAATAGTATAGTATATTATAATAGTATAGTGCATTATAGTGGTGTATTATAGTGCAGTATAGTATAGTAAAGCATAGTATATAATAGTATAGTGCATTATAGTATAATATAGTGTATTATAGAATAGTAAAGTATAGTAAAATATATAAAGTAAAAATACATTGCTAATCAGGAATCAGTTAAGAAGATGTATGTGCAATGACTTGTTGGAAAATAAGGTCAAAATCCATGTCATTTGTCAACTGCCCAATGAAAATAATTGGAAATTGATGGATAATATAAGACATCGGTGCAAAATCCAGGCTCACCTCAGTAACGTCTATCCGTAAGGAAAGTGTATGGGAGAGAAAAAGGGAAAGAGACAGCAGGAAAGATTAGTATGCAGAAAGATTAGTTCTTTATGGACAGATACAGCAGCATGCATTGGTTAGTAGGTTACTAGTAGGATTATTAGCAGAACCATTAATAAATGCAGAACAGAAAGCATTGCTATTTATTCACTAACGAATAATATATTTGGAGAAAACTGATTATAGACCATTTCAATGTGGCACTGTGATTGGCTCATGAACATTTCATGCTTGTTGTCAAACTATTTCACAACTGTAACAAGAGGCAATTCAATCATATCTTAATGTTAAAACAGCTGCCATAACATTATTCATCAATATGTGGACCTTTTTGGATTGTTTAAAGCTGTAGAAATTAAAAATGTAAAATAGGAAATACATTGGGACCACTGTTATTGTTTACATCCCTCAAAATGGTCTATAGTCAGCCATTTTGAGCAGTTCAGCCAAAAATGAAAATGACCCCATAATATACTCATATCAAGCCATCCTATATATGACCTTTTGTCTGGGCTAGACGGCATATGGGTTAGTTTGACTATAGATTTATGCGCTTTTTTAAAGCTTTGAAATAAATAAATGCATGGAAGAGTCAGGACTCCGACTGTCTGATAGAACAAAGTCACAGAGGATGGCTTGAGGGTGATTAAATTCATTCATTCATTCATTTTCCTTCGGCTTAGTCCCTTTATTTGTCAAGGGTCGCCACAGCGGAATGAACCGCCAACTTATCCAGCATATATTTTACATAGCCGATGCCCTTCCAGCTGCAACCCAGTACTGGGAAACATCCATACACACTCATACACTATGGCCAATTAAGTTTATTTAATTCCCCTATAGCGCATGTGTTTGGACTGTGGGGGAAACCGGAGCACCCGGAGGAAACCCACACCAACACGGGGAGAACATGCAAACTCCACACAGAAACGCCAGCCGGGACTCAAACCAGTGACCTTCTTGCTGTGAGGCGACAGTGCTAACCACTGAGCCACTGTGTCGCCCACCCCTATTATTTAATCAGCAATTAACAATATATAGGAGAATACAGATTATAGCCAGACATTTCTTTTAAACAGACTCATTTTACAGTTAAGCAGTGGAGTTTTACCACTTTTAAATCCATTTAGCTCATTTCCAGGTCTGACGGGAGCACTTTTAGCTTAGCTTAGCATAGATCATTGAATCGGATTAGACCGTTAGCATCTCATTTAAAAATCACCTTCAATAGTTTGGACAATTTTCCTTTTCTCTTCTGTAGTTACATTGTGCACTAAGACCAACAGGAAAGTGAAAAGCTGCTATTTTCTAGGCTGATATGGCTGGAAACTACTGTATGTTCTCATTCCGGCATAATAATTCACATCAATAAATAAATATATCGACCTAGAAAATAGGAACTTTACCTTTTCCATTGGATTTACTACACAATGTAACTACAGAAAAGTCACATTTTAAATAGGAAAATTATAAACATTATTATTTTGACATGGTGACACAGTGGCTCAGTGGTTAGCACTGTGGCCTCACAGCATGAAGGCCGCTGGTTCGAATCCTGGCTGGGTCAGTTGACGTTTCTGTGTGGAGTTTGCACGTGGGTGGCGTGGGTTTCCTCCGGGTGCTCCTGTTTCCCACACAATCCAAACACATGCGCTATAGGTGAATTGATTAACTAAACTGGCCGTAGTGTATGAGTGTGTGAATGAGAGTGTATGGGTGTTTCCCAGTACTGGATTGCAGCTGGAAGGGCATCCGCTGTGTAAAACATATGCCTGATAAGTTGGCGGTTCATTCCACTGTGGTGACCCCTGATGAATAAAGGGACTAAACTAAAGGAAAATGAATGAAGGAATTATTTTGACATTTTGTAGCAAGATGCTAATGGTCTAATCCAATACAATGACCTATGCTAAGCTAAGCTAAAAGTGCTCCTGTCGGACTCGGAGATTGGCTGAATGGATATAGATATGGTAAAACGCAACTCTTTAGGAATATGCACTGTTCCTTTAAAGGTCCTGTGAAATTAAAATAGTTTTTTAGACGTTAGTATAAATATTAGGATATCTATAATCTAGAGTGCTCCAAAACACTCACATTTAGAAGATATAAACCTGATATAAACTGAAACCTGATGTAAACCTGATGTAAAGCTTGCAGTTTGTCACTTCCACCTAAATGGTCTCCTCATACTTCAGTTTCAAATCAAACCTTCTGACCAATCAAATGCTCTCTAGTGTCTGATATGCCCCGCCCCTTCTTCTCATTGGCTTTTAATTTGTTGCGCTTGAGCTCAACCACTCTCAGTGGCAGAGCTGTGATCAAAACAAAATGCTATTGGCTGTTTTTAAAGAGGAGGAGCTACTATATGCCCCGCCCCCTCTTCATGTTTCAGTTGAGATTATGTCAAACATCCAATAAAAATGCTCATTTAAAAGCACTTCACAAGAGCATAAGGTGAGTTAGGAGTCAAATAATGCTGTATCTATACTGTATAACTGTATTAAACTATAAAATGAGCCTATTTATAACTTTTTTTTAAACACTTGATCAAGTTTCATACAAGATCTTACCATTGAGTTTTCCGTCTTGATAGACTTGACCTGCAGGTAGTCCTCCACTCCTCTAGTAGTGCTGTTGGCTTCAATTTTCTCCTCCGCCATCTTGGCTCCGGCTTCATTTTCTCCGTTCTCCTTAGGCGGATGAGGTCTGGACGGCAGATCTCCGCGCTGTTTTTTGGTGACGTGCGCTTCAGGCCCGTGCACGGTTTTGACGTGTTTCCGAAGCGAACTGGGATCAGTATAGCGCTTGGTACAGCCCGGGATCTTACACACGTAGGGTTTCTGCGAAGATAAATATCACACCACTCAAATATACGACTCCGAATTAGAGTTTTATCTCTTCCCGTTAAGTCAGATTATCTTCAAAAAACAAATGAATGCACGATTATGGGAATAAATTACAAGTGCATGTACGCTGACGTACTGATGCTACGAATGCTAAGCGCTAGTGATGCATGGCTGTTTGCTAATAAAGTTGAGTTGAAATGATCTTTTATGCTAGTGATGGATCGGCGCGGGAAGGTTTCATTTCCGTCTGCAGGTGGTCTGTTCCTCCGAGCTTTGTTCTCACTAATGCATTATGGGATGCCGGACTCATTAGCATCACAGCTCATTATTCACACACACACACGCGCGCACACACACAGATTGCGCACACTTGCTGGTTAATAGGACAGCATTGGGCGTCCTGGAGCAATCACTACAGATGATGAGGGAATGCGTAAACAAATCTAATTTTGGCCTAAATTTGTTAGCGTGTGCTGGAAATGGCATATTTACATAGCATTAGGCTGTTAGCAGATCCTTAACATTACAGCTAGCGTCTGAAAACTCCCGCGTCGATGACGGTAACGGATCTAATGCATTCGACCCAGCGCGGCTCACCCAGAAAGTAAATGACTCTCGCGGCGCTGGCTGAAATTGAAGCGTTTTTTCGGGGGTGAGGCTCGTTTTCGGCTCGTCTGCTTTAATTGTATGTAAAAGAGCAGCTTGAGTGTCGTGTTATTTGTTAAGGATGAAATGTAGGTCAGGCCGATGTTTAAAGAAATAAATGATGCTTAAAGAAAACGAAGGAAAACGGAGGATCATTATGATGATTCGGCTAGCATATGTTAATGACTGATGATAGAGAGATAGATGAATGATTGACTGAATGAATGGATGCATGAAAATATGTTTTATTCATTCATTCATTTAGTCCCTTTATTAATCTGGGGTCGCCACAGCGGAATGAACCGCCAACTTATCCAGCATATGTTTTACGCAGCGGATGCCCTTCCAGCTGCAACCCATCACTGGGAAATATGTTTCATTTATATTTATTTATTTAAATTTGAGTAAGGAAGACACTGTGTCTCAGTGGTTAGCACTGTCGCCTAACAGCAAAAAGGACGCTGGTTTGAGTCCCGGCTGGGTCAGTTGGCATTTCTGTGTGGAGTTTGCATGTTGCATGCGGGTGCTCCGGTTTCCCCCACAGTCCAAACACATGCACTATAGGGGAATTGATGAACTAAATTGGCCGTAGTGTATAAGTGTGTGTGAATGAG
>CAIGQW010048852.1:0-11727 GCA_903798125.1 Danio choprae
AAGTTTTACAAATAGTACACATTATATTAAATAGTGCATTACAGAATATATGACGATATGCTGCCTTTATGACTTTATGACACTTTCTAGAGTATAATCTCATTAAAGATTACAACTGTTATATACACTACGAATAATTAAAGATGCTATATAAAATCAACATAATTAGTTTGAAACATTTTCATTATAGAAAGTTAGGAAAGTTTGGACAAAGTTTTACAAATCGTAAGCATTATATTAATTAGTGCATTACAAAATATATGACGATATGCTGCCTTTATGACTCTTGGCTGTTCGTACAGGTTTGCAGTCATTGACACGTTATGACCAGTCCACAGACTGGCAGAGAAAACTATCTCCAGAACAGTATGTTGTTACAAGAGAAAAAGGCACAGAGGTGGTAAGTTAAACATTGTATAGCTCAAATATGCTCTGGATACTTTTATCTCTTTGAGTAAGTACATCTTTATTTTTAGCCGTTCAGTGGCATCTACTTGAATCACAATGAGGTGGGCATGTATCACTGTGTTTGCTGTGACTCGCCTCTTTTTAGGTAAGTTTTGTTTAAAACTAAATGAAATTCAAATTGTGCAATTCTCCTTTAAAGACACTATGAAATATTTAAACCGATAATAACAGTAAGTACCATGAAGTCTGTTACCGAATATGTTGAATACCCATGAAAGATACATTATATACATATAAAAAATCCTAATTCATTTTGAACTATAGGGGCTGTATGATTTTCATCAAATGGTTCCACATGGTGAGCTACTGGTGCTAAGTGTAGCTTAATGCAAAACAACTCAGAATATTTATACAATCCCTCATTGTGCAGGTTTTGGCTGTAATTTTTAGCTGAATGGCAACAAAAGAAGCAATGGAAGTCTTCAATACTGTCTATTTTCCCTCACAAGTAATCTAAAAGCCCAAGCATATCGAGCAACATCCATTGTGAGAAACACCAGAGACAAGAAATCTTTTATATAAACGTGGCATCATAACAAGGGCAAAAGTTTTATTCATCCACAGGCAATTTCCTATTCTTTTCTACTCTTCTGGGGCCTATTGGACCAGCAGTGAGTAAATTAAACTTAGCTTAATTACAACGTAAGAGACACTAAGTTACCTCTTACGAATTACTACTAAATAGATTTTTGTTGCACCATTGAACTTTGTTTAAATGTGACTTTACATTCCAACTAAATATTTACCGAAGCCTCTGTCCATGAATAACTGTAAGAAAGCAAGATTAGATTGCATCGATGAGCTCGTAGGCCTCACAGTGGCGCAGTGGGTAGCACGTTCGCCTCACAGCAAGAAGGTCGCTGGTTCGAGCCTCGGCTGGGTCAGTTGGCGTTTCTGTGTGGAGTTTGCATGTTCTCCCTGTGTTGGTGTGGGTTTCCTCCGGGTGCTCCGGTTTCCCCCACAAGTCCAAAGACATGCGGTACAGGTGAATTGGGTAGACTAAATTGTCCGTAGTGTATGAGTGTGAATGGGTGTGTGTGGATGTTTCCCAGAGATGGGTTGCAGCTGGAAGGGCATCCGCTGCGTAAAACATATGCTGGATAAGTTGGCGGTTCATTCCGCTGTGGCGACCCCAGATTAATAAAGGGACTAAGCCGAAATGAAAATGAATGAATGAATGAACGATGAGCTCGTGATTGATATTCAAGAACCGCAAGTTCTCACTTCCTTCATCTACTTCTGCCACAGTCTTTTGCATATTTTAGCTAGTTATTCAGATGTCCTTCCAAATCTCATTTTTTCCCCAGTTTGTAACAAATTAAAGTATCATTCAATTAAAATGAGAATTTCTTCATGACTGAATTTGTATTCCTGTTCCTTTTGTCTTCCATGTGTATGCTATTTAAATAATTCTTGGGTAATATGTAATTTATTGTGACTATGCTTTACATTACTGAGAGTTTATAAACTACTTACTGTTAGTTCATCCAAAAAAGAAAGAAATAATAATTTATTACTCACCTTCACATTATTCCAAAACCCTGAGACATTTGTTCATCTTTGGAACACAAATTAAAATGTTTTAGATTAAACCCAAGAGCTCCTCCATTCTCTATAGACAGCAACTATCTGAGACATGACTTTCTTGGCTATAATCATGCCATATCGAACAAGTACATTTGGGTTGAAAGACTCCAAAAAATCTGACCAATCAAAAATGGCTATTATTGGGTCAGGGTGTATGTTTTGACAATCTTTTCTGAACTTTGAATGTCTCTGGACTGTTGCTGTCTCTAGAGGATGAGGGAGCTCTTAGATCTAAAATATCTTGATTTGTGTTCACAAGATGAATGAAGGTCTATATAATAACATATAATTGGGTGAACTAACCCTCTAATAAAATGTGATGCAACTGAAATAAGTACACATTTATTTACAAACTAGCTAACAGTTACTAAGCCTCTAGTGTGGATTTTACATTGCAGTTTATGCAATAATGTTTGCATAAGTGCAGTATGTAAATGAAACCTTCTATTATTATTATTGCTTCTTTTGTTCCACTTTGACTCAAAATTACAAACAAAACCAAGTTGCAGTGTCATAAATATAGCAACAGAAAGCAACCAGTAGCTCATCAAGAGCAACCATTTGACCTTAAGTACTGCACACCCAAAATAATGGCACCAATCAATAACTTTTTTTACTTCTTATTTCAGTAATCGATATTAATTACACTGTATTTAACCATACAAGTCTTGAAACCCAGAGTTACTTTTTCATTGAGTGGACTTCAGGGAAATAGGTTTCATCTCAGTCCCTTATTCAGTTCTAATTTCAGATTAAAATGACATTATTGATTTTTAGTGGAAAGAAGAAGAAAAAAGTAAAAAATATGAACTGAAATAAAAATGTGACCAGTTATGCTGGCTTCACAGCGAACACTGAATTAATTATTTGCATGAGTAAATAACATAAATGTAAATTGGAGCAAGTGACGCATTTTGAGTGAACCCAGCAAAAGAATGATCAATACTTGTACAGCATTTATTATTCATATTTCAACATATACTAATTCATTATTACAATCCAAAGTTTGCCAAACCAATGAACAACTTTATTTTAATTAACTAAACTTAACAAAGGTGATTAAATACTGTAATAATGGTATTGTTCATTATTTGTTGATGTTAGTAAATACATTAACATTAATGGAACCTAATGTAAAGTGTGACTGCATAACTGCATAGCATAATAAATCAAAACTAAATAAATATGATTCTGCCTTTGACTCGGACAGCTCAGAAGCGAAATATGACGCAGGAACTGGCTGGCCGTCATTCTGTGAGGCTCATGGGACTTGGGAAAAAGACGAGAGTCATGCCAACATTGTGCGCCGCCCCGATAACTCACTTGGCAGCACAGGAACTGAGGTCATCTGCAAACATGTGAGCCTTGTTTGTATTAATTAACTAATTATTAATCAGTTTTAATTTTAGATTCTCAGAATAACATTTGATTGTGTTTTATAGTGTGATGCCCACCTTGGACATGTCTTTGAGGATGGTCCTGATCCGACCGGACAGCGATTCTGCATAAACAGTGTAGCACTAAACTTTAAACCCAGGGAAAAGTAATGCAAATCCAGTAGTGCAAATAATGAAAACAAATAGCATTGGACTAACAAATGCCCATTGTTCTGTGCTATGTGTCGAGCCTGTTCACTCCAAAAAAGATGACTATAACAATAACTATATTAGCATTCACACCAACAAACCATAGAGTTTATATTGACTGCCCAATTTTTCTGCAACATTGGTTTGCATATTTATTTTTCCCATTCATTTTTCCAATAGGTATTAAGCACATGACACTGTTAAATTTATTTTAGCACAATATATGATATGATACTATCATTGCTGTAAAAATGTACAATGTACATGTACAATTGCAAAAGGAACTCTTCATTTTCGTGTATGGCTTAGAGTAAACAAATGCTTAAAATAAATAAATAAAAAAATTAATTGTAAAAGGATTTAAAAGTATAATAGGTAACACTTTACAGTCTCATTAGTAAACATTAGTTAATTAGGTAACATAGTCAGAAAGAGCCACATTCTTCACAGAATATCTCAGACATGTCGCAGATTAACATTCATTCATTCATTTTCCTTCGGCTTAGTCCCTTTATCAGGGGTCGCCACAGCGGAATGAACCGCCAACTTATCCAGCATATGTGTTACACAGCAGATGCCCTTCCAGCTACAACCCAGTACTGGGAAACATCCATACACACTCATTCACACATATACACTACGGCCAATTTAGTTTATTCAGTTCACCTGTACCGCATGTCTTTGAACTGTGGGGGAAACTGGAGCACCCGGAGGAAACCCGTGCAAACACGGAGAGAACATGCAAACTCCACACGGAAATGCCAACTGGCCCAGCCGGGACTCGAACCAGTGACCTTCTTGTTGTGAGGCGACAGTGCTAACCACTGAGCCACCGTTTCGCCCTGCAGAATAACATTTGAAATTGTTTATGTTTGAAAATAAATAACCTATTAAGTTTTGAACTCCACTGCCAATACAACACTGAATATTCTGGAAAGACATGCGAATGGTTTATATAATAAAATAATTATTCACTGTATTTTAATGTGCTCATGATAACAATGTTTTGCATGTTCATTATCATTATAAATTGTACATATTTGCTTATATTTAATTATGCCATTGCTAAAGAGTTATTATTAGCCATAAACAGTGTGCAAATTATACATTGACGATCAGAGGGTCAACTGTTTTGGTTAGTTTGTGTAATTAATGCTTCAGTCATTTATGTTTTTTTTAATTACATCTAGTTATTTAATAAAACGTATTTAAATTCTCAGCTTTTATGGGATATTTAGTGTATTCTGACCTACAATATTCTCTGATTAACTATTTCAGATGTTACTGTGGGTTAAACTACAAACTATATGTCTAATTTGATTTTATTTTCAGGTTAAATATAGATACAAACACCTATTTTACGGGAAAAAAAGTCTTGTGAACACGATGTCCATTGGTGCTCTAGATCTGCCACTTTCAGACTTTTTCCTTGAATAGACTGATTGGCAGGATTATGCATTTACAATGGTTTGAACCTTTATAGGGGTGGTCAAATGTATGTTTATATTATCTATTATTTTAATTATTAAAATTATTATTTAAAATGCAGATCAGAGTGGAATATTTCTCAGTATTAAAAAACTTATCCCCCCCCCCCCCCCTTTAGATCTTGTTTTGACCTCCTTCAGAGGGATCAAGCATTAAATAGGGGGGTCATTGCCCCCAAACCCTCCTGTAATTCGCACCCTGGCCATAAACCAAACTAACCAGGTATGAGGAGAATCACAGCATTCAAACTTTGAGCAAAGAAGAATCGGATAATCTGACAAAAAAAGAAAAAATTACTTAAAAGCTTTACTGAGAAAAGTACCTACAGTCCCATAAAGCATAAATGACACAATTTACTAAAAACAAAACAAAAAAACAACAACAATGAAATTAAAATTGATTAAAAATGACAGTGTGCTGCAGTTTTGTCACTTGATTTTTACATGCTTCCGCTCTTTAAAGCAGGATGGATGCTGATTGTGGCTTTCAATGTTTTATCATTCATTAACTGGAAAAATCTCCAAACGTGATTTAAGTTATTCAACTTAAGTGATTAAGTTGAGGTGTGTAGATTTATGAAACTATATTGTTGTTATAGTTATCATCTTTGGTCTGAGCGTGCATTTAGTTTACAATGTTTACTTATGTCAAATATATATATATTTGGTGGCTATGTGTTTGTGAAAATGTTTAATTAAACATCCTTCATGTACCACTTCAAAAAGGCGTTATTATTTATTACATAATATATTTTGTGTTTGAGTGGCACTGCACATTAATTGCTGAGACATTACAAATTTGAGAAAGCGCATGACAAAAAGCAAGTGTGTAAATGAAATGTATGGTTGTATTAAAATAATCATACATTTTATCAAACGTTATAACTTATATAATATTATAGTTATTATTAAGTTATAATCTTATAACTAATATTACAACTATAAGTATATAATATAAATGCATTAAAAATATTTTTAAACAATCTAATATTTATATCACTATTAATAGTAATATAGATACATATATTGAACAAAACAAATTCCCAGTTTCTCTGAATTTTCTATGTAGGTTTGAGCAAAATGTTAATATTTATTTTATTCTTTGAAGGTTTTCTTTTCTCAGATAATGACAACTGGTCAGAATAACAAACTTTTTTTTTCTAATATGGCTTTCTTAACTCTTCTGAAGTTAAAATATAGGTATTGTGCTGTCTTAAAAATGAAAATAAACATTCATTCATTCATTCATTCATTCATTCAGTTTCTTTTCGGCTTAGTCCCTTTATTAATCAGGGGTCACCACAGCGGAGTGAACCGCTAACTTATTCAGCATATGTTTTACGCAGCGGATGCCCTTCCAGCCGCAACCCATCACTGGGAAACATACATACACACTCATTCACACACACTACGGACAATTTAGCTTACCCAATTCACCTGTACCGCATGTCTTTGTACTTGTGAGGGAAACCGGAGCACCCGGAGGAAACCCACGCGAACATAGGGACAACATGCAAACTCCACGCAGAAATGCCAACTGACCCAGCGACCTTCTTGCTGTGAGGCGATTGTGCTATCCACTGCGCCACCGCGTCGCCCCTGAATATAAACATATCTGAAATCGTTTGTTATTTAGAGAAAAAAAGGCTCTAAATGACAATGTTATGTGTTTGTGTATACATATTTGCTTTATTCTGTATATTTTGATGACATTTCTTCCTAATTAAAATGTATTTTATAATAATGTATTTGATATAAAAGCATACACTAAGGTACACACTTTATGACAAAACAAAGTATGTAAATAAATCTAATAAAGTAAACATTGACATAAATCTACCAGTATGTGAGCTATTTGTTTGGGTTTGTTGACGAGTTAATGATAAACCTGAGCTGAGGGTCATCATCCTAATCTGTGTGTGGAAACTGGACAGTTGACTTACACTTATAAGCAAACCTCTACCCAAAGGAAATTATTTCTTAGTAAAGCAACGAATTTACAAATATTGCTCTGATGATTCGCTTCTGGCTGTATTTGTTCTTTGTGCTCGCGTGTCTCAGTTTCTGGGAGCCTGCAGAGACACGAAAAATGCGATATAAACCAACACCTCCGAAGCCAAAGGAAACCGAGACACAGAAAGCTATCGAAACACTGGCTCCAGGTCAGAACATCAACATTGATCAGGTAATTTCGACATTCTTCATGACACGGCAATCAAGTTAATTCGTTCTGGCACCCTGAATTAAATGATATTGACATTTATAGCCCTGTGGCAAGCCAGTTTAACATTTAGGTGTAGATTTCATGCTACTTGTAGCTATTTTTAAAGTCCACATGGAACGAAATTTTTACAATGTATATTTTTCTAGAGCACATTGTTAGTCTTAAAGTGAACAATTAATCCACTGGGGAAAAAACTGTTTTGGTAATTTTTTGTCAAAATATAACCATTTGCTTCCACTATTGATTGACAGTACTTATCTGGTGACATCAGTTTGAACTATACTTAGCCACGCCCCTCCAACCGTTAGAATGCTCAGTAGTCCCACTTGGTCCATGCTCCCTGAGACGCTAGCTCCACTGCCCTTGCCCTTCGTCCTTCCTCCTCCAGGTTCCGTACCTCGTCCTGGATCATGGCCCTTCTATTTTTGGACCCAGCCATTACTGGATATTGGAAGTTCCAATGGGAAGTTCGGATAATTGTACTGAGTTCAGCGAGGTGAACGAATCTTTTTTTGAGTCATTTCGTTCATTTCATTCAATTTGCCTAAAATATTATTAAAATGTTACGAGTTACTTTCAAACTCATCTACAACTACACCAAACGTTGATAACACTACAAACAAGTCAGAACTAGAATGCTATAAAAAAGAGAAAATAATCCTTTATTGTTTACCTGGTCTTTTGTCTATGATTATGTAAGCTCACCTCTTTTGACAGGTCTTCAAATTTGAGTGGTTCGTTCACATCACACACACAGTCCCATGTTAGCTTAACCAATGCACACAGTCTGAGCCGAAAAGAGCCATGATTAGGTTAGACTTTCGAGTCTTTTGTTTTTCGAGTCGTTTCTTCATCACGTGACAGCATGTAAAGAGAGATAACTCAAACCCGAGGACTCAAGAAATTAATAGATTAAATCTTTTTCTGGCTCTAAATGCATGATTGGCTTCTGTCTTTCATGTGATGACTCAAACCGCGGACTCGAGAGATGAAGGGATCACTCCCTGAGAGGACTCATTGTTCTTGAGTCATACAAAATATTCATTCAAAATGAACAAATCGCTCAAGAACAACCCATCACTAATGCTCAGAGCCATAGTCTGAAATTGCATACTTCCATACTATATAGTAACTGAAAACAGTATGCGAGCTGAGTACTGTAATATGTCCAAAATCAGTATGCAAGAAGTACCCGGATGACCGATTACCTCCGGCAAGATTCTGATTAACCCATCTGATGGACACTACTAAGGCTGGGCCCTAAAATCTAAATCTCAATTAATTGAACATTTCAACTCGATTATGATTAATGAACAATTATTTTATTAATTTATTTTGCCCTTATAGTTGACAGTTTTGTACAGTAAATATGCTCACATATTACAGGTGAAAGATTTTTGAATGAAGGGTGCATTACTTGATTACTTGAAATTTGAAGTAAAAACACACTATCTACTATCTATGAGTATTTATTGAACATCAACGTTGAACAACTGAAATTAAAACACACATTGCCTAAAATGAACTTCACTTTCTTCCAAAAAAGTGAAAACAAACAACTTATTTTCAATGTTTTTCATATTAAAAGTATAAAATAAGCAGTATCTCTTCCAAATAAAATAACTCTTGCATATCCTGTAAATAATATTTTAAACAGTGCATTTCTTGCATCTTCTGTAAAAAAATATTTTAATTAAAATAATAATTGATGTAATGGAAAATATGCAGTCTCAAGGCATCTTTGGAGCAGCTTCCAATCATCGTCAATGTAGTGTAAAGTAACACAATAGTAACAAACAGAGCGGGGTCATGTGACTCCACACGTGGTAAGGAAAGTAACTGAAAAAATTGACCTGGAAAAATTTGATTGATTATTGGTTCTGAATGTCGATTTCGATTACTTTTCGATTAATCGTCCAGCCCTAGACACTACACCACCCCATGATGCTACCTGAGAGAATTCATAAATGGAAGTGAAGCAACGCAACTGATGTGAGTAGGTCGCGTGATAATGAAAAATGTCGGATGTAGTACCTCCATTCATGCTCACATTCATAATATATAGAACTTACTTTTCTAATGGTCATGTAGTAAATTGAAATGTAGTACCTACTCAAGTAGTAGTCAATTTCGAACACGGCCAGAGAGTTGAAACAACAGAAGTCCAAAATGTTCAATCGTCACGTGATTAATGTAGACTCAAATAGTTCCAGGAAGTGCTTCGCTGTTATTTCAAATACAGGCTACGAGGTAAATGTAAAAACGGCTTGCCACAATAGGTCATTAATCTTGCCCGGTGTTGTTTCAAAATAGGGCATTTATACTTCTTCGTATGCACGCACAGTTTATGACAGAATGATTTATACATGTCTTTATGTTTTATTAAAATCTCGCTCTCTAGATGAGTGGCAAATGGTACCTGCTCACTGTGGCTTCGCGGTGTAAGAATCTCCTGGAGAGCGGCTTTAAACTGGAGAGCACGAGCGTCACATGGACCATCACTGGGGATACTGTGACTGTGAGCGCCGTGAGGAAACTGTGAGTCCTGCTTCAGCCACCAGTGGGAGCGCTTAACTCACGGCGAGATGATGATATATTTCTTTTATTGTAAACATTATAGTTCGATTTCTCCAAATATCGGCCCTTTAGTACACATTGGTTATGAGAACTAACATTTTTGTTGCTCAAAAATAAATAAATAAATAAATAAATAAATAAATAAAAATAACAAATAATATTTTAAAATAATCAATATAATATAAAAATATGATGACAAATTAAATCAAATTAGGAGTACTAAATTGCACAAGTAGACCATGAATTCTTACACAACCTCAAAAAAGTTCCCTTTGGCAACCGCTGCAGACTATCATATCATTACAGCTGATGCAAGCAAAAGCACCAGAGAGTCAAGATACAACATGCTTTGTCAGACTTATTTGACATGCCATTTTGAAATGCTTGGAAATATATCAAACACATATAACAAAAACAAATGCTAACAAAATATAAAGTAACATATATTTTAATATTATTATTTCTATAAACCATCTGCACTTATATTAATATTATTATTTGACACAATCTGATTTTTATTTAAATTAATAAAATACATATTTGATACATTATTATGTAACTATACATGATACATGCAAAACAATGTATATATTTTAGAGTTGCTTTGTCAAATTAATTATACATGGATATTATTCTTAATTATTTATATAAATATTACATTATTCCTTACGTTAGACTCTGTGCTTTTTAATTGTATTTGAAACATAAATCATTTTGTCATGATTTAAGAATTAAAATATCATTCACTGTTATACTAGAAATACACCCATACATCATGTCAGGCATATTTAGAACAAATCATTTGAGAACATATTATTGTATTGATAACATTTCACTCTATTAATTAATCATAACAACTTGATACTTTGCCACTTTTCTTTAAGACATTTAATATAATTTAACATCTAACAAGGCAACGTGGTGGCGCAGTGAGTAGCACAATCGCCAAAAAGAAAATGAATGAATGAATGAATGAATAACATCTAACAACATTAAGAATGATTATTTATTCTTTCACATTTTTTCATAGTTACAGCTCAGCCTGAATGACGATAAAGAATTTTTTTTTTTTTTTAAAGTATAACGTGTGTATAACAATATGTTTCTTTCTTTGACCCATATGCATATTCTTCATCTGTTCATTGTGCTTTTTCCAAATGTTAGCAATTTCGTGTGCTGGGAGATCAAGCAGAACTACATGAAAACAAAAACCCCTGGGCAGCTCTTCCTCAAAGGCAGGTGCAGATAAAGGCCCACCAAATCTATGGTTCTTCTTGGTTAAGAAAGATTTTTTTAACCTGGACTGTAACACACAGTATATGTACACTCTCTGAAATAATAAATCGGTTAGTCAAAACATCTATTTTTGCACTTCTCTGTACTAATCTGAAGCTTTAAAGAGCCAGTTTGGATCCAAATTTTGCACAAATGCAAACCTTTTGAAAAGGTGCAATCCCAGGGACAGCTTTTGCACCTTTATTATTGCAATAATAAATAAATGATTAAATAAATACATACATACAGTTGAAGTCAAAATTATCAGCCCTTCTTTAAAATTTGTATTCTTTTTTCAAAGTGCTATTTAACAGAGCAAGGAAATTTTCACAGTATTTCCTATATTTATTTTTCTGCTGTGGAAAGTCTTATTTCTTTTAGTTTGGCTGGAATGAAAGCAGTTAAACAAACAATAATTATATATATATATGGCCTCACGGTGGTGCAGTGGGTAGCAAGACCGCCTCACAGCAAGAAGGTCGCTGGTTCGAGCCTCGGCTGGGTCAGTTGGCATTTCTGTGTG
>CAIGQW010048855.1:0-10038 GCA_903798125.1 Danio choprae
AGGAAAACATACCATGTGCATTACAGTTTTATTACTATATGAAATAAACTTAAATAAATTTGTAGACCTATATATTTCATGGAGTTTGTATGAAAACAATCAAGTAATCTAATTATCTATGTTGTGCTTTTCTTACCAGCCTGTCGAAATCGCTCCAATTCATTGACGCAAGAAGGTCACCCCAGAGGATCTGTGGCTTGGTCAGATAAACGGCAGCGGTACAACACTAATAAATATTAATAATAAAATTACACTAATAAATATGAATGCTTGCTCATTTAATGCAATATCTCAGAAGACATGCTTCATTTAGTTTGCTAATGCTTCTTTTATTATAATCAGGCCACTTTCTCAGCTGAATCGGTATGTTCTCCACTCTGCTACGGACAGTGATGCAGACTTGGCCTCGGGCGACAGCGTTAGTCTGACTTGCTCTATCAGTGAGGACAGCCTGGCCTCCACTGTCACACCCAAGCATCAGAGCCATCCAGGTCAAGGCAGTGTTAGACGGATCAATGGTCATAGTCTACTTGGCAACGTTAACATGGATGAGGAGGACGAGCTGGTAGCCATTGCCAGGGCAGATTCCTCCAAGAATGACATTACACTGACAAACTCTGAGGATACAGAGCGACAGAGTGTTACCCCTGGTGCTAAAACAAGCATTTGGGGAAGACAAGAGGATGCATCTTCAGATTCTCGAACAGCCAGTTTCTTCCTGGAACCTCTGATGCCTGCGGTTCTTAGGCCAGCCAAAGAAAAGTCTATTAGTTTAAATAAGGAAGAAGAATCTGGAGAGGGACGGCAGAGAGGGTCAACTCGGAGAGTGGCTGGAGCAGAAAGTGCTGCTTCATCTACACGACGGAGACCTCCACAAACTATTAACCGAACCTTTACACCCAACACGAGCTCTGAGTTTGAGACCACTATTGAGCCTAAATGCAGTGAATTTGTGCCTCCAGCCCCTGGGCAAATGCAAGCTTTCAAACCATTGGTGACAAGTAGCGTTGAGCTGTCTTCTGCCGAGCGGTCACCTGGGTTTTACCTTCATTCTTCGGTCACTGAGGAAAAGAGGCCTGTCCAAGCGTGGGACGTCCTTCCAGGGACATCTGATATAGAGACAGTGGAGACTATTGAAGAGCAGGATGCAGAACTCACCAAAGAGCTCCACCCAGACAAGAAGCAGCTTTTTGAGGAGGAAGTAGAGTCTGCCAAACTGCGGGAGGACATGAATGTGAAGGAGCATGAGGATAAGGATGGTGGGAGCAGGTGCTCTAGCCCTGGCCAGCAGTCCCAGGTCAGCAGTGTAGCTAGTGGGAGTATACGAATGACAAGCTTTGCAGAACGAAAAATGCAGAAGTTTGGAAGCAATCAAGATATCCGGTCGAGCACAAGCAGCTCACAGCGGACTACACCAGACGGCTCAGAGAGTTGCCCCCTTCCTCTGACCTCCTGGAGGATGAAGAGAGACCAGAGTCCCACACCACAGAACAAGGACAATGTCAACATGCTGGCATCCGAACTTGTTCAACTCCACATGCAACTTGAAGAAAAGAGACGTGCAATTGAATCCCAAAAGAAGAAGATGGAAATCTTGACAGCAAGACAGCGGCTTAAGCTTGGGAAAGCAGCCTTCCTGCACATAGTCAAGAAAGGCAAGAGTGACACTCTCCCTCAGCCTACCAAGTCTGAGTTCTACTTGAAAGAGGGCCAAAAACTCAATGAAGAGAAGGAGGTGTCATCAAAAGACGATACCTGTGTTGATGCTTTGAGAGACCGGTCAAAAGAGGCTGAGGAGCCAGAGAAGGCATCTCTTGAGTGGGCAGGTGGGGGGACTGTGTCTTCTAGTCCCTTGGATGTGGATGAGGAGGTAGATCTTAATGAATGCAACCGCTCCATTGAGTTGCTAAATGAGGCCATAGGAAGCATTCAGCAACAGATGATGCAGCTTTCACTTCAGCAGGAAATGCTCATGAAGCAGAATCTTCAGTCTCCATCAAGTGCTGCTTCACCACTTGCCAATGACCAGAGTAACACATCTGAACCAAGGGTCAGAGCTTCTATACATTTTGTTGAACCAAGTGGCAGCCCTGTTGTGCGAAAGCCACCCAAGCTAAGTTCAGCACGGCCACGCTCTAAACCTTCAGAGCTGTTGCTAGTTAAGGAGCACGGTAAAGGTCAGAAGAGCTCCACTCCTACACCTACTGATAGCCCTTCTGCAAGGTCGGTTCAAGGGGGCAGGACCCCCAAAGCAGAGTCTCAGGACTTTGTGCAAAGCTCTGTAAGATCGGACTCATTCAACAAAGATAAAGGGAATCACAAAGGCACTACATTCCACCTTAATGATGAAGCTAACATGAGGATGGTCTCAAGGGAACCAAGTTCTGTGGCTCTTGGAGTCACTTTTGAAGAATCCATGTCCTTGAGGGATGCTGAGGCTACTTTTGATGATGGGACAGCAAGGGATAACGTCTCCTCAGAGGATATTTCTAAAGGAAAAGTCAATCTTATTGAAGTAGACTTGTCTGATTTGGCTGCCACTACAGATGAAGAAAGCACCAATGCATTGGATGTCACCGCTGATGGAAGTGATGGGGAAAAGAAGTCTGGCATGGGCTTCTTTTTTAAGGTAAAGATAATCTAATCTATTATTTTGGCAAAGTATTTATATTATGCACTATTTATTTTTTGATACAGTTTGGATCCCACTAAGCATCACTCTGGCCACTCTCTAGAGGTCTTATTACACCTTGACAATTTCCTAGAATGCTATGTTTTTGCCTGCAGGATGAGCAAAAAGCAGAGGATGAATTGGCCAAAAAGCGAGCTGCATTTCTCCTGAAACAACAGAGGAAGGCAGAGGAGGCTCGACTCCGTAAGCAGCAACTGGAGGCTGAGAGTGAGCAGAAAAGAGATGAAACCAGGTAATGGCTGAAATCTGGTCCTTTAGGAATATGAAAATGAAAAAAAAATTAGGAGTTGAATTGTCTGCTTGAATTGTCTATTGTTTCCCAATATCAGGAGGAAAGCTGAAGAGGAAAGAATCAGAAAAGAGGAGGAGAAGGCCAGGAGAGAGTTGATAAAGCAAGAGTACCTTAGGAGGAAACAGCTAGAGCTGTGTGAGGAGCAAGAACAGCCCCAGCCCAAACCCAAGACCAAGCCCAAAAAACAAAGGCTGAAGTCGGTCGTGAAGGAGGAACCCTTGATTGATCCTCTTCCCAAGTGCCCTGCTGCCAGTAATTGTTGAATTTGTGCCTTCTGCTTTTTATACAACAATATAAAGCAACAACAAAAACCATTGACTGCACTTTAACTGACCTAATGAAACTCTGTCCCTCACCAGATGATAATCTCATCAGTGCCCAGTCTGGCTCTAGTCTATCACTGGCTTCTGTGGCCACCACTGAACCAGACAGTGTCAACTCAGGAGGGGCGGGATCTCAGCGGTAAGTCCTTCCACATGTGCGACAGAGTGTGCAAATGCTTGCATGCATTTCATTAATTTCTTTCAGAATCAATCGACTGTTCAGACTGTGACCTCCAAAGCACTTTAATGTTGCTGTTTGTTTGTTTCCATGAACAGAGGGGAATCAGTCGAGTCATTTCCAGGCCTCAGTCGCAATTCCAGTCGGACTACAGAGAGAGACTGGGACAACGGCTCCACCGCGTCTTCCATTACATCAACATCCATGGCAGAATACACGGGTGAGTTTTCACTTCAATAGTTGTTTTGATGCTCAGAAACTCTGGGTACCACATGCTGGAGTATTAATTTATTTAAACCGCTTTAGATGCGCCACAACAACACCCTGTGTTAAAAATAGCATGCTGATGTGATCTCGGTCATGCATCAGTCAATATGTTTGTCTGTGTGCTTGAGTACATAAGCACTTATGCATTTCTTTTTTCTTCAGGCAGTCATTAGTGAACAAGTAAGCCTGTAGTCTCCTTCTGTTTTGCTCTTGAATTGATAACTTCTACATTTAACATGGGAAAAGTGCATTTTTTTGTCTTATGTCTTGAGTGTGCAGAATAAATGGTGTTGATTTGTGCTTTTGTTTATTTTGGTGGTAATTTTGCCTGAATCCCCAATTAATTTATAATCGTGTTTGGGGTAAATTATTTTGAGTAATGTTAATGGAAGTGGTGTTACTGCAAGAAACCTTTAGACCATGTAAGGAAGGGGATTGTTTAGAGGCTGAATAAAACAATTTGGGTCATTTGTTAGGTGTCAGTGATGGATGAGCTAGTTTAATTTTAAATCATTAAGACTGAAGCTCCAGTACACAACCATAAGAGCTGTGTAGGAACACCCTGTCCTAACCAGGTGAAACCACAAACTAATGATACATCCACATTTAAAAAATGTAATAACCTTTTTGTTTTTTATTTTGTTTTGTCCCAACCAATCTTGATAATAAAAAGGGATTTACTGGTCTATCTATTCAACAATTTGTAGACTTGCTGTCATCATTTTACTCACATCATTTTATTTAAAATATCCTTTATGCTCTGATGAATTTTTTCCTCCTGTCATGTTAAGTTTTAATTTTCACTATGAGGAGAAAAAGTATTATAAAGCTGCGTATATAATACTTTTATTCTAATTTACATTTGATCATATCAGCGGCTTTCATGGTCTGTTGTAGAGATGCACAGATCGACTATCCATATTTTATTTCCATTTGTTTTGTTTTAATTCAGCCGTTCTGCTCTGTACTTGTGTAAAAAATGCACTGCAATGATTTTAATACCACAAAGTTTGTAAATGGAGAGTTAACAAAGGCAAGAGATGTAGGGGAGTGGGACAGAGAAAAAACTGTATAAAGATAATAAATGGCCTTATAGGATATCTATACTTTAAGTACAGGACTATAAAAGCCAGAACAGAAAGACTGAGAAATAGTACATATCCCAGGGCTGTTGCATGAATGAATGAATGAATGAACATTAAATTGGATGCCCTTCTGGCCAACAGTTAGCTTTTCTGTACTTGAAAGCTGCTAAAAATGCACTTGCCACTTTCTATGCGTTTGTTTGTTTGTTTGTTTGTTTGTTCTTGCAACTATTTATTGTCGCTGTAGGACCCAAACTTTTCAAGGAACCAAGTGCGAAGTCCAACAAGCCGATAATCCACAACGCCATCTCTCATTGCTGCTTAGCAGGAAAAGTCAACGAATCGCAGAAGAACTCTATTCTGGAGGTCTGTGACTTCACAGATTTATCATGAAGGTTAATTTACAATAATAAATCTTGACTTTGGCGAAAAAATAAATGAAATGATTGTGTCTTATTTGACCGGCAGGAGCTGGAGAAGTGTGAATCCAACCACTTGATGATTCTCTTCCGGGACAGCGGCTGCCAATTCAGAGCCCTTTACTCGTACTTCCCTGACACAGAGGAGATCCACAAGCTCACCGGCACCGGGCCCAAGAGCATCACTAAAAAGATGATCGACAAACTCTATAAGTACAGCTCGGACCGCAAGCAGTTCACTGTAATCCCCGCCAAGACTGTATCTGTGAGTGTAGATGCGCTGACTATCCATAACCACCTGTGGCAAGCTAAAAGACCCGCGGGGCCCAAAAAGAGCGCAAAGTGAAGTCAGATGACACTATTTTTTTCCCCATCGAGGTCAGTAATCACTTTGGATGGAAGAGGTTCGCTGGACAAACTAACAGGCATGAGTTATCATGCGCTTCATTTTGAATGTGTTTTGGGTTGAAGTAGTACCCACAATTCTGTGGTCTTTTTCCATGATTCATTCTTTTGTTACTTGAAGTATTTATTAGTTTGGCACTGATTAGCTCGTTTAAACGAAGCGCTTCCCCCATGATTGTTTGAATCGCCTTTTTTTTTTTTTTTTTTTACTATTATCTGCTTAACGTCTTTCAAAACATGTCTGCTGCCTCCGAGGACTGCCGGAACTCAAGTTAATGTACACAATTTAGCTGACTTGCCTCTCAACCAAACTTTTTTGCCTCCAAAAACATGCTGCTCCTTTGTTGTCGCCGGGGTAATCCCGAGTCTGCATACTTTTGGCCTTCATGCATTGTGGTACTATGTCTGTTTATTCTGCTCTTTCAAAAAAGCGCCTCTGTTTTAGCCTCCCCCTCGACGGTCTTTTTTCGATTGGGAATCAAAACAGACCTTGATAAGTGTCAGATGCAGTTTACTTCTCTTCTCGTTCTCGGTAGCAGCCTCTTCCACTGGACAGTCTGTACTATGGTGCACTTATGATCATGTTTTAGTGCTTTTATTATCATGCAATGTAACCATGTTGATGTTGGCACTGGAGCTTTTTTTATTTTTTTTCCCTCATGCAGAAGAGCAGCATGCTCTGTTATGAAGAGTGTCGCTGTAAACGATTTGAATGACAGTATTTAATATATTCACAATCGGTTACTTCCCTTGCAGTCGCTGTCTAATTATTTACCAAGGTTGAAAACATTCCTCAGCGAAACAAGTCAACACTGCCGACGTCCTTTTGCGTGTAGATGTTCGAGAAAACACTCACAGAAGCCTCGTGTCTGGTGTCAAGATCAATCGAGTGTTGCACATGCACTTTATTTTTTTGCTCATGACGGTGTAGAGGTTTAAAGGGCTTAACGAAACCGTTTTTACTCCTAAAGCTACAGTAGATGTGAAGGTACTCTGGTAGACACTGAGAAATGGCTCATAAACACTATTAACACCGCAAAAGAGCACACTGACAGCCCCTTATGTCTCTTAAAACTACTGTTTCCAAACAGTAGGTGTTAGAATTGTCTGTACACCACTGCGTTGTTTCATTTTAAATTGCATTATTTTGTATATTGTGTGTTTTTATATATTAACTAAAAGATTGTATTGATGTTGATCACCTTTTCTTTTTCTTTTTAAACACTACTATTCATTTGTTTTTTGCTTCCTTTATCATACCATTATTTATTTTAAGTAAGACTCTGAGAATTAATAAATATTTCAAGTCAATAAATTCATTCTCATTCTTTAGTTTTTTTGTTCTGATTATTGACATTCTCATCTTTCTTCCACTTTATTTTCTTGCATATTACATGAAGTGAGTTTTGCCTTGTGGATGAACACTGAATGTTTATGCTAGCGAAGGATAAGGTTAATTTAGTCGTGATGGCCGTCCCGACTTCTGCCACCTGGAGAATCACAGGCCGTGAACGCTGTATCCTTGACAGTCCACTAAAGACACATTTGTATCCTGGAAACGTTCTGTTTATCCTCAGCGGGGGGCTCTACAGGTCTGATATTCAGTGGATGGATGGACATTAGACAGCAACTCTGAAGACATTGTTATTTGATGTTTTTCAAATATGCATGGTGAGTATTATTACATTTGATGTTGGCTTCAGAAGCAAATCGATTTAAACCAATGTTTCCTTTTCTGCCTAGTTCTCCTCATTTTTGTGGCGTTTCAGTGCATACGTGAGGCATGGTCTCAGTCCTGTATATACACCGATACGGACTATGTGTGCAAGGAGATCCCAGAAGGTAGGACGTTAGATTAGGATATATCATCAAAATAAAAAGGAACAAAAACATTATGAGATTAAAACCTCTGCTCAGCAAGAATTGATTGAACCAAGTTGAACGATTGTATTTTTGTCAAAGTTGAAAATGTCACTTAAAGTAACGTATGGAACAGCACTTTAATGCCATTGTATGACCTACTATAAGATGCAAGAAGGGATAGTTCTCCCAAATCAAATTACATTCTGACATCAAAAATACATTTTGAAGAATGTTTGAAGCATCCATGGTATGTTTTTTTCAACCATGTATGTCAGTGACTTTTGGTTTCCAGCTTATTTTGTGTTCAACAGAACAAAGAAATTGAAACATGTTTGGAACTACTTATAAATAAATGCAAATTATTAGGGGATCTAAAATCCCTTCACACAACAATCCCTGTTCAGGGTTCCCACAAGTCATGGAATTTCTGAAATATCATGGAAATTTAGGTCTGTTCCAGATATTGAAAGTCTTAAAAAAATAAATAATCCAATAATCAAAATGTCATTTCTTTTCCGATACTGCATTTTTATATTGCACTGTTTCATGCATATTGTTATGATTAGGCTATTTTTTTTAGCTTTATTTTATTCCTTTCATGCTCATTAACTGGCAGTCACTGGAGTAAAATGCAGACACTAGAGTACTGTTAACTAAGGCAAACGCATCAGGATAATATAAATTATAAGAGCTTCAAAATGACCATTTCCCTTGGTGTAAATGACAAAGTAAATGACAGAAAAACTAAATGTAAAGTTTGTAAAACTGCTATTGGGCTGTCAAATATGGCAAAGGGAGCACAGCTACGCAAACAGTACCTCAGATGTTTTTTTCAAAATTTGTTAATGTTACGCAAAATGATATTTAAATGTTTTGTTTTTGTATGTGTTATATTAACATATTATTAAATAACACAACAGTGGCCTGTTTTTCTGTTCATTTTAGCTGTTTAGTCAGAGAATGTGTTATTTGGCTTAGTGGGAACCCTGTTTGTTATTAGCTTGTATCTACTAAAGCTAGAAACATACAGGACTGATTATATAACACTGTAAGTAAACATTCCCCAATAAATGTATGGACATTTCCTTTCATTTGTGGGCATTTCCGGGGGAAGAATTTAATCGTAATTAAAAATTCAGGTAAAACACCTGTGAAAACCAGTACAGAAAATGAATTCATAAGAGCACAACACACTGCTTTATTGTTGCAGAATTATCTTAGTATAGACAATTATCTTAGTCTAGCATATTAACTTCTAATACAGTGCTTGAAACTAGTGTTTCCGTCTTATGACTGGAATACATTAAATCTATTAGTTCAGAAGTGTGTAGTGTGTTTGGGGCCAGTCAATTTGAGTAATCCATTTTTGTAATGTATTTTTTTAAAGATTGCTAGATTTTTAATTGAGTATTTTTTGTGTTCCTCAGTGGCCATTTTTAAAAGTCACCGATGAGTAAATTCTTCTTAGACAAAATATTCCTTTAACACACTAATGCATTTCTTTCACTCTCTCTCTCTCTTAGATTATCCTCCTGACTTGACTTCTGTGATTTTCTTTACGAGTGGTATTGGAGAAATCAGTCTGTCTGTGTTTAACAGCACAACTCTGTCCTCTGTAAATAGCCTGACCATGGCAAGCCAAGGTATTGCAGCCATTAAGCCACAATCCTTTGACAAGTTTCAAAACCTCAAAACTCTGAATCTGCATAAAAATGATCTTGCCCAAGTCTCATCAGACTGGTTCAGCCATCAGGTTCCACTTGAGACCCTCAGATTGTCGAATAATAAAATCACTTCACTGGATCAGGATTCTCTTGGTGGACTGTCAAACCTGCTCATGCTGAACTTGTCACAGAACCAGATTCACGTTATAACCACCAGCAGTTTTCTTTCTCTTGGTAAACTGAGGCAGTTAGACCTGTCCAACAATAATCTGACACGTTTGAGTGTGGATGTGTTTTTTTCACTTAATGGAACCAAGATCCATTTGGATGGAAATCCCTGGGACTGCTCCTGCTCAGTGAAGGACTTTGCCAAATATCTGAGAGGTAGACATTCATTTCCAGATCAGTATTTTGTGCTGAAATAAAATTTCGTACAACATTACAATAAGCACAGAAAATGGAGATCTTGCCCTCAATGTCATTTGAAATCATTTTATTTACTGTGGACACCAGAGAATAAATTGTAATACGTTTTTGAATATAAAAATCACCCAAATATAGAAACTCATTCGTTTTAATAAGTAAAGTGTTTAAGTTAAAGATTCTAGTCATGAAAGAGCAGAACGGCCTCATGTTTATTGTGCTGAATAGGTTTTAATATCAATAAAATGAATACAATATTTAATATCATTTATTATTTTACATTTTTATTCATTAATATTTTTAAATATATTTTGTAAATATTTGTTGTTGAAACCGTGTAACACACACACACACACACACACACACACACACACACACACACACACACACATATATATATATATATATATATATATATATATATATA
>CAIGQW010048858.1:0-16703 GCA_903798125.1 Danio choprae
TAACATGTTTCCTACGTGAACAATTATAAAACTTAATGTAATTACCTTTCGTACACTGTGCAAAGACCTGGAGAGGAAGCAGCTGTCTTCTCAAGTGATTTCCTGTACAATAAAAACATCATTATTTCAATGAGCTGTGTTTAAATGCTTGTCATTTTAGTCTTTTCTCAGTTAGCAAATATAAAGAAATAGTTGGGAAAAAACATCTTTTGTGCTGTGGAAAAGAACAAAAAAGGTAAATTGCATTATAGCAACATCAGTGTGAGTAAACGATGGCATAATTTAATTTTGGATGAGTTATCCCTTCAACAAGACACTTCCAATACATTTAATTAAGCACAACCATTGAGCTCAAAATTAGCATAAAATTAAAGGAGTGAAAAAAAGAATATTGAAACATCATTTTCCAAAAGCATAAACATAAAAAAGCTAAATTAAAAACACACATTACAAATTGTGTCCGTTTTAAATTCATAAATAACAATATAGGAAATTTCAATAATATTTGGAACACTGAACTAAGAAATGTGCTTAGTTTCCATAAATCTGATAAACAATACATTTTCATTTAGTGTAGTAATAAATGAGTTTTGTTACACACCATTTTCCTGATAAATTGGTTGATCTAGTGCGCCGCCTCGTGGTCAAACAATGCTTTAAAAATGGTCTACCGCCGAGACGTTAATGATTGCTAGGATGTTTTAAAATCTCTGATATAAACAGCAGTTTTAAACGTTTAATACATTAGGATTAATAGGTTCTGCTTCGATTGCGCGAAATCACACAATGCTTCTAACCTATGCAGCATAAGTTAGTGTGGAATGGCAGCAGTTACGTTATATAAAGAATATACTGTACTGTCTTGAGGGCATGGAAAAGTATTTCAACCTTATTAAGTAGCCCTTGTTGTTCATTTCAAAACAGACAACAGCTTACATATTCAAAAATAACTAGTTATGCAAGAAATGTATAAAAATGAAACAACCCACCTTCTACCTGTCGATGGCATGGCAATCTGGAGCAGAAACTGTCGATGAAACATAATATTACGATTTTTTTAATAACCAAGTTGACTTAATTTGTAAATTTGACTTCAAATGTGAAACGTAATGTTTGACAATTACTACATGTGTAACACATGTGAATATGCTAACGTTATTTCACGTGTTGCGAGTCGACCTCGTTACAAATAATTACTTATTACCGAATTTTTTTACTTGACATGGCCGTCATTAAGTGAGTAGATTAACGTTATGCAATGTAACTAACTAGTTTAACAAATACTGACCTTCAAATGACTTTAGATGTACGGACAGGTGTCGTCGGTTGAATGGCCGTTAGAAGCGTGCATGCTAAAAGAAAAGTGCGTCACAAGCGGCACCGAGCCGAATTCTGAGTGTTTCCACACAGGTGTCCTGAACACCACCGCCCCCTCTGACCGGGAAGACAAATAACGTGCCCTCAAGTTTTATGTATTTATTGATAAAACATAATCGCAATGATGCGGCCTCACAATATTTACATTTAGACACTTTTCATGTACTAGATTTTGTTTATTTATTTCTGGAAAAGGGTCTCACGGTGGCGCAGTGCATAGCATGTTCGCCTCACAACAAGAAGGTTGCTGGTTTGAGCCTCGGCTGGGTCAGTTGGCGTTTCTGTGTGGAGTTTGCATGTTCTTCCCTTGTTGGCGTGGGTTTCCTTCGGGTGCTCTGGTTTCCCCCAGAGACATGCGGTATAGGTGAATTGGGTAGGCTAAATTGTCCATAGTGTGAGTGTGTGGATGTTTCCCAGTGATGGGTTGCAGCTGGAAGGGCATCCACTGCGTAAAACATATGCTGGAAAAGTTGGTGGTTCATTCCGCTGTGGCGACCCCAGATTAATAAAGGGACTAAGCCAAAATGAATGAATTTCTGGAAAATCATTAAAAGTCACTGTGACTTAAGTGGTTACTTTAATTTCAGTTTTCAATCAATTTTAATTCATTTAATCCTCTAGTGCACAATCAGGAAGACTTATTTTGTATTTTAAGATTATTTGTCTAATCTCAGACATTTAAGTGTTGGATGCTTGAGATATGAAATTTGAGAAATATGAGACATCAAAACGTACTACATCTGACTGAGGTGTTCATGGCTGATTTTATAACACTGATATAAACAGCAGTTTAAACATAAGGATTTTATCCCAGAGCTTTAATAAGTAGGCTATATAGCATCAGGAAAGAGTATGCTTGAGATATGAAATATGAGACGTGATGAGAGGAGAGAACAAAGAAAAATCAAGGTGAAGCTCAGCTGTGAATAGAATATATTTGTTTTTATTGTCCACCTTTTTTCGTAATATTTCACTTTTGTCAAACTATGCAAAACACAGTTAATAATAATTTTTAATTTCTCGCCCTTATGTCTTTTCCATCCCCTGACACCGTCATTCATCTTCAGAACACAAAGATATTTTAGATTAAATCGGAGAGCTCTCTCATCCTCCATAGACAGCAATAGTCACTCAGCAATATGTTCATTGTGCAGGTTTAGGCCCTTATTTACTGAAAGAATTGGTATTAACTATATAGTAACTTGTATCTACTATCTAGCAACTTCTCGATATTGGTACATCCCTAAAATAAATCGGGCTCAGAAATGTTCATATCAGGATTTGTATTTAACTTCCTATATAATAGGTAATCAGAACCAACGTCTCTTTCAAGAAAGTCTGCTCACTAGGTAGCCATATTAGCAATGCTTATCTAAGTCTCCACCATAGCATTTTTTGATCTGCAGAAAATCGAGCACTGTTCTAAAAATGCTCAGCTGTGAGTGCTTCTCCAGCTGTCAAAGCCAAAGCTGAGTGCTCAGGGTAAAACACACATACTCAGTGCCTGGCTGAACAGCGGGTGTTTTAAAAAATGTGGCGCTTACATTGCAGCGCCATTCTGCAGCGCAAAAATGCTTTGGTTGATATACACACATTAAATGACTGGGGGAATGCAGCAATCTCCAAAACTGCTCACATAACTCGCAATTGTATTACATTTAAAATCAGCAACAAAATTTTGTTAAGCTCCAATTAAGTTTAAAACATGTTAATTCCAACACTCTTCTGATGAGAGTAAACAGCCTATTATTTGTCTATACTAGCCCAAATTATCATATCAATAGCAATACAGTATAACGCGTTTCCCAAAACCTCTATAAGCGATCAAAAGTGGACAAGCTCAAAACATTTCAGACTTACATGTGTATTTAGCTGCATCAATATATGAGCAGATCGACAAACACATTTCTTAAAACCAGAATAAACAGGGCCCAATGTGTCATTCTGTAAACAAGTGGCCTTACAGTTACATTCTAACTGTTTAGTTTATGATTCGATGAACTCAAATAGTCACACTGTTCTCGATGTAGTCTGGAGACAAGTAAGGATATGGCAACTCCAGCTGGTTGTTCCTGTCTGCAATGTCTTTCGCTATGATCTTCAGCTCTTTCTGGACGTCCTCCACAAGCTTGGCCATTGCACCACTGTGGAAGTACCACTCATTATAACGGCACAAGGGAACCTGAAGAAAAAGCAATGAATATGTAAACAATCCCATTTGCATCCTATGGTAAATATACACCCTGGAGGCCTTCACATAAAAAATAAATACAGTAGTGCATTTTAACCATACTACAAAAGTGTTTTAAACTGTATTTATTCTATGGTTGTTGAAATTCCTGTATCTGATTGGCCAGAAGGTAAAATCGGCAATAAAATCAGTTAATGCACAGGTGGTTCCAGTAATTTTTGATCATAGTTCGAAAAAAAAAGTGCTTCCCTCAAACATTAGCACTCAGGGAGCTAATGTTGATAAACCAACTCACAAATATGCTCAAAAATATTTACAAAGAGATAGCTAATACATGTTACTATAAGCTATTATATATGCCAGTGTTATTTACATGCACACACACAATCTCTATCAGTCTGTCCGTGACTGATTCAAAGCGGGAACTAGGAGATCTAATGTGTCATAACCTATAAAATCTCAAATATTGCACTGCAAGGAGAAATACTAGTTTTAACTTGTCTATAACTTGGCAAATGAACACAGAATAAGCAGCATAACCAATGGTTGTTGTGCGTTAAAGGGCACCTATTTTACCCCTTTTTCAAGATTTAATGTAAGTCTTTTGTGTCTCCAGAATGTGTCTGCAAAGTTTCAGTTCAAAAAACCCATCAGATTATTTGTTATACCTTTCAGAATATTGGATTTTCTGCTCTGAAGAACAATGTAGCTGTTTTTGTTGCCTGTGCCTTTAATGCTAGTTCTCCCCGCCCACCGTTCCCATGTGCCTGTCAGAGTGTGCCTCCAGTGTCCACCTCGGCTGCGTCAGATAACAGACAGACATGAAGGAAGCAGATCTCATGTTTCTAATGTTTGTGAGAAATAATACAGAAAGAACTTTACTAATAATTATTTGATGTATTTGTTGTGGAGTTAATTCAAGCCTTTCTGCGATGAGTCACACACAATGTCGTTACAATGTTCACGCACATACACACGCAGCAGAGACACATACACACAGCGGACACACACACACACACACATCGTGCACGTTTAACTTTGCACTGTTTTTGCATGCAAATGTGACAGGATAAACGTTAGTATGCACTGCTGTATGGATATCTGTTATGTTAATGTACAAAATAAACCTGATTTAACGTCCACAAACCGGGATTGAAGAGTCTTCTTTTATAATTGTACTGACATGCCGCTGTGGTGATAAAGTAAAGCTGAAGTAAATCGCTGTAATTAATTACAAACATGCAATGTTTTAAACTTGTAAACGTCAGAAATTTAAAAAAAAGAGACTTATTGTCTTTATATCACCCCAATATGACTGTGGACACAGTATACCTACACACAGTCCTTTCCAACAGCTTACAAAAGATGATTTTCATCATAGGTGCCCTTTAAAGGATCCAACCACCCTTGGTTTGCCTCTACATCTTGCCTCTTAACACTTTGCTAATGAATGCAATGGTTAACTGATAAATACTAAATTATAATAAACACTGCAGTATACTATAGATTTTACTACAGTAAACTGTGGTGTATTGTGGTGTAATATACCTGTAGAAAACTTTGTGCTTTGGGTCATTTGTTTATATTACTACATTTGTTGTATTACCACAGCAACAACAGAATTACCACAACAGATAAAATCCAAGTACTTTACTATAGTATGATTCAAAATCTTTATCGCATTTACTATACATCCCTATAGCTTTTTTTGCGTGTGGATACTCACAAAGTCAATAGCAGGCTGTGACAGAAGAGACAGGACACTAAGGACGTGACAGGAGGAGTTGACCTCTGGAAGGAAGGACAAAAGATCCTCCTCAGACACTGAGCCTTTGGTTTGAGACAGGGGACGAGACATGGCCGCTGGAGTGTTTGGTATGCAAAGGTTAAAATCCAGCTGGGGAGAAAAAAGGGTTTGGTGAATCTGAAAATATGCTTCTGTTTTTGACTATGTATTAATAACTGAAGATACCTGAGAGAAGTTCACGGCTGAATGAAGTGCTGAGCTGGAGAAGATCACCATCGTAACAAACTTGCACATTTCAGCTGTGGTCTGAAAGGACTGTGGGACTCCTGGAGAGCATGACATGAAGATTATTATGTGCATTTTTCATCTCTGTGAATAATAAATGAAGTAGATATGAGGGTTTTATGGGTCAATGGCATGCAAGATTGTCCACGATAATGAAAAGGAAAATCTTATCTTCCATGACTAGCATAATCAAGCATACAACCGAAACAAAATCAAATATTTTCTGAATAACTCTGAATATTTTATTTTAGCGTACTACTGTAGCTCTTATTAATGGTTAAAATTACTTTTTTAATCCTTAATTTTTTATGAATGAACACGTTCCTTGGTTAAAATAAAATTTTAAAAAGCCTCAGAATACAGATATGAATAAAACTGTAAAGTCTGATTAATGCAAGTGCTGCTGAACTGGAAAAGTATGTTTCAGTGCAGGTGGAAAAAAATTGAGAAAGCAAACTTTAAATATAAGCATTGAAATTGAAATCGACAGACACAGGTTGATTAAAAACTAAATAAACATTTAAAAGTGTTTTCTGGATGTTTTCTAGCAATAAGAACAACAACAAAAAAGAAAATTGCCTTCAAGGGATAGTTCAACCCAAACAGAAAATTACTTGTTCCAAACCTGTTTAACTTTCTTTTTTCTGTTGAACACAAAAGATGACATTTTGAAGAAAGATTGAAACCGGTAACCACAGACTTTCATAATATTTGTTTTTCCTACTATGGATGGCAATGTTTATTGATTTTTCAGCTTCCTTTAGAATATCTTATTTTGTGATCAGCAGAATATTGAAACTCTTTCGGAAGAGTTTCGGAACCACTCCAGGGTGAGTAAACAGTGTGCAAATATACATTTATTGGTGAACTAACCCTTTACGACACTGCATATAGGCATGGCACTTCTATGAATTTTCACATCATTAAATAGATAGTACAAGCAAGTGTCATGTTATTGACTCTTATACATAAGAACAAAATGTGTGACAGATCTTTTTAGGGCACCTATGTGAGCGAGGCCAATGAAACCCTCCCTGAAGATCTCTCCAATCCAATTCTGCAGCTCACAGTCACTCTGGATGTCTTCATCGCTGCAGTAATACAAGTGAGTCCAGCCTGCAACAAACCTGAACAGCAAAGTTCATGTGACCACTTCAAAGCTCAAGATCCCAATTCATACATTGTGGATCAAGTACCTGTGTAAAGCATCCCAGACTCTGAGAGCATCTTGAGCATAATAACAGAGCGGCAGAGCATCCAGTCCTCGCTCTTTAACATCGTCTGGCACACACAGAGAGCTGTAGCGCAGACGCTGTGTCGCTCGAGTAAAAAGCTGTGGTATTGCCTCCAGACCGCAGGCTACTGACTAGAGACAACAAACAGAAAGAATATGAAATTAAATGCAAATGATTTTCTTTCACGGAGTAAACGGAGAAGCATAAACTCACCAACCTTGTCAAAAACGCCATTTGCGGCTAGAAGAGTCGCTCTAGCCTGAATGTTAATCTGAAGAGTGCTGCGGATATGAGGCATTAGGAGCTGCAACACAGCAACAACAACAAAAATAAGATTTATTTGTTTATAATGTTAAGGAATTTAAAAATATAATAAAACCTTTACTGTCATTGTAAAAAATTAAATACAAACCCCAGGTGTACAAATAGTATGTGCAAACACTGCAAGGTAATAAATACAAGACAAGATACCATACCATAGTTAATCTCCTGTTTGAAGAACATATTATAAATGAATAGAGGTAACAGTTGCATAGGTTATATTAAAAAATACTGCACAAATAGATTGTTTAGGCTAGTATTGCACATTTTACCATACAAGAAAAAAAAAATCACGTAACACAAATTAGTACACAAAAAAAGGTTTAAAAAGTTAGAGCACAGAATATTTTATGAAGATTTTTTAAAATAATGTCTCTAATTATTTTAGGATTATATGGAAAGCCATTTTTTCCCTATAAAAAGTTTTTATCTCATAACTACTGTTTTGTACGACAAATAGAAGGCACCTGTTTGTATGCCTCTTTGTTCTGTTCACCAGACTTCAGTTCCCAGAACCCTCTGCTCCCCTTATTTACATATTGTGTTTAGCTGTGTGTTCCACATATAAGCCCCTTGTGTTTGGTCTTTCACTTTGTCTGGATTTTACATAGCAATTATTATCATTTTTGTTTTCTTTTTTTTCCATTCCCTGCCCATCTAAAGTATCTTTCAAGTTTTGTTTTGATTTTGCTTTTATCAAAGTTTGGTATTGTAATTAGCAACTGTACTATAATGTTATCTCTCTGGTGAAAGTTACATGATGTATTGTAGTGATGTTGTCTTGTGCCCATTCATGCTTTAAGGAGACAATTTTCAGGGTGGTAATTCAATGCTATCAGGCTAACGTTAGCATTTTCCAAGATTTCCTAAAGCACCTTTAATAGTGGGAATTGGTACTTAAACTAAAGTGTTAGCGCTTTTTTATTCTAGTGTTTTCCTGGCCTTGAGTTTGTTGAAAACACATTTTTAACACAGCATTAAAAATAAGCTGGAAAATAATGAACGATGATGAAATCACTAGTTTGTACCTGATGTAGAGGATGAATCTCCGGCAGCTGTCTGAGCGTGGCCGTACAGAACACTTCTCCTAAAAGGTGAGTTCGAAAGAAATGCGAAAGTAGCTGATGAATCTGGAAATCTGAATTACGGACCCACATCTTCGCTAACAACCAGTCTGGTGGGGAATCAGATGGCAAGAAAACAGGGTTCTGTGGACCAGGAACCTGCTGAAGCTGAAATATTAAGATTTTCACTTTCACATAGCCATTAAAATTCAGTCAAAAGAGATTTTTGTGCTGACTAAAACCATGCTTACTTGTATAGCGATGGGTTTTAATTCGCCATGTTGGTTGTAATGCAGCAGACACAAAGGAGCAGACAAGTAAGTCTGTTTGCCATTGACGATGTTAGCAGGCAGCTGATCTAGCACTTCATAATCCAGAAGATACACACGTCCTTTCTGTACAAAATAGTTACAAATATTGACTACGTTACAAAATGATAAATGCAAAACATAAATCCACACAAGCACACCTCCATCTCCTGATCCAATGATGAGCCCTCTGGCAAAAAAGATTTGAGCATTTCTGAAGTGACTGAAAAGTTAGATGGCAGAGTGTGGATCTGTCTGACACACAGAGGATTGCATCCATTAAGGCACTGATATCCAAAGAATGCATCCTCTTGCCAGTGAGCCTGAACGTATTCTGTGAGAAAAATCAGGGGAAAATTGTTTGTGAAGTATTTATAAGTATATAAAATATATTTACCATTTATTTATAAATTTATATTTATATTTAAAGACCACTTTATTAGGTACAGCTGTTCATTTATAATGATTAACCCAATCATAATTTATTATTAACCCAAAAGTCCAATCAGCTAATCACATGGGAGCATGAAGTGTTTCAGAAATTCCAGATCTACTGGGATTTTCACACACAACCATCTCTAGAGTGTATAGAGTTTGGTCTGAAATAGAGAAAGCATCTAGTGAGCGGCAGTTCTGTGGTTAAAAATGCCTTGTTGATGCTAAAGATCAGAGATAAATAACTGGTTCAGCTGATAAAAAGACAACAGTGACTCACATAACCACTTGTTACAGCTGAGGTCTGCAGACGTGCATCTCTGAACACATCAAACCTTGAAACAGACGAGCTACAGAAGCAGAAGTAATAGCAGACTGAAGCTATAATTCACTTGGGGAAAAAAGACTGAAAACGTTTCTGTGTCTGAGTCTTGATTTTTCAAGTCACTCATAGATTGAGGGTTAAAACACAATTATTTATCTGGGGGTTTAATTACAATTATTTGAAATACCTGAGGTAATTAACTTTCCAGCATTAAATAAATTTCTTCCAGCATTTCTACCTTTCTTTAAGAACCACCTACTGTCAGAAATGGATTCACAATTTCGATCAAGCTCTCTGCAGTTTTGTTCAGACCATAGACCTCGCACAAAAGTCAAAGTTAGATTGAGCTTTTATGCACTGTTGAAATTAGGAAATGAAAAATGGCGATTGTGGATTCAAACACAAAAAAGGTCCAAAAACAATTAGAATTTTACTTGAACATAGTAAAACTTACTACATAACATCTGTAAGTCTACCAACCAACTTTTGTTTGTTTGAAATCTGGCCATTATTGTTCATGGTTTTTTTCCTCGGTTGTTGCGGTTATTAGAAACCTAACAGCTGAAAATCCAACTTTTGTCTGCTAGGGTTTTTTAAGAGGTTGATAATATTTGGAATGTTAAAATTTGACAATATCTGCAATAGAGCAGGGCGTCACGGTGGCACAGTGGGTAGCACGTTCGCCTCACAGCAAGAAGGTCGCTGGTTCGAGCCTCGACTGGGTCAGTTGGCATTTCTGTGTGGAGTTTGCATGTTCTCCCTGTGTTTGCGTGGGTTTCCTTTGGGTGCTCCGGTTTCCCCCACAGTCCAAACACATTCGGTATAGGTGAATTGGGTAAGCTAAATTGTCCGTAGTGTATGAGTGTGAATGAGTGTGTATGGATGTTTCCCAGTGATGGGTTGCAGCTGCGTAACATATATGCTGGATAAGTTGGCGATTCAATCTGCTGTGGCGACCCCAGATTAATAAAGGGACTAAGCCGAAAAAGAAAATGAATGAATAAATGAATGAATGCAATAGAGCACCTTTGGGATAAGCTGGAACAGGCTCATTGGAAAAATGTTCCACAATGGGTAGGTCAGTCGATATCAAGCTGATATATTATGCAATACAACAAGACAACCGTCTTCTCTCATGGAAGTGCACAATAAGGATGTTAACATGCGCAAAAATGTACACAGCGGCCTCTGGTAGTTTTACGAGAAATGGCACATTTGAGAAACGCCTCAAGTAATGCATTTACAATTGTCAAAAATGTACACAGCAGCATGTGAATTTCTGTGAACTTAGTGGATTTCAGAAAACAAAAACTGAAAAAAGACAAAGCTCCCGGTACATATTTCTTGGTTCTCAAACATCCAGCCCAGGGCAAATAATTGCAATGAGCCTGGGTTGGCAGATTCACATCATGGATGTGCAGCAGACAAATTATGAGAATATGGACCAAAACCTCTAAGAAATTTCCTTTTTTTCTTTTATCTTCCATTTGTATGTGATCCCAATTTGTGTACCTTTTGCATAATATTACAATAAAAAAGGTAAAGTTAACCCAGCAAAAAAAAAAAAGAAAAGAAATATGTCCTTCATCAGTTGAATCTGTGCCACAAAGAATTAAGCTGTTCTGAAGGCAAAAGTGGGTCTAGTATGGTACTACAAATGTATACCTAATAAAGTGGCCAGTGAGTATATTTATTCTTATATATCTTTTTTGTAATTCAGTTTAATTAGTTGATTGGTATACTGGCAATCGTGTTCTCGTTTCCACTAAAAAAAAAGACTGTCTCCAATTCCTGTAGGCTTCTCCAAGAAGTTCTTCTCTCAATAAATCCCTTTATGTAGTGCACATTGGTAACTGGGCTGACAGACAAACAGAGTAACAAAATGCCATTGTTAAATTCAGCTCAGATGATATAATAAAGAATTAATATCAATCCAGTTTGTAGTAAAGCTAAACCATACCGTTTCCGAATGTAACTTAAATTGGGTCCTAGAGCAGCCACGCTGGTCATGGCTATACAGTGAGGACCACCTTCAACAAATGTACCCCATCTACAGATGAAATAAGCAGCTTCCTTATTAAAAGATATAATACAAAAAGTCAAATTAATGTGTTGTAAAAATGGTTTACTTGATAAATTGTTGTTTATATTGGAGATCCCTCTCCCTGTGATTGGTTAGGACTTGTAATGTTTCCTCCTTTTTCAAGCACACTATATGTGTTTTTTGGAAAGAATGAAAGATTTTGATATGAAATTAGGGAAATAAATATTTTAAAGTGTCCCAGTTATGCTACTTTTATTGCATTGTGCAGTTTGTAAATGTAAAAAAGGTCTGCATTGCTTGATAAATGGAGGTTTTGTTTCCCAAAAGAAAGAAACGTGAACTGCTAAAAATGAATCATCTGAAATTCTAGTCTTATTTCCTGGATTAACCTATGTTAGTTTGTGATCAAATTTACATAAAGACGACAAAGCCCCCATAGTTTGTTTATTATATATTAGATGTTTATTATATATTAGACAGTAGAGACCACTTGAAAATTCTCAGTTTCTTTGAAATGTCAATTTATAGTGTGTTAAATGTGAGTAAAATGTAATCTTGGTTTTATCCTGTAAACTACTGATGACACTTCATTCTTTTTGTTGTTGCACAAAAAAACAAAGTGCCATGTTTCCAGAGATATTCATTTTTGTTTACACAATACCAATTTTTTCACTTTTGAAAAGTTACATTTGGTGAAATAACCCTGATTTCCAATCATAACACATCTTATAAGGACTTCACTGAATAAAACAAATATTAACATTTTACTCAAACACAAACCAAAGAAAACTGAAGGTATGTATATGTGTATTTCTTTTTAGATGTAAACCTAATAGTAAGACACCTCTTAAACGAAATGAGAAACTCTTAAACAGCATAATTGGGGCACTTCAATAAATGAATAAACAATTACTAAAATATGAATTTCTTGGTTTTGATTGGTGGTAACAGAAACAGCTCACCTTTGTCATTCCGAAGTGCAACGTTACCATCTGCTGTTCGGATCCATTTATGGCAGGGAAAAACCTCCATCTCTGGATCTTCAGAACTCCGTCTCACTTGCACATCCTGGCAGTGCCAATCCAGGTCTGGAAACCCAGGCTGAGCCTCAAGACGGAGTTTCACCAAAACCAAAATGCCAACGTCCTCTTGTGGCATTATGACAACTGTACAGGCCTGTCTCAAAAAGAAATGCTTAACCAACCATGCGTTTCTTTATGCAATTTGAGTGTTTCTTTGTTATTAAAAGTAAGGAGCAGCCTATATTTGCATTTTGCCATATTGGGCAGTAACAAGTGACACAGAATATGCTTATTTGATCATTTGTTTTATTTCCCAATTTGGTTTAAGTATGCTTCATTTGTTAAGATATACATCCATGTTTCCTGACATAGCTGTGCAAATATTTGATTTCAAATAACAGTGTCATAGCTAATAAGCAATTTGTTACTATTCTAAACATGCATTTAACCGTAGAATGATCTCAGAGTAGAAAGAAATACTTACATTTTGTGCTGTCTTTAAATGAAACTTTAATCTTAATTTAAGTGATTTTTTTTTTACTACTGTAAGATTGACAAAAAAATTCATGTAATTTTTGAAAAAATTATTATCATCTGAAACATTCATCAGAAAGTTAGTAATCAGAAAATTTTCAGACAAAAATAATTAGGTGCATTACATTATGAAGTAATTGAAAGGTAATTTGAGGGTCATTTGTAATCTGTAACCTATAATATTTCCAAAGTAACCTTGCCAACACTGAACATTTATCTACTCTCAGAGTCATAGATGGTGTATGGATGTTTGTTAACAATATTTCACTGCAAATGTATTTACAGCTTCTTTTTACTTCTAATAAAAGAAGGAATTTTGCTATGAATATACTGACACACTGAATCACATTTAGTGCCCTGTATGTTACATGCACTGTAAAAAATGCTGGGTTCCACACAATCGATTTGTGTTGAGACAACATGAAGAAATTAAGTTAACTTATTTGTTTTTAAAAATTTAAGTGGACTGACCTCTTAATCCACTTAACCTTAAGAATTGTGTTAATTCAGCTCATTTTAAATATGTAGTTTGAATTAACAGCAAACATAATTTTTTTGAGTGAGCACACTAGTGAGCACAATCAAAAAGTTTCTTTCTCTAGTTCATTTAATGGCTATCAGTGTAACTAAGTTAATATTAGAGGGTGATCATTTAAATATATTTAAATAGTGTTTTATTTTAGCTCTCCTCCTTGCCGCCATTTGCTCAATCCATCAAACTAACTACATTTTCAAGTGTGCACTAACAAAGTAAATAGAATCAACTTTGATTTATGAAGACTTTAAACCTGTAAAAGCTGTTAAATAATTTCATTAGTTGTCTTCTCAAAAAGCTCAAAGTCTTACTGATCCGGGCAGGAGAGGGTGTTCCACTCTGACTGGAGGGCTTTCGCACAGAGAACCGATCAAGGAAATCCAAACACTGCTGTACGTTCCTGAGACAGGGAATGCTGAGGTTCGAACGGTCACATGAAAGTCATCCATTTTTCAGGAAACATGCAAAGAACCAGCCTGTGGGAAGAAAAACTATGAGCCGAAGAACTACATCTATGCAACATACAGGACAATTATCAAAAATATTTTGGTCATTTTTAAGTGATATGGTCTAATGGTCTAATCCGAATCAATGACCGATGCTAAGCTGAGCTAAAAGTGCTCCCCTCCTGTCCCAGAATTCAGCTGAATGGACTCAAACATTGTTAAAGGGCTCCAATTTTGCCCCTTTTACAATATTTTAAATATGTCTTTGGTGTCTCCAGAATATGTATTTGAAGTTTCAGCTCAAAATACCAATCGAATCATTTATTATACCCTGCTGAAAATGTCAATTTTGGGGTCAGAGGAAATTGTAGCTGTTTTGCGCCAGTGCCTTTAAATGCAAATGAGCTGGTACCCCCCGCCCACTGTACCAACTTGTCTGCTTCTCCTGGATCAGATAAACGCAGCACAATGACAGACACAATATTTTCATTGTAATTGCCTGTTATTGCAATAAAAAAATAAAAAACAATGACAGACACAGGCAGCGACTCCATACCATAGTAAAGGTGTTTGCACAACACTGTCAACACAAGTCTGAAATTTTTGTATGATTATTTTCGTATTCATATCTGAAAACTCAAATTGAATTCAAGTGAACAATTCACGCACTGATGCTTTGTTCTTCCCTCTCTTTTTCAAAATAGAAAAAGAAAGATGAAAAAATATTATGTTCATCCAATACACTAGACAAAGAGGAAGAGAGCTCATCTTCCATCAAACAGCTGTGCGGGATTATCCCAAAATGCAAAGTTTATTTCAGGAAATCAATGGAATTTTGATACTTTGTTTGCGATACACATTTTCATCCGTAAACGAATCCTGAACAGAGACTGGCAGTAAGTCAAACAGACACACACAGACATAAATGCACTTACACACAGCGGCAGGGTTCATTTGTACGGTGGCTCTGATCTGTCAAACACCTCTCAAAATTTGTTTTCGGATGAACAACCCCCCACCCCAAAAATTAAAACTGATCTGATTTTTTTTAGAACAAACGAAAGTTTCAGAGGCAGTGTATCAATACAACTGACACAACCTGAGGTCAAATAATTTTTTAACATGCAAAAAATTTTAATGAACATTTTGGGCTGTGGAGTGGAGTGTGCAATAGTGGTGTAACGGTACACTGAAATCACGGTTCAGTACGTACCTCGGTTTTGGAATCAGGGTTTGATACGGGTATGTTACAACAAGAACAATAACAAACCACTACAACTTGCTACTTGTGATGCAAACGTACAAAATAAACATAAAAATGAAAAATAAAATGCTTAATTAGACTGTATATTAAAAATTTCAATAGTTGAACCTTACTGAATATATACAGTAAGCTTCAACACTGAAATCTCATTCATTCATTCATTCATTTTCATTTCGGCTTAGTCCCTTTATTAATCTGGGGTCGCCACAGCGGAATGAACCACCAACTTATCCAGCATATGTTTTACGCAGCACATGCCCTTCCAGCTGCAACCCATCTCTGGGAAACATCCATACACACCCATTCACACTCATACACTACGGACAATTTAGCTTACCCAATTCACCTGTACCGCATGTCTTTGGACTGTGGGGGAAACCGGAGCACCCGGAGGAAACCCACGCCAACACAGGGAGAACATGCAAACTCCACACAGAAACGCCAACTGACCCAGCCGAGGCTCGAACCAGCGACTTCTTGCTGTGAGGCGAACGTGCTACCCACTGCGCCACTGTGAGGCATAGATTTTATTAACATATACAATTTTTCTTTATTTTTCTTTTAAGTTTAAAAGTTTTAATAATTTTGTCATGTTTTATTATTACTATTCAAATATTTATATAATTATATATAATTTTAGGTAATTCTTATTTGAATTTTAGCTAACTATCGTACATTTTAAATGAGCTATATATTATTGACTTACCAGTATTGTCTAGAAATTGAATGAAATGTCAATGAGATGAAGTAAAATTAAATAAATATGTAACTGAACATTCTTTCAATTTAAGCCTTACTCTCCTTTTCATCATCATTCATTTATATTAAGCTGATGTGATTTTTGTCATTTATGGTCTGATTCTTAACCAGAAATTAAAACCAAATCACAAGAATCATACAGATTTGTTTATTTTTTTGTCAATTCTGGCCTTTGAAACAGGCTGTGGAGTAAACAACATTGCAGCAATTTGCGTCATTCTTCATTTTATATATATATATATATATATATATAACAGTCCTTTAGGGTTTGCTAATTCAGATGAATCATATTGATGGACATTAAAGGACCCCAGCTTTCACCTTGCCAGTGGGATTTCTAAAAATAGACACGTAGTCTACTCTGCACGATCCTCCAAACACTTACAAACACAATAGAAATATTAATGACCCACGCCTTTCATCAATTCACCTCAAAGCAAAGCATGAATTGGCCCTGCGAAGGCCAATATCAGGCAGGCCCGGATCATTTCCATGTGTCTGATCTGCAGTCACGACCCTATTCAGGGTTATGCAGTGATACACACAAACAAACCGATGCTTCATTCCACTCTGATGCTTTTTACCAAACCACTTTATACACAGCGTTTCACCATCTTAAACAAGCCCTGTGAGTATGTATCTGTTTGATGAGGACCATCTTCCTGGAATTGCATGTCCTATTCATTAAAAAAAGACTATATTTGTTTCCCCCTGGCTAAAATGTATTTTTAAAATATGCTAAGTATATTGTTACTGCGAGGATCAATAAAATATATTATTGACATTAAACATATATTTAATTTCAACCTTC